>CM053567.1:76558464-76661938 GCA_028646485.1 Cryptoprocta ferox
TCTCTCGTCAGTTTTAAAAGCTCGTTATGCACTGTGCACCTGTTAGTATTGCTCTATTAAAGGAGGTTCATTGACTGTCCAGGGCCTGTCGTTTCAGAAAGTGTTCTTTTAATGGTGTCTCTCGGTTTCTCTTGTTGTGCCTTTGATTATTTCATTTCCCTGGTCAGTGATATCTGTGACTCTCCACCACGTGTACTTTGGCTTGTTTCTTGAGGTATCCCTGAAAAGGAAACAGACTAGCATACAGGGAACAAAAGCATGCACACGCACTGAGAAATGAAAGAAACAAGCAAGCCAAAAGGGGAAAGGAAGTAAAGAAAAAGAAAGGAAAGAAAAGAAAGAAGAGAAGAGAAGAGAAGAGAAGAGAAGAGAAGAGAAGAGAGAGGAAAAAGAAACAAAAACAAAAACAAAAAGAAAAAGTAAAACAAGGTGGGGACAGAGACAGCAAAAAACTGTGGATAGTCCAAAAGCATATAACCAGCCAAGAGGAGAGATAAGAATATGCTAAGGGAAATACATCTGGATGGTAGCAGAAAAGGAAAAGCAAAGAAAAAAGGAAAAAAAAAAGACAACTCCCCTGTGCAGATGGGCGTGGTTTGGCGTCAGGTCAGGTCTTGGGGGCTGCTCTCTCCGCGGCCCCGCCTTGGTGGTTGCGGGGAGAAGTATGGCACCGCTTCAGAGCTTTGCTGGAATCAAGCGTTGCAAGCTGCCCTTCGGAGTCCAATCTCCCTGTGCCGCGGGCGAGCCAAACTGTATTCTCCAAGCTCCGTCTCACTTCCAAATCCCAGTCCATGCAGTTCAACACAGTCACCGGGGATGAGATGCGTTCCTGCTGGCAGCCGGCTTCCCGGCCCGGCTTGCGCTGCCCTTTTCACAGAGCCGCCGCTTTTCAAGGCGCCTTTCTCGGTGCCGCCGCTGCCGCTTTTTGCACCGCCGCCACCTTTATCTGTGCCGCCGCCGCTCCCGGTGCAGCTTGGAGTGGATGCCGCTGCCGCTGCACCCAAGGAAGAATTCGCCGGCCAGTTGGGACGGATTTCTCTCCCCACGCCTGGCAGTTATATATGGGGAGATGGGCGAGTTTTTCATCCCTTAGAGATGGTTCTAGGTGCGTTTTCCGTCTCTCTTTCTCTTCCCCTGGTCTCTCCGGGGCACAGCGCGCTCTCCCTGTCTTGGGCTCGGGCTCCTTCCCCCTGCACCACCGGGACCCGCCCGTCCCCTAATTTCCCAGATCACAGTCACTCACTCAGGCATCTTTGAGGTTGTCTTCTTTCTGGCGTCTGTTTCTTCTTTCCCCCACTTGCAAATCCAAGTTTTATCCCTTCAGTCCTTCTCAGTTCAATCCATACGGCCGTGCGCGGATTACAGAGCTCCCTGCTTCTCTGCCATCTTTCCCGCGTCCTACTGACTTCCTATTATGGAAGATAAGGAATTAGCTTTCTTGTATGAATGACCCTTCCCACTACCCCCTTCTCCCAGAGAGATTATATCACAATTTTGGTAAAATCAACATTCAGAATTTACATTTATGACTGTATATATTATTTGCGGCTGAGTCATATAGTATCCTATAATTCAATTATTTTTCTTAAAGAATTCTGCCTCCCCAGAGGTAATAGTTTACTCATTTCTCCTTTGCTTAATTTTCTAGGTATTTATTACTAATAAGTATGAAAAGTTTGCCTGAAACGTGCATCTCTTCTCATTATATTCTAATAGTGTTCTATCAGTTTTGTGTCTTCCCCTTCCCTTTCCCCTTCCCTTTCCCCTTCCCTTTCCCCTTCCCCTTCCCCTTTCCCTTCCCCTTCCCCTTCCTTCCCCTTCTCCTTCTCCTTCTCCTTCTTGATTGGAATTATCCAGTAGCCATTCAGCCTCCTGCTTCTTTACTCTCTAGATCTGTTGCACATCTGTCTGCCTGGATTTTCTTTCACCATAATTCTGGGTCTTTTCTTTGCCTTTTTGCAGTGTCAGATCACCTGTTTCCTGGATCTTCCTGTTCCCTGATTTGCTGACTTGCTCTCCTAGAGTAGTTTCTGCTGAAGAGTGACCAGAGTGGCAGAACTCTTCACTTTAATGGAAATGCTTGCTCTTTATGATTCATTGCAAACATCATGCAGATTTCTGGTAGTATCTTCTGTCAAGTTGCTTTGCTTAAGAAAAGCTTTTCTTATCAGGAATAATTGCTAATTTTGGCAAATACCTTTTCATATGTACTGAGAGAGTCATATCTTTTTTTTCTCTTTTAAGCTCTTAGTATATAGTGAATTATGCTGAAAGACAGACTAATGTTAAACTAACCTCGCATTTTTGTGAAAAAGACTACTTGTTCATGATGTAATTCTCTTTGTAAAATGTTGAGTTAAATTTCCTAATAGATTATTTAGGATTTTTGTCTCTATTTGTCTTTGGGTTTCTTGTTTTGTTTGTGGGTGGTTTTTTTCCCCTCTATTTTTATCTGGTTATGATTCAGCATTATGCTGTATTTGTAGAATGAACTGAAAACTTTCCATCTCTTTCTATGTTCTTTAACAGTGTAAATAATACAGGAATTATCTGTTCTTTGCAGGTTTAATACAGTGTGCCCAGAAGATTGTCTGGGCATTGTGCCCTTTTCAGGGTTTTTATTTCCTCTTAAATTTCTTTTATGGTTACTGGGTTTTTCAGGATTTTGATTCCTTTCTGAGTCAATTTTCCTTACTTAATTTTTCCTACAAAATAATCTATTTCAACTAATTTTCAAATTTATTTGGCATAAATTTGTATTTGATTTGGTTATAATTAAAAAAAAGTTCCACATCTTTTTTCTCAATTCTAATGTTGATTTTTTTTTTTTTTTACCATGGTCACATTTGACAGTCTGTTTATTTAATTGTTCTTTTTAAAGAACTTTTATCAAAAAACTAGATTTTCATTTGACTAATTATCCACTTATTTTTGTTTTCTACTATTATGCTTATTAACTTCTCTTTTAGCTTATTTGATTCTCTTCCTCTTCCCCCCTCCCTCCTCTCCCCTTCCCCTCCCCCTCCTCTACTCCTTCTCCTCCACTGCCTCCTTCTCTCTCTTTCTTTCCCTTGCTCTGTCTTGATCTCTCTTTAGCTTCTTGAGTTGATATTTAGTTCATATATTTTTAGGATCTTCCCCTCTGCATCCAAAATGCAGGGTTTTTTCAGTATTTGTATCATTTGGTAGATTCTGCAAGTGCATCAATGTAATTCATATACCAATATCAAAATAAACATTTGACTTAATGGTATCTTTTCCTTTTTTTCTGATATTAATGTTAATACTCAAGCATTATTTTCCTAGTAATCTTCCTAGCTCTTTATAGTAAATCTTTCAGCTTCATTTTCTTTTCTTTTCTTTTCTTTCTTTTTTTTTTTTTTTTAGATTTTATTTTTAAGTAATCTCTACACCCAATGTGGGGCTCAAACTCACAACCCCAAGGTCAGGAGTCACACGTGCTACCAACTGAACCAGCCAGGTGCTCTTGCATCATTTTCTTTTACAGTGTGTGTTATAATCATCATATAGTTGGTCCCTGCCTCCTGTCTTTGCAATCTGAATTTTTCTGTCTTTTAATATTATGATAAATGATATGTTTGGATTTATTGTTTCTTTCCATTGTATTTACCATGCATTTTTTTCCCCTTTTCTTTCTGATTTCCTGCCATTGTCTTCCAACATCCAGTGTTGGTGATGAGGAAGTGCATACCAATCTGATTTTCATTTATTTGTGACCAACTCGCTTATTCTACCCTGGACACTTTTAGGATTTGTACTTTATGCTTGGAGTTCTGAAATTTCACCAAGATATATTTAGGTATTTTTCTTCATTGATTCTGAAACTTTTAAATCTATGGATTCAAGGGGCACCTGGGTGGCTCAGTCGGTTAAGCGTCCGACTTTGGCTCAGGTCATGATCTCATGGTTCGTGGGTTCAAGCCCCATGTCGGGCTCTGTGCTGACAGCTAGATCAGAGCCTGGAGATTGTCTTCAGATTCTGTGTCTCCCTCTCTCTCTGACCCTCCCCTGCTCTCTCTGACCCTCCCCTGCTCACGCTGTCTCTCTCTCTCTAAAATAAATAAAAACATTAAAACAATTTAAAAAATCTATGGATTCAATACTTTGGGTAATTTCCTTCTTTTATTTTTAAATAATCACTTCCATTCTCTGTTTCTTCTGAAATTCCTATTAGACATATGTTAGAACTCCTACATCTGTTCTCCATGTCTCCATTTTTCTACTCACATATTTCTGTTCCATAGTACTGGGTTTGGGGACAATATTTCCTCTCAATCTTTCAGCTAAAATATTTGATATTAATTTATGTCCATTTCCCCTATTCAGTCTCTATATTGAATTCTTTAAATTAATAGTTATATCTTAAATTTCCAATTATTTCTAAAATAATTTTAGATTATTTTTCATATCACACCTGTTTTATCTTATGGATGCAGTATTTTCAAATCTCTTTGAGAATATATACATATGTGTGTGGGGAGGTATGTGAGTGAGTATATATGTATACTCCAACTCACAACCCCAAGATCAAGAGTCACATGTGCTTCGGACTGAACCATTTAAAAAAAACATTAAAAAAATATGTGTGTGTGAGTATGTATATACTCTCAGATGTATATATATATATATATATATATATATATATACTCACACACATTTATTTATTTTTTAAAATTATTTTTTAATGTTTATTCATTTTTGAGAGAGAGAGAAAGACAGAGTGTGAGGAGAAAGAGGGTCAGAGAGATAGGGAGACACAGAATCTGAAGCAGGATCCAGGAGCTGAGCTGTCAGCACAGAGCCCGATGCAGGGCTCGACCTCACAAACAGTGAGATCAGACCTGAGCCAAAGTCAGACGCTTAACTGACTGAGTGACCCAGGCGCCCCTCACACACACATTTAAAAAAATAAGTTTTCTGGGGGCACCTGGGTAGCTCAGTCGGTTAAGCCTCCAACTCCTGATTTTGGCTCAGGTTATGATCTTGCCCCACATTGAGCTCTGTGTCGATAGTGTGGAGTCTGCTTAGGATTCTCTCTCTCTCTCTCTCTCTCTCTCTCTCTCTCTCTCTGTCTCTTTCTGTCTGTCTCAAAATAAATAAATCAATAGTTTAAAAAAGTTTTCTGATGTTTCCTTGAGACAAGGCATTTAGTATAGCATGTTCTACATCTTCCCTGGTGAAAGTACACACTGCTGAGCCACACATCACTTCCAGGCCAGGGTGTCTCTATGCCCAGTGTGTAGGCTCTAGAGTAGCCAGAAAAAGAGGATGACTGTAATTCATAGAACAGATTTTCTCCTCCTGACTAGGTGGACTTCTCCCCAGTGAGTACCCTTTGGTGAGCATGTGGTGGAGCACAATATTCTCTCCTTCTCTGCCATTTTTGAAGAGTCCACTCACAGGCCTTTACTCTAGACCTTCTCATAAAAACAGTTCTCTATTTTTGTCTCTTTCCTATCTCTGACCATCTGCCCAAACCATATTCTGTTGCCTATGGGTTGCTTTAGACCCACACCTCTCTCTATCTTTCTGCTCAAAGTGGAGAACTAGGTACACAGCTTGAAGTTTTCCCCATTGAATATATTTCTCCTTCTGATTGTCCTCCTACTGAGCTACTTCTAACTGGGGATTTAATGTACAGCAGTCCAGTTTTAGCTGGTGCCAGCAGCAAAGCTATAAACTAGCCTGACATTTTTTCCCTTCTGCAATCCATTGGTTATAGGGAACTCATCATAAAGCAAAGGCTATTAGTTTAGAAAAGGCTGCAGTACAGGAGGAGTGGGTGCCATGGATATCTGAGTCACCTACTTGCATAATTTCAGTATCTGCTTGGACCCAATGACCCCTCCAATTCTGCCACTTTATAGTTCTGGTATCAGATAACACCAGGTCTGATAAGCAGGTCCGATCTTATGTCCCTCAATATTCCAAGAGCAGGCATTTAGTCACTACTACGACCCAGTAACAAGCCAGAGACTATTCCCTGAAATACTTACCTACTGCAGAGGGTATAGTGTGCTCCAAAAACTTTAGGATTTTTCCATCAAGGCTTGTTGGAGGGTTCACCTGCATCTTTAGCAGACATTTTAAATATTTTTGCATATACTGGGTCATAAAGCCAGAGCTGCTTGAACTGCAGCCTGGACGAGATGCAGACCTTCTCTTACTCTGGTCCCTACTCAAAACTGGCAGCTTTAAAATTTATTCAGATTAGGGGCACCTGGGAAGCTCAGTTGATTAAGAATCCGACTCTTGATTTCAGGTCAGGTCCTAATCTCACTGGGTTCATGAGATTGAGCCCTGCATCGGGCTCTGTGCTAACAGTGTGGAGCCTGTTCAGGGTTCTATCTCTCTATGCCTCTCTCTATGCCTCTCTCTCTCTCTCTCTCTCTCTTTCTCTCTCTCTCTCTTTCTTTCTCTTCAAAATAAATAAATAAATTTAAAAAATAAAATTTACTAAGTTTGGTAGATTATTGTTTTAATAGCCCCCAATCAATGACCTGCATATATCCATATACTTGGACTTGTAGCTTTGTAGTCTCTTCCTACTCTGACTCTGGCTTGGCCATAAGATTTGTCTTGGTCAATAGAATAAAAGGTAACTTGACTCAGAAAGAAGCTAGAAAATGTCCTCCTGTGTTTTTGTTTCCTCCCATGAGTCCTCAGGTAGGTGCTGGAGGATTGAGACCATGCGGAAGAGGGCTGAGTTTTCCCAGCTGAGACCATCCCAGAACCCAGATGGCTGATAAATAATAAATGAGTTTATTTTTATCCATTAAATCTTGGGGGTGATTTGTTTTGCAGCATTATTGAGGCTATAGATAGCTGATGCTCTTGTTAAGCGGACAGGAACAGCACACTCAAATGTGGCTGCTACACACATTGCCTCTGAAAGTGAAAGAAGCTACCAAATACTGCCTTGTTCACAATACTAGGGGAGTCATGGTGCAGTGACTTATCTTTTACTTTGGAGGAGCTCTCCCTACCTGACCTCAGAAAACTGGACTCCTGAAAGCTTTTCTGAAATGTCCTCCAAATTGTCAACCTTGTCAGCCGGCCCCCACCACACAAACCTGGCTTCTGTTTTCCTCCGCCTCCTAAGTTTCATGAGAGAACCGCTCATTGCCAGAATCTAAATCAACTATAAAACCTTAGCTGCAAAGGAGTCTTACAGATATAATATTTAGCTTTCCAGAGCCTACCAAGTGAGGCAGGATACAGAATAGAAAGGGCTATGAGTAGATACTGAGTGCCAGTAAAAATATTTAGTACATTCATAACCTGCATCTTGAGAAAACACTGCTGACTGAATCTACCTTTGCAGCCCTAGCACTCACTTTTCTTTTTGTATGTCCTCTTCTGTAGCCAAGGAGGACAGCCAGGGATCTATTACCAGTCGTTTTCTGTACTCCTCCTCCCAAGCTGTTTCCTCTTTGCAGCTCTGCCAGTTGAAACCCGGTCGGTCTGTCATTGCTGTCTCGAACACCATTTCCTCTAGTTAGACTTTCTGCAGACCTCCAGAAAGAGATGCCTCCTCCTTTCCTTAAAATTCCTTCACCAGGGGCGCCTGGGTGGCTCTGTCCGTTGAGCATCTGAATCGTGATTTCTGCTCAGGTAACAATTTCATAGTTTGTGAGCTCGAGCCCTGAGGTGGGCTCTGTGCTGACCGTGTGGAGCCTGCTTGGGATTTGCTCTCTCTCTCTCTCTCTCTCTCTCTCTGTCTCTCTCTCTCTCTCAAAATAAATAAATAAACTTAAAAAAAATTCCTTCATGTTTGGTACTCTCACGATACACCTTTCACTTAACCTGGCATTACTGTATAATTTGTACAGCTTTAATCACCTTCTACAGTCAGAAAGACTGTGAGAATAAGGATCATTTCTTAATCACCTTTATAACCCATGGGATACTAATAAGTATTTTGGACAATGTGTCTTCCCGATAAATATTTGTTTATACAAATTGAAATGCATCTACACTCTGGTAGATATTGTGCTAAATATTGAAATGAATATGGATGGTGTCCTTCGAGGACAGACTGCTGAAATCGGACAATATTTTAACCCTATACCTTTCAAGAGGACAAGATTTATATTTTGAATGGAGCTACAATTAGGTTAGTTTCTCTCACAACCTACTGGGGTGAGATTCAATGTGAGAAGTGTGGGGAGAAGAAAGGGAACTTATTCCCTTAGAGCTTATTTTAAATGAATAAGGTTTTGCTATAGGAAGTACTTGAACCATAATAAAGAGTTAATAAAATAGTCACAAATTTGCTTTACTTCCTAGTCAATCCTAGCTTAATCATCATGAAAAAGAAGTTTTTTGACTATATTAGTTGTGATAAGATGTATTTATTCTATCTTCTCTGCAGTTTCTAAGTATGTGCAGTGACTTATCTGTCAAGTTCCATGACAAGTAACTGGTTATATCCCTTTCCGGCTTCCTTTTCTCCTTCTGATGGAGTAGACTCCTGATTGATTTTGACTCCAGATGGACCATCTTTAACTGAGTTAGCAATTGAGTTGACAGTCACAGAGTTTTTCTTCTGCCATGTTCTATTAATAGGGGAGAATGGGTGGAGGAGAAACCTCTTGTGCCATATTTTATTCAGCTGCTGGTTGTGCTTTGGGAAATGGAGGAAGCCAAGAAGGAAAGGGAGAGGTACAGTCTGTGGTGACTTTGAATCCACCGGAGTGTGTATAAATTTCTTCCCTCTATGCCGAGTGAGACTGATGATTTGCAGGCTCACAGAAGATGATCTTCCTTATATGAAAACATGGATGTCAAGTGTTGTATTCAGACATGAGCGATGACTGCCCTCTGTTGTTCCCAAATTAGGAAAATAGAGACTCCAAAAGCTGGGTGCCAGTGGAAAAGTCAACAAATATAGCTGTCACTGAGGAAAGCAGTTCAGTGAGATTTTGTTTCACCCTTTGCCAACCTCAACTCACCAATGTGCAGGCTACATATGTTTAGAATTAGCAAGTGAGGTTTTATCCTTCATTTCCCCATTTCCCATCCCCCACTCTTGAGGGTGCTTCTCCAAAATGGAACTAAGCTCCCAGACTCCTTGGAGGTCACCCATCTCTCAATACAGGTGCATTGGAAACCTGTTTACTGAGCTCCCATTAGGTCTGGAGCTGTTCTACATCCATAGCTCTCGGGAGGGCTAATGAGCTTTTAAGGAACACTTGCAGCAACTCCAGATTCTACACAGCAACCTAATTTTTCAGAGAATGTTTTTAAGAGTACCTTGTAGGGGGCAAATTCCTTGCCCAGATAAATGGAATTGCGAATATGAGAGAAGTTAATCCAACATCCACATTCGCTTCCTTTTTTTTTTTTTTTTAGCTGATATGCCCAAGTCCTAATGCCTTCATTTCCCCTTCATTTGCAACAGCAAAGCCTCTTTGACCAGAAAAATAAATGTGCAGCTGGCAAGAGCTGAATAGAGAGGTCTGCTTAAATGATTTTTAATTTATGTTAAAATGCTAAGAGCAGTTTTCCAGGTCCCTGTTGAATACCTCACAAAATTAAGTTTTTTGAAGCCTACCTTTAAAAAAAGAACTAGAAGATTTAAAAACATTCCTTTTAATTTTAGCTGCCCCGACTATATCTTTTATTCTTGCCCTACTGGGATCCAGCAGCTAGTTAGGAGTTTATACTTAGTTGGTCTTAGAGCTCTGGTCTGGAAGTGAAAGACCTGTCTTCTATTCTCGACTCCAAAACAAAAAGTGTGTTAACATGAACTTATCAAACTGTACCTCTGCTTATCTTCTTATAAAAATGAACAGTGACTTAATGTAAAAAATCATAACCATGTCAGGGTGCCTAGGTGATTAAGTGTCTGACTTCAGCTTAGGTCATGATCTCATGGCTCTTGTGAGTTCGAGTCCCGTGTTGGGCTCTGTGCTGACAGCTCAGAGTCTGGAACCTGCTTTGGATTCTGTGACTTCCTTTCTCTCTGTCCCTCTCCTGCTCATGCTCTGTCTCTTTCTCTCTCTCTCAAAAATAAATAAACATTAAAAAATTATTTAAAAAAAGAATCATAACCATGCCGTTAGAAAATACTTAGCATTTCTTGGTAGTTTTACATTTGCATATGTATTATCTCTTTTGATTGGTCTTTTCCTGGAATGAAACCACAAAATAGTTGACTATCTAAAATATGAAGTCTTGGGGCGCCTGGGTGGCTCAATTGGCTAAGCGTCCAACTTTGGCTCAGGTTATGATTTTGCGGTTCAGTGTTCAACCCCTGCGTCAGGCTCTGTGCTGACACCTTGGAGCCTGGAGCCTGCTTCAGATTCTTTGTCTCCCTTTCTCTCTCTGCCCCTCCCTTGTTCAGGCTCTGTCCCTCTCTCAAAAATAAGTATAAATATCAGAAAAACTTAAACAAATAATAAATTGTGAACTCTTGATACAATGATTGTTATGGCATACATTTTATACACGGCTGACTTTTCTCTGCCACTCAACATGCATCTAAGTTAAAATTATAATGATATTTCTTCAACAAAGATACAGTCACATAGATACACACCAGGGGATAAATGCTTAAAAAATAAGAATTATATTAAATGTTGAAACTACGTAAAAAATGTGCAGTTTTAAAGAAAATTTGTAGCTATGCTCTCCAAATAAAAAGAAATACCTTTTTAAATGATCTTTACAGTGATACCACATCATTACTTAGGATAACAGTCATTGATTATTATTCTTCACTGAGGTAGTTAATCATCCGTGCATTTTTTAAGTTTTTTTAATTCATATTTTAATTTTTTAATTTAGGTTTTTGCCTATCATTATGCTAAGTTCCATAGGAGATATTTAAGACATACAAAGTCTTGTCCTTATGGAATTTATAGTTTAGTTTAGCCTACAAGATTAATGTGTGTGTGTGGGGGTGGTATAACACAAATGATCAGTGTTAAATGAGGCATGCTAATGCTAAATGCAAGCAGCTCAGAGAAGAAAGGCAACACAGGAATGTAAATGATCATGAACATTTAAGACTTTGGTTAGGTAATAGAGGAGAGAGAGGGCATTTTCAGATATGAAAACAGACGAAAGACACAAGGGAGCTCTATAGCTTGATATTCAACTCTCCAGTAGTTATGTCCACCCAGATGGTCCAAATCTAAAAACCAAACCCAACTGAACTTACCATGGTCTCTTTGAAATGCTCTCTCCTTTTGTGTTCCAGAATTCAGCAGATGACACAGTATCCACCCAGTTTCTCAGACTATAAAACTGGGAGTCATCCTAAATTCTCCCCTCTCATTGCAATCTTCTCTTCCATTAGCTCTTTATGAGAGGTTTATCCTTTTATTTCTCATCTGGGCCTAATGTTTTCAAATCAGTGAATTAATTTAGATTGACTCTCCAACTCTAATCAGACACTTCCCTGAGTTAAAACTTCTGATTTAGTTTCCAAGTGTCCTGACAAGACAGTCCATCCGTTCCCATCCCAACTTAGGTGGGACCCCAGACTCTGGTTATAATCTCAGCTTTCCTGATCCCCTCTTGTCTATTTCTACTCTGTCTACCTTAGTTTAGGTGTTCATCATCTTTTACTTGCTGTGGTAGATTGGGTTAATATGTTCAGCAAATATCTACTGTCCCCTTCCTTACCCTATGGGTAGAGATTGAGCATCCTATAGACATTGAACTTGGTCATGTGAGTGATTAGTGTGGTGTGGGCAGCAGGGATGGTGTGCTAGCTCTGAGCAGGGGCTTTAGGAGATATTGAATATTCCTGCCCATCTCCCCTGTGCTCCTGTCATCCATCAGTAAAAGAGCACGACCCAAGATGGGACATGGATGATCTGCCATGTCTTGGAGCCAAGCCAAGCTACACTCAGCCCTGCACAGCCCAGCTGAATTAAAACCAACCCACAGCTGACCAGCAGACGCATGGGTAAGAAGTAAATGTTCGTTGTTGTAAGATACAAAGGTTTTGGAGGAAATGAGTATTTGTCGTGGTAAGCCACAAAGATTTTGGATTGTGTATTGCTGTGGTAAAACCTGACACATACATCTAAATTTCTGCAAAACCTCCTACCAGTCTCCAATCTTACCTTCCTTCCATCTATCCTACACATTGGATTAAATAAAAATTCTTCAGTACCTCCCATGTGCCATAGGATAAAAATCCAAGATGAAATAAAAGATTTACCTGCCCATCCTCACCTCTCACTATTCTTTTTTTTTTAATGTTTACTTATTTTGAGAGAGTGCACACAAGCAGGAGGGAGGGGCAGAGAGAGAGGAGAGAGAATCCCAAGCAGTTTCCCTGCTGTCAGTGCAAAGCCAGACTGGTGGGGAGGGAGCGGGGAGGGCTTGATCTTACAAATGGTGAGATCATGACCTGAACTGAAATCAGGCGTCAATCAAGAGTCAGATGCTTAACTGACTGAGCCATCCAGATGCCCCCCTTCTCACCTCCCCCTATTCTGGATCTTGCATTTTAAGTTCTAGCCTTTCCGAAATAGCCAACATTCCTAGAATTCACAGTACTATCTCTCTGTGTTCTCTTTTGCAAATGCTGTCAGTTCTGAGCCAAATACTTCTTCCAGACCCCCTCCCTCTGCGATGCTCCATCAAGCCCTTTCACCTGCAAAACTCTTTATGAGGTTGAAGTGTTATCACCTCTGGAAAACCTTCCCTGGCTTCCCTAAACCCTTAAAACAATTTGCACAGTTCCACAATTGCACACTATGGTTTGAAATCGATTATTTTGATACATCTCTTTCAGTTAGGTTGTGACCAGTCTGCTGATAGGACGTTTGTCTTTTCATGTTTTTACTCTCAGGACTTAGCATTGTTCCAGGCATATTTTTGATACTCAATAAATGAAGCAATAAATATTTAGGTGATTTTGAAGTCAATTCTGCTTAATGTCTTTCTCATCCAGTTGAACCATGTTCACTTAATGTATACCATGAATTTGGATTAGCCCATGTCTCTCACCAAGGTGCTACTTCTCAAACAAGACCTGGAACATCAAGTGAACACTCTCATTGTAACCAATGAGCAGGTCAAGAAAAGAAGCATTTCTGCCACCTTCCTTTTTCTTTTAGCAGTCACTACAGCCTCCTCCCAGATATAAGCACTGTTCTGACTTCTATCACCATAGATTTGTTTTGTCTATTTTAAAACAATACATAAATGGAATCATAATGTGCATGCACTCTGTGTCTGGCTTCTTGTGCTTCGTGCCTCAGCTTTCCCATCTATCAAATGGAGGTGATAAAAGTACCATCATAACATCATTCCACTGTTAATGGATATTTAGGTTGTCTCCTAATGAATAAAGATGCTATGAACATTTTTGTGTCTTTTGGTGTGCACATATAAATTTCTGTGGAGTATAAATGTAGGACTGGAATTTCTGGGACAGCGTATGTATGTGTGTGTTCACTTTTGGCAGATGCTTCTACACTCCTCTTGAAAGTGTGCTAATTTATGCTCTCATCAATGGTGTGTGAGAGTTCCTCTTATTTTACATCTTTACTAACTCCTGATATTATCAGTCTTTTTCATTTTAGTAATTCTGGTGGACATTCTGTGACTTTAATTTGCCTTTCCCTGATAACTAATGATATTGAATCTTAACTTAAAAAAATATGTTTACTTACCATTTGGATATCTTCTGTGAAATCCCATTTTTCCATCAGTTTGACTTTTTCTTATTCATTTATAAGAATTCTCTGAAATCAAATGCTAATATTTTGTATAGTATGATTTGCTCCTCTCTTCATGAGACAGATTGGCTTGTAATTTAACTTTTTTGTTATATTCTTGTCAGTTCTGAGTGAAGGTTATTTTGGTCCCATAAAATAAGCTGGAAAGTGTTCTTTTTCTATAATCTGGAAAAGTTTAAGGTAAGAGTGGTGTTATTTCTAATTTTTTCTTTAAGAGTCCATATACATAGTGCTTAAGTATTAAGCCTTGGAATCAGATTTCTGGAGGTGAGTCTTGGCTTTGCCACTTTCTTATTGTGTTGATCTTGGGAAAGTTACATAACCTCTTTGTTCCTCAGCTTTCCCATCTATCAAATAGGGGTGATAAAAGTACCAGCTTCATAAATTCATTGTCAACATCTTATGAGTTTTATGTGTAAAATTCCTAGGACCAGTTCTGGCACATAGTAGGAACTTATTATTAGCTATTGTTACTATTTACCCATCTAATCAGTGCTTTTGCTCATGGTTTAGTGTTTTGTAGAACTAGACGCTGTATTCTCTTAATGGTGTTGGTTCGGCAATAAGCCGTACATAGGTTGGGAAAGGAAGTAGAAACTTTTAAATGGGATGTCAAAAATAAATTCTTCTTCACACTTGGTCTTTTCTCAGGCCTATTTTTTCCTCTCCTTTTTCTCTATTTTGTGAAATGTCAGGGAAGAGACATAAGAAGCTTTCTGTGGAAACAGTACCCAGAAAAAGACACGGATCTTAGTCATGGTACTTTCTTGGGGTTTTGGCAATGTCCTAGGTGGGTGTAGTTCCACATGGCGAATATTCCAGTGGTTAGAGGGGAGTCGGGACTTTGATTTGCACTGCCTGGGTAACTGACCTCAGAGATCCTCAGTATTTCTTCTTAACAAAAGGAAGCCCAGCCTTCCCAGGGTGTGGTTTGAATTCCTGATTTGGTGGTTGTTAGGGGCTCTGAAAATACCGCACAGCTTTAAAGCAATGATAGAGTCATTACTATGCAAATCTTTTTTTTCCCCTCTCAGCCTTTGTGTCACTAAAGTACCACTTAAGTGGGATGTCTGTTTTCATCTGGTTTATATCTAAGATTGAAGACACATGGCTCTCTGATTAACTTCGAAACCATTAACACCACATCTTCATCAGAAAAACCACAGAAATTAGAGTTAAATGGGTCTTCCTGTGATTTTTCTCTAATCCTTTTCCAGCTTTATTGGCTTCTCTCTCTGCTTCCCCTACGTCTTCTCTCCATCTGCTTTTTACTCTGGACTAAACTGTCCATCCCAGACCTCCCATACCTACTTCCACCTCGACACACATATTTTTCCTCTTGCCCAGTCCCTGGCTGCGACATGCAGCCCATACCCCTCTATCCTTCTTTCTCAGCAATGAGAAAATAGAAAGATAACAACTGCCGTGGATTCCTCTTGTTGGTAGGTGTCTGGTCTGAAGAGAATCATTCCACTCTATGTAGCCACAAAAATATTTGCCTTTGCAAAAAATAATTTTCATAATTCTGTGCTTCTGTTTAACCTCAATTGTTTGAAATCCTACTCATTTTCTGTAACGTAGATCAAATAGGGCCTTATTTAGTGATGTTACTCTGATGTCGGAATGAGATGATAGACTTCCTTTGCATTTTGTTTGTACTCATATTTTAATATTCCTATCTGTTACAGATAGGAATCTCAATTTAAAATCCTAGAAGAGATGGGGCACCTGGGTGGCTCAGTTGATTAAGCATCTGACTTCAGCTCAGGTCATGATCTCGCGGTCCATGAGTTTGAGACCCGCGTGGGGCTCTGTGCTGACAGCTCAGAGCCTGGAGCCTGCTTCAGATTCTGTGGCTCCCTCTCTCTCTGCCCCTCCCCCACTTAGGCTCTGTCTCTCTCCATCTCTCAAAAAGAATAAACATTAAAAAAAATATCAAAATCCTAGATATGAAAGTAATGTGGAAGCAATATGATTTTATTTTTATCACAGGTTTTTATTTTTTTACAGTCCCATCATTGTTTTTCTTCCTCCTCTTCCAGGGGCTTCATCTAAGTTTGGATGTGGCAGAGACAGAATTAATGACCCTAATTCTTTACCATTTCCTTATCATGTAGCTGTGTATTGCCCTCCAACTGAAGACAAGATTATCTGTAGTCCTTGACTCTGGGACCTGCTTTAGTCAGTGGGATATTGGCAAGCATGCCGTGATCAAAGTTTTGAAACGTGTATGTAGAGTTGGGTTTGCTCTCTCTTGGGCCTTCACTGTCACCATTTGAAAAAAAAAAAAAAAAAGTCTGGCCTAACTTACTAGTTCTAGGAAAAAGGTGAGAGACATGGATAGCAGAACTTATCCCCAGTTACAGCAGCCTAGGCTGGTGAACTCCCAGCTGTCCTGCAACCATATATACTAAATAAATGGCTATTATTTTAAACCACTGAGTTTTGGGACAGTCTGTTATGCATCATTTTTCTAACAAGAGCTAACTGATACATTAAGTAAATTAGGGTCTTAAACTAGGCATCTTAGTAAAATTTTTTGAAAAACCTTAGTCCCCATCTATTCTTTGATCATAAATCCATTGAAATCATTGTCATGTTTTTCTCATGTTGACCAAAAGGTTCCTAAAATTCAGATCTTCTCTCTCTCAACTGCTTCTGTGATTTTCCCATGCCTTACTGGGGCATGGGAAACTCAGGCTAGTGAGGCAGATTTGCTTAGTTACCCTGGGCCACGTTGAAGCAACTCTAAAGGACATCTTACTTTCTCTGGGCTCCACATGAGATCTAAAGTATAGTTTCTTCTGATATTTAACCCCTTAACACATCTGGGATTTCTGTTATTTTTTCTTCCTCACCTAAGACTCAGTAAGTAGAAGTGGAATATGAGGAATAGGATTCCTTATCAGAGAAATAACCTAGTCCAAGATCTGTTATTTCTCTAAATTTTTCCACCCCATCTCTCAAACAGTTAATCTTTCCTGGGGCAGAAAAACTAATTGACTGTGTATTCTTCCAAATCTATTGTTTATTATGCAAAGTTTGGACCTTGGAATGTTCAATGCCTTAACCGGGAAGTCTAGAATTTGACCCTTTTGTTCTCTTCATGCAATTAATGTCTTATGGTAAAGTTTTGGTGCTTGAATGGAGGAGGGTTATGGGGTAAAATTCTAAGGGGAAAAAAAAGTATAGGTTAATGTAGCACAATATTACCCTGCTGTATATTCTGTTATCAATAAAAAATGGAATTGCTAACAACCTATTCAGGCCTCTCTCCTAAATTTCATATCTATATATCCAGCTGCCTATTTGAGACCTCATCTTAGATGTCCTGTGGAGATCTCAAGCTCAACATGTCCAAAGTAAATACATCTTCTTGCCTTGGTGCAATCACTCTCCAGGTTTTCTTATTTCAATAACTTGGCATAATTATCCACCCAATTGTTTGGGAAGATCCTTGGGAAACCTCTATGATTTGTGACTTTCCTTCACATGTTATATCCAATCATCAATGTACATCCTGCCCAGACAAATGTAAATCTATTCCTTCTGTCCAGATAAAGGTCACTGTCATTTCTCACCTGGATTACCACAGCAGCCTCCTAAACTGTCTCTGCACTCCAGCCTCTCCCTTTTTCCTACTCAATTTTTCACACAGTAGCCATCTTCTCCTAATATAAACCAGGTTATGTCAGTCTGTGCTAAAAGTCCATTTATGTATTTCTGTTGCTCATGGGATGGAATTCAAAACTCTTAATGTGGCCTTTAAGGCCCCACTCTATGTGTATCTCCAGCCTCACTCCTTGTCACTTCTCTCCAGCTCTCTTTGCTCTTGTCAGTCTTCTGTCAGTAACTTGATTGATTTATGCTTTTTTATGCTTCCAGGCTTTCGCTCAAATTCTTCCTTCTCTGGAGGAGTCTCCCCATTTCCACCTCCCACATATCACACACTTTTCCTTGGCTAATTCCTGTAGTTCAGTTTAAATATTATGTCCTTGAAGACACCAGCCCTGACTTCTCTGTATTCCATGATTTTCTTATATATCATCCTGCTATTTTCTAAAACTCTGTTACAATTACTGATTTTTCTTTTTATTTAAGTATTTTTTTATTGAGGTATACATCATACAAAAATACGTACTAATCATGGGTATATATCTTGATAAATTTTTACAAAATGAACACACTTATGTTATTACCCATCCAGGACATTAGCAGCACACCAGAAATCCACTTGTGCCTTCTTCCAGTAACAACTGCCTTCAAGGTAAGCACTATCTTGACTTCTGCCATCATAGATCAGTTTTGTATTTTCTTTAATTTCACATACATAGAATAAATAAATCTAGTATGTATTTTTTGAGGCCTTCTTTTGTTCAATATTATGTTTGTGAAATTCATGGTTTGTATGGCAATAATCTTCTTTTGCCATTCTTTTGAATGAATGTACCACAATTTATTCTCTGTTTTATTGACATTTGGGTGTTCCCAATTTTCAGCTGATATGAATGCTACAGCTATGATCAATATTCTTATATCCTTATATCCAATTTTGTTTTTGTCTTTTGCTTTTAAAGATCTATACATTTCTGTTCTCATAGAGTAGATATATGCTTAGCTTTAGTAGATACTGTCAAACAATTTTCCAATGACATTGTACTTATTTAAACTCCCACCAGAAATATATGAAAATTGGGGTACCTGGGTGGCTCAGTTTGTTGGGTGTCCCAACTCTTAGTTTTGGCTCGGGTCATGGTTTCATGGTTCATGGGATTGAGCCCCACCTCAGAGCCTCTCTCTGCCCCTCCCTGGCTTCTGCATGGGTGTGCACTCTCTTTTTCTTTCTCAAAATAAATAAACATTAAAAAAAGAGATATGTACGAAAACTTTAGTGGCTTTACATTCTTGCTAACATTTGGTACAGTCAGTATTTTTTATTCAGTCATTCTTGTGGGTGCATAATGGTATCTTTATTGTGTTTTATAATTTGCATCTAATGACTAATGAAGTTGAATATCCTTTTGTTGGCCATTTGTATATACTATTTTGTGAAATTCTCATTCAAGTCTTTGGGCTATCTTTTTTTTTCTTATTGATAAGTGAGGGGTTTTGTGTGTGTATTTTTTTAAATATATCTTGTATATTATCTCCTAGTCTTTGGCTTGTCCTTCAGACTTCTGAGAGTGTCTTCTAAGAACAGATGCTCTTGATTTTAATGAAGTGTAATTTATCAATATTTTTCTTTGTGGATTTTTGTTCTTATTTTAAAAAAGTATTGCCTACCCCATAATCATGACTATATTCTCTGATTTAATTTTTCTAGAAGCCTATTGTTTTACATTTAGTTCTACTACCCACACAAAAGTGGTTTTTGTGTATGGTGTGAAATATATAATTATAAAAATAAATAAATAGGTAGATAAATATATTTTTTATATCCAGTTTATTGAAAAGACCATATCTGTCATGTATTAATTTCATCATAAATCAAGTGTGGGTTTGTTTCTGAACTCTCTCTTCTGTTCCATTTGTTTATTCATTCCATGATTAATTTAAAGTCTCTTCTACTTGGACTACAAGTTCCATGAAGGCAGGAGCTATGTGTTATTTCTTATTAAATAGCATATTTCTATTTTTTATAATATTGCCTCATACCTTGGTTAGTACTCACTACAGTGAGTTTTTTTGAATATTGTTTTGAATGTTTTTCTGAATATTGAATGAGTTACCATCTTTCATAAACAGTTTCAATGATAGAATGCACTCACAAACACATAATCATCTGTGAACTAATATTTAAATGCTAGCTACTATTATCTGGTCAATGGTTTAAGTTTATTTGTAAGAATGGTGATCTCTTCTAAGATGCTTCTCCTAAGGATACATACAAAAATATTTTCATTTTTTGCACATGACTATGTATACTTAAAATATATTAAATCATCCATTTTGTGGAAATGCTATCAAGCTAGGAATTTGTTATTGATCCTAATCTTTTCCTTCTATTGTATTCTGTTCTTTCTACTCATTATTCATACATAAACTTTTCTTCCATGTGCTCTACCTACATTTTAAAAATCTTTTGATTATGTATTACCTGAATACATTCATTTTTATAAAAATTAAGACATTATGGAAAAGAGTATAGAGATTCCTCAAAAAGTTAAAAATAGAAATACCCTATGATCCAGTAACTCTACTACTGGGGATTTATCCCCAAACTACAAAAACATTAATTCAAAGGGATACATGTACCCCTATGTTTATTGCAGCATTATTTACAATAGCAAAATTATGGAAGCAGCCCAAGTATCCATCAATAGATGAAGGTATAAAGAAGTTGTGGTATGCATATAATGGAATATTATTCAGCCGTAAAAAAGAATGAAATCTTGCCATTTGCAACAACATGGTTGGAGTTAGAAAGTATAATGCCAAGGGAAATAAGTCAGTCAGAGAAAGACAAATACCATATGATTACACTCATGTGGAATTTAGGAAACAAAAGAAATGAGCAAAGGAAAATTAAAGAGAGAGAGAGAGAGAGAGAGACAAACCAAGAAACAGATTCTTAACTATAGAGAACAAATTGATGGTTACCAGAGGGGAGATGGGGGGGGAGGGGGAAGGCGAAATAGGTGATGGAGATTAAGGAGTGCACTTGTGATAAGCACCAGGTGTTGTGTGGAAGTGTTGAATCACTGTATTGTGCACCTGAAACTAATATAACACTGTATGTTAACTATACTGTAATTAAATAAAAATTTAAAAAATTGAGACATTGTAGATAAAACTAAGATCAGCATTTTCAATCTCATGTCCTTTTCCTTCTTCTCAGTTATGACCATTGTTGTATTTAACAATGAACTATTGGATAGTATATAATAATATTACTATATTTACAATAGTATATTGGAATGTTTATATATACTTGTATATATTCCAATATACTATATTTAATATATAGTATAGGTAATAATTATTGTATAATAATTATATATTATATAATATGTTGTATAATATATATTATATTCTACATTGCACATTATACTATATAACATAGAGGCTTAATGCGCAGATTATCTGGATTCAAATGTAAGTTCTTCCATGTTGGACAAATTACCTAACCACTCTGTTTCACTTTTCTCATCTATAAAATGGAGATAATAGTCCCTATATCACTGTTTCTATTTTTGCTGTAAGAAGTCAGTCATCTTTGGAGCACCTGGATGGCCCTGTTGGTTAAGCGTCTGACTCTTGATTTTGGCTCAGTTCATGATCTTGTGGTTCATGAGTTCAAGCTCCATATCAGGCTCTGTGCTGACAGCATGGAGCCTGCTTGGGATTCTGTCTCTCTCTCTCTCTCTCTCTGCCCCTCCCCTATGCACTCTCTATCTCAAAAATAGATAAATATTAAAAAAAAGAGGTCAATCATCTTCAAAGTTTATTTATTTTGAGAGAGAGAGAGAGCGAGAGGAACATAAGGAAGGAAGGGGCAGAGAGAGAGAGAGAGAGGGAGAGAGAGGATCCCAAGCAGTCTCCACCCTGTCAATGTGGAGGTCAATGCTGGGCTTGATCCCATGAACTGTGAGATCATGATCTGAGCTGAAATCAAGTTTGACGCTCAACTGACTAAACCACCCAGGTGCCCCATGAAGTCAATGATCTTCTAAATAAATAAAATATCAAAGAAAGTGTCTTTCATATTTACTTACATATATACCATTTCTGATGCTGATCACTCCTTTGTGCATTTACACATTTCTATCAGGTATCTCTTTCTGTTTGAAGAACATCTTTTCTTCTAGTCCATGTGTGCTGGTGATGTATTTTGTAAGCTATGATTTGTCTGTGAAGTCTTTATTTTACCTTCATTTTTGAAATATATTTTGCCTGGCTGTAGAACTCTACATTGATGTTTTTGGTTTTTATAGTACACTCTATATGTCATTTCACTATTTTCTAGTTTTATAGTTTTTGACAAAAATCTTTTGTAATTTTCTTTATAACTTTGTATGTAATATGTCTATTTTCCTGGCTTAATTAATAATTTTATAACTTTTTTAATAATACCATTATAATGTAGTTGGTGTGGTTTTTTCCTATATTTACTTAATTTTTGTTCAGTTTCTTGGACTTTATGTTTATAATTTTCATTAAATTTCGAAAATAGTCATCCATTAATTTTTCAAATATTTTCTCTGCCTTTCCATGCCCCCATATTTTTTCCTACTGATTAATTATTGGCATATTAGTCTACTTGATACTGTCTTACAGGTCACTAGAGCTCTATTCATTTTTTTGAAAATCCTATTTTTCTTTGTGTGTTCTTTGTTCTTTGAGTGTTTTCTCTTTCTGTAGCTTTATGTTCACTAATTTTTTCTTCTGTTAATCCCATCCTTTGTATTTTTTTAAACCTTTAAAACTCCATTTGGGTAATTTTTATATCTTTTATTCTTCTCATTATGTTCATTTTTTCCCTTTAAATATTTGAGTATGTAATATTAACTATTGGTATTTTAAAGTCATTGGAAATTTTATCATACTCATCATTTCCTGTTCTTTTCTATCACTGGATTTTTGTCGTGGTTATATGTGACATTCTTATGCTTCTTTAGATGCCTGATTATTTCTGATTTCTTGTTGGATTCCACACTCCTGATTTTTTTTGTATTCTTTTGTTGTATTTGTTCTAGCAAGATCAAATTATGCAGATCAGTTGCAACCTTTTGATTCTTTTAAACTTTGCTCCTGTGGGTTTAGAGCAATCTTTACGCTCAAGCTAGGTTAGCCCCACTATAGAGTCTGACTTTTCTGCAGTCTCTACTGAATGCTCTGCGTATTATGAAGTTTCCCCACTCTGACTGGTGAACTGTCCATAACCCCATTATGGGAATGGTTCACCCTACTTCCAGCCTCAAAGAGGTTTATTCTATGGTTGTGCAGATCATCACTCTGCCAAAAGAGGACTCCTTTGCAGATCTTTATACTTATCTCTTTACAGTTTTCTCATCTCTGGCACTCTGCTCCATAAATGTCATTTTGACTTCTCTGAATTATAATTCCTGTCTTCTCAACTCAGTGAGGATACTGGGCTATGTATAATTCCTTCTTGAGCTGCCTAGAAACTGCCACCTGGCAGAAAGCCAAGAAAATCATAGGGCTCATCTTGTTTGCTTAATTCTTCTCGGGAATCACAGGTCAATGCTTCCTATTGTCCAATGTCTGAAAAGAGTTGTTTCATATATTTTGTCCAGTTTTCTAATTATTTACAGAGGGAGGGTAAGTCTTCTAACCCTTCCATTATATTTTGTTTTCTACTAACCACACTTACACATTATTTTATTCTTGCCTTCTTTTGGAGCAATTAAGTTTTTTTTTGTTGTTGTTCTGGAATTTTACTATATTAAAATGTCCATTCTTCTGGTGGTTACTCTTGAATTTAGGGACCTTTTGAGAATCTGTGGTTCAGGGTTTCCAGACACACTTTACAAGTTGTGCACTGAGCAACTCCAGGAGGAATTATTTACATGTACATTACAGCTGGTATGTAAGAGGATCTTTACATATCTGATCATGTTTTTATTTTTTATTTACTGTTGAATGATGGTTTGTCTGAATATAGAATTTATGTTCAAAGTTATATTCCTTTAGATCTTTAAAGATATCACTCCATTTTTAAAAAGTCACCTATGTTGCTTTTGAAATGCCTGATATAAACTTGATTCTCCTTTTGTTCTCTTCTATTTTTCTGGGAGTTTATAGGATTTACTAACTATCTTTGATGTCCTGGAATTTTAGTGCCATTACTCAAAGTATAGCTTTTAAAGCACTTGTTCCTGCTTGGCAGTCTGTTGGATTTTTCCTACTGAGGCCTTATGATACTTTTAAGCTCTATGATATAGAAACTATATTAAGGACAGAAAGTGTGTGTTCTTGTATTTGACATGGGGGAGAAAAGATAGTCAATGCCTTATCCTCCATTAAGGACATTGAATAGAATAGATATGCCTACAACTTGGCATAACTATTTTTTTTAATATTTACTAATTTTGAGAGAGAGAGAGAGAGAGAGAGAGAGAGAGAGAGAATGCAGGTAGGGGAGGGACAGAGAGAGAGAGGGAGAGAGAGGGAGAGAGAAAGAATCCCAAGCAGACTCCGCTGTCAATGCAGAGCCTGACGTGGATCTTGAACCCACATACCATGAGATCATGACCTGAGCCGACATCAAGAGTTGGATGCTTAACCGACCGCACCCCTCCAAGGTGCCCCCAGCTAGGCATAACTAATTTTTCTTTTGGGTATATACTTAGAAGTGTAATTACTGAGCAGTGGAGTGGGTAGATATTTAGCTTTAGGAGATACTGCCCATTTTCGAAAGGGGTTGTGCCAATTTACACTTTTACGAGCAATCCAGTTACCAGATATTATTGCCAACCTTTGGTATTGTCAATCTTTTCAGCTTTTTTCATTCTGCTGACATGTGATGGTATCTCTTTGTGGCTTAAAACGGCTTTCCTTGATGACTAGTAACTTAGGGCCCCTCTCCATATATTCATTGGTCATTTGTATGTCTTCTTTTATAACATATCTAGTCATTTCTTTTATTCAGTTTTTAAAAGACATATATTTAAAAGTCCTTGGTGGATTTTTGTGTTGTAGTTATATTCTCTTACTCTGTGACCTTTCACTTTCTTATTGTCTTTTGATGAACATAAATTCTTAGGATCAATTAAACCCAATTTAACAGTATTTTCTTTTATGGTTAGTCCCTTTGCATCTTGCTTAAGAAGTCTTTTTCTGCCTGAAGTCATGAAGATACATTCTTTTCAAAAGCATTTTTTTGTTTTTTCCTTTTTATATTTATATCTATGATGAACTCAAATTAGTTTTTGTGCAGTTCATGAAGTAGGCATCAAGGTTCATTTATTTTCTTCATATGGATATCAAATAGTTCCAATATCATTTACAAAAATTATCATTTTTTCATTACAGAATTTCAGTGGCAATTTTTTGTATTGGATTTATATTTAGTCCACATTCTACAAATTTGATTGTATTTGTGTGTTGGTTTAAATGTGATTCTTTTTTCTATTCCATTGGTCCAATATCATACTCTCTTAATTACTGTAGCTTTATAATAGGTCTTGCCATCTGGTGGTATTTCTCCAAATTTCTTCTATTTCAACATTTGTCTTTCTAGGCTCTTTAAATTTCCATATAAATTTTAGACCTATTTGTCAATTTCCTTTTTTTTTTTTTTTTTTGGCCTGGAATTTAGCTTTCAATTTTACTGGATCTATAGATAAGTTTGAGGAGAATCAAATCTTAATCTTAAATTCTTAATCTTAATTAAATCTTAATCTTGAATTCTTGTGATCCATTAATATATTCCATTTCTTGATTCATTTAGGTCTTCTTCACTTTCTTTTTAATATTTCATAGTTTTCAGTATAGTGGTCATATACATTGTTTATTAGGTTCTCTAGTTATCTTATTTTTTATGAGATTGTTTATAGTATTTTTTAAAATTTAGGGGTGCCTGAGTGGCTCAGTTGGTTTCGTGTCCAACTTTGGCTCAGGCCATGATCTCACAGTTTGTGAGTTTGAGCTCTGCGTCGGGCTCTGTGCTGACAGCTCAGAGCTTAGAGCCTGCTTCAGAGTCTGTGTCTCCTCTCTCCACCCCTTCCCCATTCATGATCTCTCTCTCTCTCTCTCTCTCTCTCAAAAAATAAACATTAAAAAAATAAGTAAATTAATTAATTAAATAAATAAAATTTTAATTTCCAGGGGTGCCTGGGTGGCTCAGTTGGTTAGGCGCCTGACTTCAGCTTGGGTCATGATCTCATGGTTCATGAGTTTGAGCCCCATGTCAGGCTCTGTGCTGACAGCTCAGAACCTGGAGACTGCTTCAGATTCTGTGTCTCCCTCTCTCTGCCCCTCCCCTGCTGATGCTCTCTCTCTCTCTCTCTCTCTGTCTCAAAAATAAATAAACATTAAAAATTTTTTGTTTAAGTTAATAAAATAAAACATTAAATAAATAAATAAAGACATACATACATACATACATAAAATTTCAATTTCCAGTTGTTTTTTCATAGGTCATAGAAACACAATTAAACTTTGTATATTGATTTTGTTTTTCATGACATTATAAATTCATTTATTAATTCTAATAGTTTGCAGATCATTTTGAAGTTTTTATGTATATAGACATGTCTTCTGCAAATAAAGATAGCGCTTTTTCTCTTTTCCAATATTTTTATTTTTCCCTTCTTTTTCTTTGTCTTTTTCTTTTCTATTGTATTGACTAGGGCTTCCTATACAATGTTGAGAATATGTGATGATGGTGCACATAGTTGCTTTTAGACATTATTGACTGTCACCACTGAGGAGGTGGCACTACTGTTAGCTAGTGGGTACAGGCCAAGGGATGCAGCTAAACATCCAAAATGCACAGGCTATACTCCCACATCAAAGGATTATCCAGACCCAAATAACCATACGTTGAGAAATATTGGTGAAAGGAAAGCAGACTAACATCTCATAAACCTCAGGGAATGGCTACTGATATTCATAACCTTGACCCTGAATCATTAGGAAAAGATTAGGTTATGATCAGTATGCCCTAAAATATAATGCATTCTAGAAAGATTTATGTAAAAGTGGTTAATATTTGCAACAAGTTGGGGTTTTAAGACATGTTTCAACTGTCTAAAGAATTAATTTATATGAAAGATCTTATTTCCAAATAGTGCCAAAGACAGGAAGCATTACAGAAAGTCAAGACCTCTTTACAATTTTTGTATTGTTCAAGGTAATTTAAAAAACATTTCTGGCTTACTGGATTGATATTTGTACAAAGAGATTATTTTTTTTAAAAAAGTTCTAAAACAAACTGTGGTTTGGACTTCAGGACCCCAGTGTACATTCTTCCTCTCCATGGAGACTTTTACACAATAGCCGACCTAGACCTTGGACCTCAGCAGCGTTTGTCTATCAGCTAGGAGCTCATTCAAAAGGCTTCCTCCTGCAGACCAATCATTCCTTTCACTTTCTAAGTGGAGGCAGACTCAGTTGGGGCATAGGAAAGCCAGCTGAATTTGGTGTAATTGCAGCAGGTTTCTGGAATTCATCGATGGCGTGGAGGAGGGGCAGGAAGGTGTCATGGAAGAGAATTACTCAAAAGTTCAGGAAAGGATAAAATGTGCTGGAAATAAAATGGATAAGCAATGACATCTGGAAATTTATTGAAAAAAGGCAACTGAAAGTGCATCTGGGGAAGGGAAAACAGGATCCAGATCTGGAAACATCAGGAGCCTGGAGAAAGTTCTATTGAAAAGAAAAGAAAACAAAAATCCCTGTGGCCTGGTGACATGCATTAGGAAGCAAACAAATTTGTGTTGACTTTCTGACCAAGAGATACCTATCTGTATTTAAGCATGTTTTGTGAGCTATGAAATATGTGCAGAAAGGAAGCCCAGAATAGCCAGAAATTCCAGGGGTAAGGAAAGAAGGCACTGCTGTGGTAAAATACAAAAAGGTGCAGAGTTGAGTGGAGATGGTCTTTGTAACTGATAGTTCATGTATTAGGCAGCAATAAACAAATTTCATTGCCTCTTTGATTACTGCATTTATGTCTTACATTTCACCTGTCTCCTTAATGAAATACTTTCTTGAGTCCTGGGTCACAATATTATCAAGATGACATTGGCTTGTGATGTGGCATGAGTGTATTTCTCAATGTATTTATAACGTAACACTGAATAATAGCCACATTGGTGTTGCTGGCCATAAATCATACTATCATCACACTATCCAATCATGCAGAGCCAATCATAGTTTTCCTTATCCACCTACAGGACGAAGAGAGCCTAGTATTATCCACTGGACCTCAATGTCCTCATTTAAGTCACAGAGGAATGAGTGTATACTACAATCTTAAGATACAAAATGTATCTGTCATATCAAATCTCCAGGGTTGATGAGGTAAAGACCACCAGAGCTTCTGGCTAGTGATTCTTGTGGAGACTCAAAACTAGGACAGAATGCCTTTCACTGCTGAGATTGTGATGGGACTATTGGTCAAGAACCCAGTCATGTTACTCAGGAAGCTCACAGATTTTTTCCTACTATAGTATTTTGGTGCTTTGCTTTCAATATCTCTTCCCTTTAGTTCTTTTGGTCCACTGTGTAATGCTAAACCTTAAAGTTTAAAGAAAGGATACCATTTTATGGTGTATATTATACTAATCTGTGAAGAGGATGATAAGGAAGTCATCTATTCATAAACCATTTGCTTCTAAAGACAAAAATGACACAATACACAGATTTCTCCTATTGTGGGTTGAATGCCCCCTAACTTCATATATTAAGGTTGTAACCCCCAGTATCTCAGAATGTGACAGTATTTGGAGAAGTAATCAAGTAATTAAAGAAGCAATTAAATTAAAATGAGGACATTAGGGTAGGCCCTAATATGACTGGCGTTCTAATAGGAAGACAAGATTTGGATATAGATACATACAGAAGGAAGACCATATGAAGATACAGGGAGAATACAGCCATCCACTACCTGAGGATAGAGGCTTCAGAGAAACCAACCCTGCCAAGACCTTAATCTTGGACTTCTAGCCTCCAGAACTGTGACATAATATACCTCTGTTGTTTAAGTCACCCAGTTTGTGATACTTTGTTATGGCAGCCCTAAAAAAATGAATATATCCACATAGAATTTGATGTATTTTTCTGGATAAACAAATATTTTCTTTAAGTTTAAGTGGAGTATTGAACAAATACTGAGTGTTGTAAATAAAATGAAGAGATACTACCACATAGCCTCTACAAATTTTCCTCACATAAAATGGACAGACACAGTGTGAATTCACACTCCATGATACAAATGTTGTCTTAATTTGCGTTTTCATAGAATCAGCCCCACAGACTGGGACTGGAGTATATTCACTATTTGGAAGTCACAACAAGAAATCATGCTTAGTAAGTAGAGAAATAAAATAGAAAACTTGGGTTACAAAACAGGCTGCCATCATAGGTAACTGGGACTCAATCCCATGGGAGAGCTCTGGGAGAGAGTATAGAACATGCCTCAGAACTGGTGCTCTTGAAGAGTGAGGCAGGTGCAAACAATAAAATATCTAGGAAAAAAACTTAACCAAAGAGATGAAAGACCTCTATTCTGAAAACTATAAAACCCTGATGAAAGAAATTCAAAACGATGCAAAGAAATGGAAAGACATTCCATACTCATGGTTTGGAGAAACAAATGTTAAAATGTCTATACTACCCAAAGCAATCTACACATTTAATGTACTCCCTATCAAAATACCAATAGCATTTTTCAGAGTTAGAACAAACAATCCCAAAATTTGTATGGAACCACAAATGACCCTGAATAGCCAAAGCAATCTTGAGAAAGAAAAATAAAACTATAGGCATCACAATTACAGGTTTCAAGTTATATTACAAAGCAGTGTAATTAAAACAGTATGATACTGGCATAAATAGACACATAGATCAATGGAATAGAAAAGGAAACTCAGAAATAAACCCACAATTATATGGTCAATTAATCTTTGAAAAAGGAGGAATGAATATAGAATGAGAAAGACAGTCTTTTCAACAAATGGTGTTGGGAAACTGGACAGCCACATGCAAAAGATTGAAACTGTACCACTTTCTTACACCATACACAAAAATAAACTCAAAATGGATTAAAGACCTAAATGTGAGACCTGAAACCATAAATTTCCTTGAAGAAAGCACAGGCAGTAATTTCTCTGACATCAGGCATAGTGACATTTTTCTAGATATGTCTCCTGAGGCAAGGGAAACAAAAGCAAAAATAAATTATTGGGACTACATCAAAATAAAATATTTCTGCACGAAGGAGAAACCAATCAACAAAACTAAAAGGTGGCCTACTGAATGGGAGAAGATATTTGCAAATGACATATTCAATAAAAGATCAGTATCCAAAATATATAAAGAACTTAAACAGTTCAACAGCTAAAAACCAAATAATCTAATTTAAAAATGGGCAAAAGATGAATAGACATTTTCCCAAAGACATACAGATGGCCAACAGATGCATGATAAGGTGCTCAACATCACTGCTCATCAGGGAAATGCAAATCAAAACTACAGTGGGATAGGACCTCACACCTATCAGCATCACTTAAAATAAAAAATACGAGAAACAACAAGTGTTGGCGAGGATGTGGAGGAAAAAGAACCCCCTCGCTCTGTTGGTGGGAATGCAAACTGGTGCAGCCACTGTGGAGGAAAGTATGGATGTTGCTCAAAAAGTTAAAAATATCTACCCTACAATCCAGTAATCACACTACTGAGTGTTTACCCCCAAAATACAAAAACATTAATTCAAAGGGATATATGCACCCCTGTGTCTATTGCAGTATTATTTACAATAGCCAAACTATGGAAGCAGCCCAAGTGTCTATCAATAAATGAATGGATAAAGAGATGGTGTATACATACAGTGGAATATTATTCAGCTATAAAAAAGGAACGAAATCTTGCCATGTGCAACAACATGGATGGAGCTAGAGAGCATTCTGCTAAATGAAATAAGTCAGTCAGAGAAAGACAAATACCATATGATTTCACTCAGCTGTGAAATTTAAGAAACAAAAAAAGGAATAAAGGAATAAAAGAGAAAAATCAAGAAACAGACTTTTTTTTAAAACTAGAATGTTTCTTTATTGCTTGTTGGTGCAAACTATATTTTCAAAATGAAACAAATGTTATGTTTTATGCAAGAATCAACGAATAAGTTTGAATGATGCATTACAATATAATCAAAACGAGACAAAAGAAAAAATCCCTGAAAATTAGACACCAAGAGTGGTCACTCTGAAGAAAATAAAATAATCCTGGATAACTCTTACATTTACAGTCAAGATTATTTAACAGGCAAACAAGCTAAGGATGCTAATGATCTTAATCAAAATGTCTATCAATACCACCACTACTAGTACCATCACCCATCCATTCTTCATTCAATACTCTAGAAAGCTTACTAGGTGCTAAGGATACAAAGCTCCTTTTGGAGCTTTCATTCTAGCAACATCATTCAAACAAACCTTTAGTGAGCGCCTATAACTGAAAGGCACCATGCTAGATACCTCTAAAGAGCGATTTAGAGTGAGAAACATAATCATTATCAAGTTTACACTAAAAATACAAAAGATCACCCTCAAGTAATTGCTCTCAGAAGTCGTGCCTAATGTCAGATGATTTAGCAAAAGTTCGATGCTGGTAACAGTCTAAGTATTTTCAGATAGCCTCAGACTTATGCCTCAGCTTTCTTTCTTTTTTTAATTTATTTTTTAAATTTACATCCAAGTTATTAGCATATGGTGCAACAATGATTTCAGGAGTAGATTCCTTAATACCCCATATCTCTTTAGCCCATCCCCCCTCCCACAACCCCTTCAGTACCCTCTGTTTGTTCTCCATATTTAAGAGTCTCTTATCCAAGAAACAGACTCTTAACTACAGGGAACAAACTGATGGTTACCAGAGGGGAGGTGGATTGGAGGGGGGAATGGGTAAAATAGGGGACGGGTTCAAGAATACATTTCTCATGATGAAAAAAAAATTAGGTCATGACATCCAATTGCTTAGCCCCATGCCGGGTACAGCACAAACAAATGGTTGCTCACCATCAATATCACCATTGTTAAGATGGCTATTATTACCCTGGTGGATGGCTGAGCTGCTCTGAAGGCCTGGCCTTCCACAGCTCAATGGTAACAGGTTCTTTTGAGGGGATGTGTAGATGGTACTCCCTGACTATAATGAAACCAGCCTTTTCCCATTTTGTTTATAACAGCATTAGAAGTGTCAATATTTGTGGGATGAATAGGCCTATGATAACCATGTTTTTATTCAATTACAATTTGGTTTTTATCTCCCCTTACAGGAGGTTATGTTAATATTGAATCAATTCACTCCAACGTAATCTTTAAAAAGAAAAAATATAGTCTTATCAACCAAAATATCCAGTCCACCTGTCCTGTGTTTCCTGGCTGTGAAGAAGTGTTCGAAAGGTGCTCACTCACATGAAAGACTCCCATCAGAGTCATCTTCCCAGACTGCGTTAATTATTTTCAGTGTCTTATGGAAGCATGGGTGACATGTCCTGGTTAAAGGCACTAGGGATGAATCAAGAGTTATCAGTCTTCCATGCACTAACAAGGGGACCTCAGGTTGTTACCTGCCCATGGCTGGGAGTCCATCTTGTAGAAGACACACCAGGCCCAATGGGCCCACCTAAATGAACACTAAAGCTGAGCCTGAATAACCCAGTGAAAGAGCCCACATGAGCATTCAGGACTTCTGGAAGGGATGTGAAGGGGGCAGAGTGCCACCAGGAGATACATTGGTAATTTGGGGTAGCAGTCATGAAACTCCTAGTTGTTGAAGCTGACTTCAACTTCAAATCCTGCCTTCATCTCTTATTACCCTTGTGACTTTGGATAAGTCTCTTAATATGTTTACTTACTCCAGTCCCCCACCTTTAAGGAATTGGAAGGTAAATGAGGGACACAGGCAAGCAAGGGCAATAATTGCAAGAGAATGATATGTACTATCCTGGAGGTAAACCCAGGAGGTAGTGTGAGAAAAGAATAAAACAAAACAAAACAAAACAAAACAAAACACTGAGGTAGGTGTAGTATTTACCCATCAAATCCGTTTCTCATTGCTTGAAAACTGCATCTCCCTGGTAACCCTGCCTGCCCCCCCCCCTTCTGCTCAGGCAGCCAGAGTCCTAGGCAGAGGGTCTCAGCTGCTTACAGTGAATATTCAGGCTTCTATTGAACAATGAGGTCCATGGGGATATGGGCAGGGCACTGAAGGGACACTGTACATATGCTTTTCTGTGTGTCTCTTTGGAGGAAGCCTGTGATTCAGGTGGTAGTGCTCAAGCGGTAGGCCCAGGCCTTAGACTTGCTGAGCTGGTCAATCAGGTTGTTTCACCTCCACACTCATAGTATTTGGATCACAAGTCCCAAGCCAGAACACAGAGGTCTCTCCAGGCTCTTTGTCAGCAAAGAGGCTTCTTCTTTACACTGAGATTTCTAGCTGCAAAGCTGGTAAAAGTGGAAGCTACCAGTAGCTACCTCTAGCCCCAGGTCAGGAGAGCTGGTCTGAGGTTGACATAATCATACAGAAGAGCTTATCAAGAGAGGACACACAGGGTACGTCCCAGGATCCAGGCTTAAGCTTGGGCTTCATCGTTACATGAGTCCGTTAATTCCCTTTATTTGCTAAAATTATTTGATTGGGGTTTTTGTTACTTCAAACTAGAAGAGGTTTATGTTCTTACCAATAAAAATATTTGTGCATCATATATATATGTATATATACATATATATACTTTCACTTTTCTTTCTCAGATTTTAACATTTTAGGATACTAATACTTTTGTTTTAAGTTGTGGTAAAATACACAACATAAAATATACTTTTTGTCTAGGTTAGCTCAGTCTGCTATAATAGAATACCATAGACAGAGTGGCTTAAACAAGAGAAATATATTTCCACTCTTCTGGAAACTGGGAAGTTTGAGACCATGTGCCAGCATGGCCAGGTTTGGGTGAAGGTCTTCTTACTCTCTAGATGGCCACCTTCTTGCACTATCCTCATGTGGCCAAAAGAGAGCAAAAGACCTTTCTTGGGTCTCTTTTTATAAGGCCACAATCCCATTCATGAAGGCTCAACACTCATGACTTAAATAATTCCCATATGTCCCACCTCCAAATACTATCACATTGGCAATTAGGGCTTCGACATACAATGTTTGGGAGGACACAAATATTCAGTCCACAGTGCCATTTTTATCCATTTTTAAGTGTTATTAAGTTCCTTCATACTGTTGTACAACCATCACCACTATTCATTTCCAGAACTTTTCCATCATTTCCACCAGAAACTCTGTGCCTATTACATACTAACTCACATTGTCCCTTTTCTTGGCCCCTGGTAACCACTGTACTGCTTTCTGGCTCCATGAATTTGCCTCTTCTATATGCCTCATAGAAGTGGAATCATATGATATTTTTTGTTTTGCATATGACATTTTCACTTAGCATAATGTTTTCCAGGGTCATCTGTGTTGTACCATGTGTCAGAATTTCATTCCTTTTTCAGGCCGACTAATATTCCATTGTATGTATATGCCACATATGCATTGTTCATCTGTTTATTTTTCTATGGACAGTTGGATTCTTACCAAGTTTCGGCTATTGTGAATAATAATACCACTGTGGACATTGGCATAAAAGCGTATTCTGCCAGCAGGAAGTCAGATCAGTCCTGAGTGTCATTCAGCTGTGTAAAGCTCTGGGCTCTGTGGATGGAGCCTGGCTTCCACAACTTCAACATTGGCAAAGAGCCCTAGTTTCTCACCCTCTCTTATTCCTGCCTACTGCCTCATCCCCTTCAAAGTGCATTATAGAAATTAATCCTGGAGCCAGACTGCTGTGTATAATTCCTACCTCTGCCACTTACTTACTTACTTTATTTATTTATTTATTTATTTATTTATTTTCTTCCAAGTTTTTATTAAATTCCAGTTAGTTAACATACTGTGTAATATTAGTTTCAGGTGTAGAATTTAGTGGTTGAACACTTCCATACATCTGGTGCTGATCACAGCAAGTGCCCTCTTTAGTTCCCATCACCTATTTTACCCATCTTCTCCCCCCTCCCCTCTGCCCTGAGCCCCACCCCTGCCCCCCACACCTCTCCTCTGATAACTGTCAGTTTGTTCTCTATAGTTAAGAGTATGTTTCTTGGTTTCTCTCTCTCTCTCTCTCTCTCTCTCTCTTTCTCTTATCCCCTTGTGTTCAACTGTTTTGTTTCTTAAGTATCACATGTGAGTTAAATCATATGGTATTTGTTTTTTTCTGGCTGACTTATTTTGCTTCTCATTATACTCTGTCACTTCATCCATGTCATTGCCAATGGCAAGATTCATTCATTTTTATGGCTGAGTAATATTCTACTATATATATATACATACCACATTTTTATCCATATCTACTATGTATATATAGTACTATATTCTACTATGTATATATATATATATACATACCACATTTTTATCCATTCATCAGTTGATGGACATTTGCTACTTACTAGCTTTTGGATAGTTATTTAAAAGTCATAATTATACCTGTTAATAATTATTATAATACTTACTAATATGATAGTCATGATTATCGAATCCATACTGTGAGAATAAAGCATTAGAACTATATATGTGTTCCAATTGATTGTTATAGTATTAAAGGGTGGTGTGTCAATTATGATTCTTTGCAAGCAATAAAATCTACCTTTGACTAACATAAACAAAACAAAACAAACTAACATAAACATTTATGTGAGAGCTCTTCAGGAGTTCACCAAACTGATGGGGAAACAAGTTTGGAAAAAGGAACATGAAACCATTAGAGGTTGCTCCTGGAAAGACAGAACCCCAGCTATTTCCTCTCTCTTTGAGTCATTCCCCTCCATATTCCAAGTTTCAGAAGAGGGAGTCTGATAAGACTGATCCTATACCAATTCATCCTTGGCTGGGGTCAAGTTGGGCTTGATGGGAAAAGGAGTGGTCAGAGAGGAGGAGGGGGATCAGCAGTAAGAGAAAGGATGTTCCCAGATCCATTTGACTTCTGAAGGCCAATCCAGGGCATCTGAATTTACCATATCACTAAGATGGCACACAGTGGGAGAGATGTAATCCCCCAAAGGAAATTATAGTGTCTCTTGTAATTACCACTTAATTTTTTTCACATACACCCTAAAATAGGAGAATGAAAACTCTTGAATTAGAGTAGTGCTTCTCAAATTTTAATGTGCATATGAGTCACCTGGGGAATCATGTTAAAATGCAGATTCTGATTCAGTAGATCCGAGGCAAGCCTGAGATTTTGCAGGTAATAAACTCGAAGGTGATGCCTTTGGTGCTGACCTATGAACAATACTGTGAGAACAAGGCATTATAAAATTGTGTGTGTGAGCAATGATTTATGCTAATAATCATCTTTTTATTTTTTATGTTATATATAATTTAAAATTTCTTTTATTGAGATACAATTCACATACTATAGAACTCATCATTTATAGTGTACAGTTCAATAGCTTATAGTATATTCACAAGGTTGGGTAACCATCATCACCAGCAATGGGGCCCCTGGCTGGCTCAGTCAATTAAGTGTCTAACTCTTGATTTTAGCCCAGATCATGATCTGGATGTTCATGAGGTCAAGCCCTGTGTTGGGCTCTGTGCTATCAGCTTGGGATTCTCTCTCTCCCTCTCTCTCTGCCCCTCCCCTGCATGCACATGAATGCTGTCTCTCCCAAAAATAAATAAATAAACATTAAAAAAGCCTATCATCACCACCAAATTTCAGAGCATTTTCATCATCCCCCCCCCATTCCTCTATTAGTAGTCATTCGCCATTTCTTCCTTTCCTCACCTCCTGGCATCCACCAAACTATCCTCTGTCTCCATGGAGTTGCCTATTCTGGACATGTTATATAAATGAATTCATACAATATGTCATCTTTTATGTCTGGATGCTTTAACTTAATAATGTTTTCAAGGTTCATCCATTCAGTGGAAGCCTGAGACTTCATACGTTTTAATGGCTGAATAATATTCCACTGAATGAACATCCCACCTTTTATTGATCCTCTCATCAGTCCAGGGACATTTCGGGTTATTTCCATTTTTTGGCTCTTATTAATAGTGATGTTGTGCACATTTGTGTGCATGCTTATGTGTTTACATACTTCAGATCTCCTGAATATATATCTAAGAGTAAAACTCTATGGTTAACTTTTTGAGAAGTGCCAGACTTTTTCTCAGAGAGGCTGCATCACTACACACCCACCAACAACAATACTCCACATCCTCATCAACACTTGTTACTATCAGTCTTTGATTACAGTCATTTGAGTGATTGTGAAGTGGTATCTTATTGTGGTTTTTAATTGCATTTCTCTAATGGATAATTATGGTAAGCATCTTTTTATGTGCTTATTGTCCATTTATATATTTTCTTTGGTGAGCTATCTATTCAAATCTGTTGTCTACTTTTTGCTTGAGCTGTGTTTTACAGCTTTTTTTGAAGTTTATTTATTTATTTTGAGAGAGAAAGCAAAAAGTGCAGGAGGAGCAGAAAGAGAGAGAGAGAGAGAGAGAGAGAGAGAGAGAGAGAGAGAGAATCCCAAGCAAGCTCTTCACTGTCAGCATGGAATCCAATGTGGGGCTTGAACTCATGAACTGTGAGCCAAAGTCGGATATTTAGCCAACTGAGCCACCCAGATGCCCCTTTTTTTGTACATTTTTAATGGGGCTATTTGTCTGATTTTATTGCTTAGTTGTAAGAATTCTTTAAGACTTCTGGATACCATTTGTCCAAAGGACTATTCTTTTCCCCATTAAATGGTGTTCGTATCCTTGTCTAAATTGACCATAGATGTGTAGGTTTATTTCTGGTTCCTCAATTCTATACCATTGATTTATATGTCTATCCTTATGCTAGTACCACACAGTCTTGTTACTGTAGCTTTATGGTAAATTTGAATTGGGAAGAGTGAGTTCTCCAACTCTGTTCTTCTATTAGATTTTTTGGCTATCATGAGTCCCTTGCATTTCCATATGAATTTTTAAATCAGTTTGCTAATTTCATCAAAAAAGGAAACTTTCCTTGGGTTTAGTTTTACCCTCCTAAGGTGGAAAAATACGTTATTAGTTTGAGGTCTTCTGTCTTAATATAGGAATTTTACAGCTATAAATTTCCCTCTAAGTACTGCTATAACTGCATTTCATAAATTATGGTATGTTGTGTTTTAGGTTTATTCATCTTTAAGCATTTTCTGATTTTCCTGTATTTCTTTGAAGAATTTTTTTTAAGAAGGTGTTTAATTTTCACATATTTCTGCCTGTTTAAATTTCCTTCTATTATTGATTTCCAATTTTATTCTATTGTGGTCAGAGAACATATGACCATGGTATGATTTCAGTCCTTTTACATTTATTGATATTTGTCTTATGTATCAGCAAAAGCATTTGATCTAACCTGGAAAATATCTCACGTACACTTGAGAAGAATGTGCATTCTCCATTCTTGAGTAGAGTCTTCTCTCCAGTAGGTATAGTTAGCTTAGAATGCTTTTCAAGTCTTCTATTTAATTGTGGACTTTTTTTTGTCTCTTGGTCTATCTGTTATTAAAAGTGGAGTATTTGAATTCTCCAACTATTATTGTTGAATTGTCTATTTCTCCTTCAGTTTTGTCAGTTGTTGCTTCATGTATTTTGCTGCTGTGTTGTTAGGTGCAGTAGTCTTTTAAATGAGATAGGAGGGGAAAAGGTGAGTTATAAACAAAACCTTCATTTTTCTTTATGTAGACCTGTCTTGCTCTCTGGTGTCCTTTGATTTTACCCAGAAAGGTTCTCTTTAGTATTTTTGTAGGGCAGGTCTCTGGCTCATTTATTTGTTTCTTGTTTAATTAATTAATAAAGAAGATGATGTAACCATATGGATGGCTATGAAGTCTTTAGAGAAAACATAAAATAATAAAACAATAATTAGTCCTTGTTACAAAAAATATTTTGCGTTCTTTGGAAATACTGTAGTTCTTTTATTTGGAGCCAGTTCTATAAGTTCTTTTGTTTCTAAACCTGAAAAAAAAAGTATTTTCTGTAAGAGTGATGGAAAAACCCTTCCTGAATGTAGCAATACTAATAATTAAATTATGAAAAGCCCTTCAGTCTTCAATTATGAAATAAATTCTTTGTGAAATCAAATCTAAGTCTGTAAACAATGGTGTTTGTTTAAAAAACTGAACAAATAATGGAAAGTTTGGATAAAGGCACAGAACATAATTCTTGAATATTGAGTGGTAGAATTGTCTTTCATAACTCCTTTCAAAGTGTTTTATACACATTAATTTAAACCTCACAAGTGTTCATTAGTAGATCATTTATCCACAAGTGTTTGCCAGTAGATCATTTATCCCAGAGATAGAGGATGGAAGTGAAGATACAAATAATGGAGTCTGGATTTATAATTTTCTTACCAGAAGCAAATGTTATTTCTCTCAGAATGGCTCTGGCCTTTTAGAGAGAACTAGCAGGCATCTATAGGCATAATAGCAATTGTGTTTAATCATGGACAAAGAAGAATCTAAAATAGGCCTTGGCAAACAGCAAGTGTATTTAGTGGCCTTGCACCATAGAAACATGCTAATTTGCGATGTACCATAATCCCACACTATTTCTGATCTTGCCCATCACAGACTCTCTTGTTTCCTTGGCCAGGTACTTGAGGGAGGCAAGTGGCCTCCTTCAAGTCACTGAGGAACTGACTGCTGTCATAACACATCTGTTGATATCATTTGGGCCAAGCATGTATTGTCGATCTTACTCAAGAATAGTACTTTGCTCAAAGCCCTTTTGGAGAGTTCCTTCCCCACATGACTCATCAGGAAGTTTTCTCAGAAACTTAGTGGCTATCTGTGAGGTCCAGCCACTAATGATCTACCTTCCTGTTCAGGCAGGATATTTTCCCTTAGCCAACTAAAGAAATTGTTTTTATAAAGAGTCCTCCTGCTGAGCTTTTGGAGGATTAAGTGCCTAGTTGAGTGCCCTCCACCAGGGAAAGCTGGAATGGATTTAGTTGATTTCTTAACTCTGTGGAATCCATTTTGAAAACTGTCAACCAAAGCAGATTAACAGAATGATTACCATAGCTATTTGTAGGTTCCACCCATGATTCTGAGGGCTTGATATCAAGTCTTTCCTATCTTGAATGTGATGCACTGAACAGGGAAGAAGTAAAACAATCCATTTTGATGAAACTTGATATTTTATGAAAATCAGGTCTAAGGCCAACCTGATATGACTTTTCAAGAGAAGTGTTGTTGATAGAGGAGCTATTTTTCTCAAGGTCTCCCCATCTAACTGGTTACCTAAGGTCTAGTTTATTTACTTCTTCCACTAGGTGGCAGGACTTTTAAGCAATGTTGCAAGTATGTCCCAGAAAGTTCCCTTGGAACAGAGAAGTTAGAATTGTCAACATTTGATGCAGGTCAAAAAGTTTAACTGGATTATGCCTCTGGGTTTCTATGATTACCTTGCTTTACATTCCTCCTGTAATGTAGTTTATATTTCCAGACAAACAATGCATTAAGAATGTGTTTTTGCTTTTCGCATGATGTCTCAATTGCAGAAATTATTTTAATCACAGATCCTTGATGGCAACATCTGTGGTTTCTTATTTTCAAGAGGGAAGAGGAGTGCCCCGTGGACTCCAATCCAAAATGACAAAGGATATAATCTTTCACTGCCATCTAAAATGTCAAGGGAGGAGGTTGGAGTGTTTGGGTCTGAATAGAATGAAAATACAAAAAAAAGAAATAAAAGGTATGATATTTAAGATGTGGCAAATACTACAAATGTATAAGGGAAAGTCAATTGCCTCTGTGAATTATTATCTTCCAGATTATTGGGATCAAATTATGTTTTGCTTAAATTTCATTCCTGAATAATGGCCCTTTTGGACTATGATTCAAGGTGAGTGGCAGTTAGGGTGATACTGGCTAATTGGGAAAGTAGTCAAGATACTCTAGAAATCATGTCATCAAATACAAGGGAAAAATATTTTCCCAGCTTTCTGAAAATAAACTGGTGAAAAATGAAAAGGTCAAATTGCTATAAGCCCTTTGGCTTTTGTTATGGGCAGTTGTGAATAGCATCACTCACTCTCAGATAACTGGAGCTTGAGTTACATGAAATAAGCCTTTGGAATTAAGTTGATGGGTGGTCTTTACTTTAGTTTGTTACTCTGGCACTTGGGTACCAATACTTAATATTCATGATTAAGTCCAAGGAGGGAAATGCTTGAAATTACAACCTTCTTTTGTGTTTGGAGAAGAATCTAGTTTCAGCCCAACTTTTCATTTAACCAACATGTTTTAACCTTCCCTAAAGGAGAAGGGGTAGAGTTCCAAGTACTATTAAATGTTTACCTTTGGTTCACTTGCTGTAGAATGTGACAGGTTTACAGATGTATTTCCAGTACGAAGACAAGGAACCTGTTTCTTTCTTTCTCCTGCAATGCAAAACCTCACAAAAGCTTATATAATGCAGATACAGCTGTTGGGAAAGTTCAGGCATAGAAACTCCCCAGATGTGTAATCTGTTGTCTCCTTGGTTGCTCCTGTGAATATCTGGCTTTCATAGACAGGTGCCCTTATTGATAAACACCTCCCATGAAGACAACCAAAGGCATAAGTGGTGCCTGTCAGGGTGAGTGATGGGTGCAGTAGGAATGAATAAATGGGTGGGATGGTGGTGAGTTGAAACCTGAGCTCTTCTAATCCCTTGGAACAGGACACCTGGAAGCTCCTCATGCCACTCCCCCCTCATGGCCCCCCCTTTTTTTTTCAGATATGGGAGGGTGGACAGAAGTAAATAAACAGTGTGTGTATGTGGAGGGGGGCTGGGATGAAGAGATGTTTGGTGTGTTTTAATCCCAGTCAGTGAACTTCAAAAAGCCTCTCATGACTGAAAACAAAGCTATTAGGGATAGTGCTTTGATTTTCACTTTGGTGGCCCTTACACTCTACAGGGCATGCCTTTGACCCACTGCCCTGCCAGCCAGGCTTCTTTTTCCTGCTTCTTTTGCCTCTTGAAATTCTCTGAGTTGAGGCCAGGGCGAGGTAGGGAAATATTTGAAAGGAATGACCCGTGTGAAATCTTCTTAGTCTGCTGTGTAATCCAATCCCTTTGGTGACTTTTGAAATATTGATTGGGTCTTCCACAAGGGTGATGCATCATGCATTGGTTTTTAGACATGTAAAATGAGAATATTCTTTTCTCCTTTATTTTGAATTTATGGTAATACTCATCAAATCCAATAGTTTGTGCTTGGTAGTTTAAATAAAGTGTTATAATAACATGACTCTGTATGTGGTTAGTACCGAGAAAGGAAGCTTAATTTAGATACCATTAATAAGCTAATTTTTTTCTAAGAAGCAAAGCACTGTATAGACAAGCTCCTATGTTGAAGACGTAAGGCTTTGGAATTAGGCACATTGGGTATACATTTCTTTTTCAGCACTTATTACATATAAATGACCTTGGACAAGTTATTATGCTTCCTTTTGCCTTAGTTTTCTTCCTCTGTAAGGTAGAGGTATAATATCCTCTTTAAGTGCTGTGATTGGGTGAGATAGTGTGATAATAAACGAGGAGCACTCATTCTGATCTGGAGTGCTGGCTCAGTGCATGCTAACTCCTCCTTCAACAATTAGTGCAGAACTTGTTTTAAAACAAGTATTAATGATGAAGCAGTGCCTCTAAGATATTACCTTCTGGGTTGATTTTTAATCACAGGAGAAAAAGTTTCCCCAGATGTGTTTGAGTTTTCTGCTGTTTTCACAGTCTCCTAGAAGAGACCCTAGGTACAAGAAGCTCAGTTAAAGGCAATATTTGATGAATGGGAAAGGATAGAACATGGATGGTGTCCTAATCAGGAAGATTTACTTTTTCTGGTCGTAGAACTTTTGCTTGCCCCTATTAAAACCCATTTCAAGAGATAAAAACATGTGTGTCCCTTTCTCCACCCATGTGACATCATTTTTGAAGAGACTGATGTACTCTTGCCTGTTTGATAGAAATCTAACTCCAAGAATAATAAAATAAGAATATTAGATCTGGAAGAAACTATCCTTATTATTAAAACAGAATGTTAGAGGACCCAGGCGGAGTTTGAGAACCAGAGATACCATATAGTAAGTTCACAGCAGAGCTAGGATTAAAGTCCAGATTATTAGATTTTTAATCCAAAACCCTATATTCAGAAAGGGTGTTTCATCGTAAGTGGCTGTTTGTTTCTTCGCATCCCCTGCTACTCTTGGTTGACTGGAAAGATGAAAGCCAACATGTAAAAGGTGGATTTTTTGCTTGTTTTCAAACAATCCTTTGTTGTCTTAAAAGAGAGGAGGCAGATAAATTCAAAGTGGAAAAGAAGAAATAATCCAGAATGGTTTTTCCAGACTGCAATTGCCACAGCATTTTCTGTTTGGGGCAAATATTGGAATATTGAATCTTGAGTTTATCATAGATCATATTAATTAATGATAAGCACAGACTCACTGATTTGAGGAGCATTTAATTAATATAACTTGTGGGAAGTCAGAGGGCATATTTATTAAAGATGCATGAGGAACTATCGCACATGGGTTTGTTTTGACTGTTGTATGAAACTAAATCATAGTGAAATTTCTCAGGCTTTACAACTATGCATTCAAAATTAACAACCAGTCTCTGGCCAAAATCTTCTCTCTAACCTGTGTTCCATATCTTGTTCCAAGAGCAGCGTACTCAGCCAAGCATACCGGATGGGGCATCTGCAGCAAAGATTGGAAAGGAGAATTTTGCCCTGAGTTTGAAGGTGTTATTTTCCCATGGTTTGATTTGCCTGGCATTCTATGCCTGGCATTTTTTCCTTTTCCTTTGCAAGGAAAGGGAGAAATTAGGAGTGTTCATTGCTGACGAAGTCAAGAGGGCGCTGAGGCTGGCTGGGTTTATTACTTTTGGCCGATAAATGGTGTGATGTGGTTTTACTTCCTATTTGTAGAGCCTTTCTAGAAACCTGGGCTCTGTTCTTCAGTGAGTCCTCCTTGTCAGCTCACATATATTTAAAAAGGGAGAATGAAGTTCTACAAGAAGGAAAGGAATTTTAAAAAGCAGTTTCTCAAAGAGAACAGGGAACTCCTTGGGAAAGCAGTGAATCAGAAGGGATGGTGCAGAAGATGATTATCAGCATGAAAAACGTGCCCATCTTCCCAGTACAGAATGTGTGAATTTGCATGCATCGTTTCTCTCTCTCATAGCCCACTGGAGGTTATAATGATAACAACACCATCAGACGTGACATGTGTGTGGCACATCCCTGTTTATAAATGACTTGTTTGCACATATTTCATTTAAAGAATGAAGGTATGGAACACACAGCAAACTTTTTGAGCTTTCATATTAAAACCCCCAGGTTTGTTGGTGCCAGGGCAGCACTAGAGGAATAAGCACTGTGCCTGGCATGTAGGTATCTGGTTTTGGCTCTGCTCGGCCATCAAAGCTTTGAATACAGGATCAACCCCTTGGCCTGTTTTCTCATCTTTAATGCAATAAAATTATATGAGACGATCTCTAAGAATCCTCCTGGCACTAACATTCGAATTCTATGATCCATTTCCCTCGATGGGGAGAAACTTTCATCTTAAAGAAGGCATCATTTGAAAGTTGAAGGGTTGTCTCGGTTGTTGGAGGAAGTTCCATACTGCAGCCAGCAGTTTGTTCAGAGGTTTACACTTGGTTTACAAAACCATTATCTTTTCAGGCATGCAGCAAGCTAAAAAAAAAGACTGCTTTCATCACCACCATTTCTATTTTGAAACAGAAAATTCTCTTTGAAAAGATTTAAATGGGAGTGTGTATTGCACATATTGTGTAACTACCCCACAGTGTAACAAGTCTAACAAAAACAAGGATCACTTATTGGATGCTATAAGCCAAGGCTTTTTGAATGTAATTCTAAGCCAGGAATATCTTCAATCTGCACACATAAATACTTACGTTACTTAAAAAGAAGTTTCTACACAGCCCGGCAAATACAGGAAAATGAAGAGCATATGTGCATACAGGAAAGGACAAGCTAGCTGTGTTTCAACAATGATCTGGGTGTGTGTGTGTGTGTGTGTGTGCATGTGTGAACGTGCATGCACATGTATGTGTATGTGTGTGAGAGGGAGAATTAGGGAAGGTGGCAATGATTGAAAGAACAAGTGTAAATTCAAAGTTAAAAAATAAAATCATATAAATCTTGCTTCTTTAACTTGGGACTTATGATTCTACTACATACTTGTTCTTTTTACACACTCTCTTAAAACCAATGGGAGCAACGTTTTCACTCATATGTGGGTCTTGAGAAACTTAACAGAAGACCATGGGGGAGGGGAAAGGGGAAAAAAGTTTACAAACAGAGAGGGAGGGAGGCAAACCATAAGAGACTCTTAAATTCAGAGAACAAATTGAGGATTGATGGGGGGTGGGGGAGAGGGGAAAGTGGGTGATGTGCATGGAGGAGGGCCCTTGCTGGGATGAGCCCTGGGAGTTGTATGGAAGCCAATTTGACAATAAGTTATATTAAATAAATAAATAAATAAATAATAAAAATAAAATTAAAAAAAAACAACAATGAGAGCAAATTTAAAGTAGCATGGGACAAAGGGAAAAAATCCAGTGAGAATATTGCCTTTAGTAGAATATCAGTTTCTGGGTTTGGGGTTTTTAAATTATTTTTCTCCTTCGTTTCAAAAAAACTTCCGAGTTTGTTATTGGGAGCTATATTCTTTCCCAATGCCAACTACATGCGTCTTTTTAGTAGCTTTTTATTATTCATTTTAAGTATTCTGTGTCATAAACATTTAAAAAATAAACTTATTATTTTGGAGTAGTTTTAGAATTGTGGAAAAGCTGCCAAGACAGTACGAAGAGTTTCTAAATATCTGTCACTCCCTCTCCCCAGTGTTAATATCTACATTGCGATGGCACATGAGACAAAACTAAGAAATTGATATTGGTGTGATGCTACCAGTGAAATCCCAGACTTTATAAGATTTTACCTGTTTTTCCACTCATGTCCTTTTTCTGTTTCAGAATCCGATCCAGAATACCACGTTGCATTTAGCCTGCTATGTTTTATATGGGCAATCAGAAGGCCCTGGGGAGAGACCCACATATACCTTTAAGAGGCGTTGCCTTTTTCCTAGATACTCCTTCCACACTGTTCTACAGGTAGTGTTGCACGGTGCTTAGCTAGCCTCTGCTCTTCTGACCGGCCACAGATTGTCCCCAAGATGGCTTTGGTTGGTCCTCCTTGACAGTGCCATTTGCAAACCTCTATCAGGGCACTCATCAAACTGGGCTGCAGTCTCACTCACAGGTAATGGGAGTCATTTAGCATCAAAGCTACATCTCAGCAGAGAAGAACTGCTGCTCATTCAGGCAGCGTATGTCGTTCCATGTGGGTTCAGTGGTATCCAGTAAAGCAGTCATGAGTCCTTTGTTTATAGATGGTAGCTAGACCCTAAAAGTGTAAGCCCCATGAAACAAGCGATTGTTTCTGTTTCAGTCACTACTGTCTTTCCAAGTCTACCTGGTGCCTGGCCCAAAGTAGACTCTTCATAAGTATTTGTTGAATGAATGAGTGAATGCGTAAAAAGGTGAGAAGCTGCAGGGCTATAGGAACACCAGCAGAGACAGGGAACACCATGGTTGGCAAAGGAAGAGCATTTGGCTCTCTCCCTCCCCACCCAGGTGGCCTTGGCAGTGAGGAGGAAGGAATCCTCCCCAGTGGGGGGCATTTTGGAGTTCTTCAGCTGTTCTTAGTTGGAAGGTTCACTTCACTACATCACACCTGGCTATATTTCAAAGATTAATGAACAGCATCTTGTCAGATTTAATATATTGCACTTGGGGAGTTTACTTTGACGATGTAATCATAAATTCCCTGAGCTGCGAATTATACCGTAAGGACTTAAATGAAGTTCTAGTGAGAACCAAAGAAACAGGAATCTCTGTAAAATGTAAAAAGTGCCAGTTTTGAGAGAAAACTGTAAATTTTCTAGGACATTAGGTTTCAAAAGAAGGATTACACACAGACTAAACAAAGTAGAAGTCATAAAAATTTAAAGACACCACAAAACATAACAAAAATAAGATCCTTTTTAGTTATGACAGAATTCTAAAAGGAAACTTACACCAAATTATGCCACCCAAGCAGAGCCATTAATTAACCTAATGAGAAAATATGTTCCATTTCCATGGCCAAAGCATGTCAGGAAGCCTTTGACATTTTAAAATAGGAAAGAAAGAGAGAGAGACAGAGACAGAGAGAGAGAGAGGGAGATGGAGGGAGAGAAAGAGAGAGAGAGAGAGAGAGAGAGAGAGAAAGAAAGAAAAAAAGAAAGAAAGAAAGAAAAAAGGAAAGAAAGAAAGAAAGAAGGGAGGGAGGGAGGAAGGAAGGAAAGAAGGAAGGAAGGAAAGAAAGAAAAGCAATTGCACCAATTCTAAAAAGTTTTAAATATTAACTTATCAGTTCAGGAAATCTGAGCTACTTTTGATAATATCCTCAATGACCCCTTGGGGAAATTTTTGCAATTGTTGCATAAATAAAATGTGGATTACAAAAGTGGTATTGGGAAAAAAAAGTTAGAGTCAAGGGAACAATCAGGAAACTAAGGATCAGAATCTTAAGTGTAAGCTTAGCCACTGACCTTTGGGCAGTACTTCACAAGAATGAATTTGAGCCATTTGGAGAGATAAAGCAATAACCTCTCATCAACCCTGTTCTCCCAAAACCTATAATGACCCATGTAAAAGCTAAAGCAAAGCGTGAAGATATAAAAATATGAATTGTGAAACAATAACAACAAAAATTCCCAAAGCCACCCCCTTTCTGTTTCTTAGTAGTTCTGTTGGTTTTGTGATTAATGTTGCTTACATTACAACTAAAGTTGTTTCCTCTCTGGATTACCTTTTTTTTTTTATCCCCCTTCTTCCTGAGCCCCTTCATTGACATAAATCTCTCTACCTGCTCTTAGCCTTGAGCCTAGTCATGAGCTCAGAGTGAGGCCTGGGCAATTCATAGACGCTCTTTTCTTTTTCATCTGGGAAATGGAGATAATGATATTTCCCATATATTTCACAGAAGTTGTTTCAAGGATTAGTGAGGTCATTCAGGCAGGGTGCTTTGAGGTCTTTAGATGAAAAGGGCTATAGGAGCCTAACATGTTATTAGTCAGCATTATTCAGTTGCTGCACAGTCTTGTACTACCGCAGTTATAGTCGAGAAGGCATTAGACAGGGGTTTATGCATTTCTCCCCAAGATTACTCTTAAAACTGAAATTGCAAAGTGGTCCCAGTTGTGAAAGTTGAAACCAGAGTAGGTATGAAGGCGCTAGGCCTGATTCACAGACGTCCCGGGTGGTGCTATGTGGCCTGGACAGGCTCCAGGTTTCACCTTCTCTGGTGACCTGAGAGGTAACCTGCCCTTTCACACTTTTCAGAGGTGATAGACAGTTAACAGGGTCTTGGCAGCCCAGGAAATTTTGCCTCAAGGTCTGAGGTCAGAGATATTTTTCCAGCCTATGCAAGGAGGCCAGTCTAATTCTTGCTAGCCTACTGATCCTGCCAATCATTTTAGGAGGTCCTCCATTTGGCTTTCTCCATTTGAGTAGAAGATATGACTCAAGAGCACCATTTTTCAGTCTGAGATATCACTGAGCTGTCTATTCACCTCCCTTCAGGAATAACTATAAGGCCACTGGAAATGTTCAAAGATGTACCTAGACTTCACGAACTCCAACGCCCCTTAGCTTGGTGTCCATACCTTGCCATCAAGAGCCTGGCCTTTAGGATTCTGGACTTGTCCCAAGATCATATTATTGAACCTAAAGATCCTTAAATGATTAATCTTATTTTTAAGCTTATTTATTTATTTTGAGACAGACAGAGACAGTGTGAGTGGGAGAGGGGCAGAGAGGGCAGAGAGAGAGTGAGAGAGAGAGAGAGACAGAGACAGAGAGAGAGAATCCCAAGCAGGCTCCACACTGTCAGCGCAGAGCCTGACATGGGGCTTGGACCCACAAAGTCATGAGATCATGACCTGAGCCTAAACCAAGAGTCAGGTACTTAACTAAGTGGGCCACCCAGGTGCCCCCAAATGATTAATCTTTTTAAATGTGAAAAATGCTAAGGACTTTTATATGGAAGCTGCATCCTGATGAAGGTGAAACATTTTGAAATTAATTTAAATTCTAAACTCTAGATTTGTGTTAGTACTTCAAACTTGTTGATTTTAGAGTTATTGGTTATTAGATCAAAGTTTGGCAACAGGGAGTTGCCTGGTCATAGGCAGTCAGAGCTGTATTCAAATTGAAAGTTACGTGCCTCAGAGAGCTTTCCATTCTGAGAATCAACTCACAGCGTACTGGTCCATCCAAGTGAGGGAATCTTGACAGTGCCTCAGTTCTCATACTTCACGGTACGTCAGAGTCCCTCGAGGTGCCCATTAGAATACTGAGTGCTGAGCCTCACTGCTAAAATTTCTGATCCAGTAGGTCTGAGGTGAGGCCTGAGAATTTCCATTCTTAACAAGTTCCCAGGTGATGCCAATGCTGCTAGTCTGGGGACCATGCTTTGAGAACCACTATCCTAGGGGTATGGGCTGTAGAATCTGGAGTCTAGACTCTTCCTACCCAAAATGTGGTCCTGGACGAGAGCATTGGTATCACACAGAAACACAAAGTTTCGGGTCCCACTCCAGAACTAGTGTATCTGAATCTGCATTTTATAAAATGCCCAATAATTAGGACGGACATAAAGATGTGAGAAGCAGCACACCCAAGGCCCCTGTACCTTTGTTATCATCCAGCACGCTGTGAGTTGATTCTCAGAATGGAAAGCTCTCTGAGGCACGTAACTTTCAATTTGAATACAGCTCTGACTGCCTATGACCAGGGACTCCCTGAGAATCAGCTTGCGCAAGATGGTCTGGGTCTTTCTCATCTCTCACTCACATCTCATCAAAGAGTGACTTGAGACCTATAAAAATGGCCAATGAACAAAATCAAATAGCTTAAGTGCCCTGACAAGCTTGCTTTTACCGCAGTCACTAAAAGTACAAGCAGAGACTCTAGTCTGTAGAGTCTATTCTATAATCACGAATGAGGTGACTCCTTTGGAGCCAAAATCCCATGAAGCACATGGGAGCTCCTGGGTGTCTACCTTTTAGCCCCATTATACAATTCCGTAGAGCAAAAATGTCAGTGCTGCTCTTGGCAGGGCTAGCTGCAATGCTCCCTGTGTGAAGACAGGTGTTCAGCATCAAATAACACTGCCCTGAACCTGAGCAGCCCAGAGAAAAAATGTAAATGAAACTAAACAGTTATGATAAGAACCAGTCGACCACCCGGTCCACCCTGCCCAGCTCATCCCACTCCCCTCCACCTCCCTTCTTTGCTCAGAGAACTCAAATGTCTGGGAATGTCTATAGATTCCAAATGCTGTTTAAAAAACAGACTCCACAAACCTCAGGAATCAAGGCAGCTTTAGTGAAGGCACTTAGCACAAAGGACTTCATCCAGAAGAACCCATCGAGATAAGCTAAGGACGGGGTGCAGGGTTAAGAACAGGGTTTGCAGACTGCAGCATATTAGATGAGCAGGTTTGTCTACAAAGTCAAACATTTGGTGTGTCTTCCGTGGTTTTGCATTGTTTTAGCAAGTCTTTCACTCAACAACTCTATACTCAGAAGTAGGGTCTGTGGGGAAATACCAAAGTGAAGCTCCTTGTCGGGGAAATAAGTACGAAGGTTAAAAACTAGGGGGCAGGGTTGAGAGAGTTCAAGACCAGACATCCTGGTCACCAGGACACTCTATAGAGGATAGAGTCCCAATCTCTGAGATAAAAGAGACTTGTGCCACAACAAATGAGCAGACACTGGTGGTTGAGAGTGTGGATGTACTGTCTCTTGATGTCCTTCAGCTTCAGTTTCCAAAGGATACTGAGGCCCATTCTTTGGATTAATGATTATATAGTGAGAGTTGTGGCTTGGAGGGATGGGCCTTGGAACTAAGGCATATGGAGTACTAGCTTGGACTGGTGTTTGTGGCTTTAAATCACCCAAAAGCTTTGCAATGTACTTAAAACCCCAACTCCTTCTCAGGATCTACAAGACCTTGCATAACCGTCTCCTACCTACACCCAACTTCATTCTTCCCTCTGTTTCCAACACTTCAGCCAGGCTGGCCTCCATGACCATGACTAGTCCTTTCCTCCCTCCAGGTCTTGGGTTTTGTTTCTGTCTGGGATGCCCTTTTCCAGATCTCTTTACATTCTTCTCTTGGGAACAGAATTCTGTGGCCTCCCTATTTAAAGTAGCCCTCACTCCCCATTACTCTCTGTGCCATTACCCTGTTCATTTCCTTTTTAACTGTTCTATTTATCAATTGCTATGCAACAAATCACCCCAAAGCTTAGTGGCTTAAAGCAAAAGCAATCATTCTATGATAATATCTCTAAGTTTCTTTGGGACAGGAACTGAGGAAAGGCTGGGATGGGTGGCTTCTGCTCAGAATCTTTCATGCAATTGCAGTTAGGAAGTGACCAGAGCTGGAACAGCATGTGGCTGGAGCTGGGGGTCTGGATGGATTTCACTCTCCTTAGTGTAGTCTCTTGGTCTCCTTAGGTAGGCTAGTTTTATCTTCTTCACAGCATAGTGGCCTCAGGGTAATCCAACTGCTTACATGGTGGCTGAGACTTCAAAAGGCAAGTGTTCCTGTGAGCAAAGTGGAAGTTGCATAACCTTTTATGACATAGTGACATTAAAAGTCTTGCAGCCTCATTTCTATGTTTTATTGGCCCAGATTCAAGGATGGAGGAATAAACCTCCCGGTCCTGATGGGGGATGGCTCTAGGAAAGCATGTGGGATGGGATATCTTGTTGCAGGCAACCTTGGAAAGAAAGTACAACCTGCCACAATACCATTTGCTACAATATGTAATTATACTGTTTATTGTTAATTTCTCTATTCTGTCTCCCTCCTTAAAATGTATGTTCTCTGAGGCCTGGAGCCTAATCTCTTTCTGTTATTCCTGTACCTAGCCCAGAATGGGTTTGCAGTTTTTGTTTAGCTGAATGTTGAATGAATGCCCAAATGCCAGGATAAACTGATGCTTTAACTCAATTTTTTCATAAGACCGACACACATCACTTGTGAAATACTTTTCCCTTTGACCTACCCAGTTTCTAAAGGATGCAGCAATAACTACACAGCAGCGGTAAGAAGCCTCTCCTACCCCTTCTTCCTCTTAAGTTGGCATTTCTCCAATGTGGTTTAGTTCTCACCCAGAGGACACAACATTCTGAGACTCCTCCTGTGTTCCTTGGCCTTCTTGTCCCTGAAGCCCACGACTCAGACCCACTTCCTAGAGACGCAGCCTCTGCTATCAAGTACCTGACTTCCCTCTAGTCTTTTTCCCTATGTAGTTTTTCTAGAAGCACTCCAAGTCCTCCAATGCAGGGCAGTGGTTATGTCAAGGGAATTCTCTGCTACTGATATCTCACTGCATAATCTTTTGATCACATTTTACCCAGGCAGATAGTGAGACATTTGGCTACCGACTGGCTTTCCATATGTTTACTTCTGGTAGGAACTACTTGCTGAACATTTTGGGGCTCCCTTTAAGTTTTTGCCCTTAATTAGCTCAACTTTCACTACATATGCCTCCAGTGTTTTGTTAAATTGCTTGGAAAGGGATTCACGGACAAGTGGAATTGAGATTGAATAGGTCCAGTCAAAGTTTTCTAAGTATGCTTTTCGGAAGCAATATCATAAACTGCTTTTTTTTCATATATAAAATGCACTTTGTCTCCCAAAGGAAGAGTAATGGTGGTTTTCAGATGAAGATTCCTTACAAATATCAGCATTGCTGTTTTTCTTCCATAATGGGGAGAGAAGCAAACTGGACCATGAAGTAAGACTGGCGATACCAAGTTCTAATGTCTAGAAGCTCCATAATCTGGTTTTGCTTCTATGGCATATCCAGGTTGTCTCTTTTTGTTAGGAAATTCGTCTTCATAGAACATTAACTAAATATATTATGTTTGGAGCAGTATGACAATGCCATACTCTTAGTGGCCCAGGCTACCTGCCCGCAAATAAACTTTTCTGAATTGGGGTATGTATGTTGTTGTGGCCATCTTTGCTTCTAGTGAAGTAGGTCATCAACACAATAATGAAAAGAAGAAGTTCCATCTTGAGCTGGAGTTGAATAGACGGGCTGATCAATGGGCCTGGAAGCCAGAGCTTATGAAACGGTAATGGTGGCAAGGTTGTGTGGCTGGCCCAGGAGTCCAGTCAGCCTGGATATGAGAAATGGGAAATGGGAAATTTAACAACGCCCAGGGTGATAAATGATGCTGGGTTCATTTAATGGACTAAGTGAAAATCTCATCTGGAATTTTAATTGTGACACAAGATCTCACCCTCCTCTCTTGACTCAGGCTCCAAACACAGGCCTTAGGTAAATAATCAAAGTGGGCTGGATTTAAGCCAAAAAAGTTGCTTTGCCAGGTAAATACTTTAGACACGTATGTTATCTTTTATGTCTAGATCTTATCTTTCCTCCCACATTTTCAGCACTTTGAGAAAAAACTTGCCCTCTACACCTGTGTCTTCCCAGCATGGCCTGGACTAGTCTTCAGTAACTATTTGTCACTTGGTACATTGTTGTAAGTGTCCTTAACACCATCCTGTGATTAAATCAGTGTTTTCTGGCCTTAAAGTCAGGTTGTATCATGGAAATGGGAGAGAAAGTGTATAGGAAGGAAACCTCCAAATTTCATCCTCTCTTCCACCCTCCTACCTTCTTTCTTTGATTTTGTCTCATTATAGAAACATGGGGCCGGGTGCTGTATTTTATTTCCATATTTTTTCTAAAACTTTGGTAATCAAAATTCCCTTTCTCCCTTTACATTGTAGTAAGTACAATACATTGATATGAATGTTTAAAAAAATTTTTTTTATTGTTTATTTACTTTTGAGAGAGAGAGAGACAGAGACAGAGTGCAAGTGGAGAAGGGGCAGAGAGAGAAGGAGATGCACAATCTGAAGCAGGCTCCAGGCTCTGAACTGTCAGCACAGACCCTGACATGGGGCTTGAACCCACAGACAGTGAGATCATGACCTGAGCTGAAGTTGGACGCTTAGCCAACTGAGCCACCCAGGTACCTTGATATGAATGTTTTTTTGATATCTAGTATTGTAAAGGGGCTCATGTATGAGAAGCACATTAATATGAGATCCTAAGTCAAAATGAGTGGAAGCAAAGTACTTTAAAACAAGCCTCTAAGAAGCCAAGAGAAACAAATCAGATAATTTCCTACAATGAAACCAGGACGTATAGAGGTCAGTCTTCACATATATCTGTGGTGAGAGGTGGTCAAAAGTAGGTAAAACATGTGAGTTCATGTCCAGAAAAATATCACAATAATTTGTGAGATAAATACTATAGACCTCCCATGTGATTGCCATGTTTGATATTCAGCATGCCTTTGAAAAATCCTGTGGGCTATTTTTTTTTACCAAAGTTGGTAACATAGTGAGTCCAGCTAGATAGCGAGCAAACTTACCAACAAAGTATGACTCCACTGTAGTGTATGAAACTCATCATCAGAAATAAATGTTTGAAAACAAAATGAGAATAAATATTATCATTAATTTGGCAGTCACATTGTGGGAGGCAACACAAATACCTAGAAATTTGGAGTAATGAAGTCATTGTAATCTCAATAAGTTTAAAAAAAATGGATAGACAGATTTAAATAAACTCCAAACCCTCCCCCCCTTTTTTTCTTACCAGAAAAAAAAAAAGACAAAAACGTATTGTTCATTATACTAACGAGATGCTGGGCTAGTTTTGTCAGTCAGACTTCAAATGAATGGCATTCATATCCATGGAAAACTATTTTCAAAGCACTTTCACTATGTTATCTTGATTAATGTTTGCAGAAATGTGGCAATTATCTTTATATCCATTTTATCAGATATGAACTAGGTATATATCATGATGTCTTCCAAATGTTAACCTTTCAGTGTCCCTTGAATATGACATTGGAAAGACCACTGATTAATGACTTCTGACTTAATTTCCAGTGCTGGTCCAGCGAGTCCACCACCATGCCATTATCTACTCCGAATTACATTGGGCCTCTAACTAGGAACACAGATTAATTAATTAATTATTTATTTTAAAAATTTATTTATTTATTTTGAGTGAGAGAGAGAGAAAGGATGGGAGGGAGGGGCAGACAGAGAGGAAGAAAGAGAATCCCAAGTAGGCTCCGTGCTGTCAGCACAGAGCCTGACGTGGGGCTCGAACACATGAACCATAAGATCATGACCAAGAGTCAGAGGCTTAACTGACTGAGCCACTTGGGCACCCTGAACACAGACTAATTTATATAGTCATCATTAATTCATAGGTTTCCAGTTAGAATAGCACATGATCTTGAATTACATTCTAAAGTCAAAGGAGTATAACAAGAATTGGCCATAGTAGCCCATCCATTCCCATGTTCTCTTGCCGAGGCACTCCCCCTGGAAGAACACTGTTGCTCTCTTTGAAGCCATCCAATACATCCAAAATTCAGGTGTATTTCAACTTCAGTATTCAGTTAAGGCTTTCACTTTTTCCCATGTCTACAGGAGAAAGAAGACAACATTTAGTTTAATCCTGAGGGTTTTTCTTCTAACAATTTGGAGGCTACTTTTGAAAGAGCTGAAATGATAAATAGAATTTCCTAAAATGTTGCTACTCAAAGAGGAGTCTATGGGGCAGCAACATTGGAATCAGAATCTGCTTAGAAATGTAGACTCTCAGGTTCTACTTCATACTTAGTGAATAAACTGCTTTTCACAAGATCCCCCAGGTAATTGGTAAGAAAGGACATTAAAATTTGAGAAACACCAGCCTAAAAGACAGAATACGAATTAATAGGGCTGAGGATTGGGATTGGGGGATCGGGGTCAGATGCAGCATCTGTAGTTGAAGAAACGAACACATCCTTTCAGAGCTTTGGTGTTCTGGAGGTTTGGTATGTGATGCCTGCTGTTCAAGGTTTTTGGCACTAGAGGGTGACATTGAGCTGCACAGCTGAAGCAAATGGGCATCTTAAAATGAGGTACTATTAAACATTTTTGGTCTTGTGTTAAAATTTTCTCTAGTTACCAAATAATGACTGACATTTATTAGCACGAACCATATGCCAAGCACCGGGTCAGGCCCTTTGTGTGAATGGCTTCAGTTAATCCTCAGAGGGGCTATTATTGCCCTACTGTAAAGATAAATTGGAGCTTCAGGAGGTCAGGGAATATATTTATGGTCACACAGCTAAGAAGTGCTGAGAAGCTTTGGATCAGACTGAGTCTGTCTCACTGTGAGCCTGCGCTCTGATCCTCCACACTGTACTAACCCCTGTCTTGGCTCCTCTCAACAACCTGCAGGGCATGCATAATGAAAACTGTGGCTTTGTTAAACAATTAAAATAGAAGAACGAAGAATTAAGTTAAAATTCTGTACATTTTTAATGCACTTTCTTTGTGAGGCAGGAGAGCACAGAGGTTATGTCCACAGGCTCTAAAGTTATTCTGTTCAATATAGGAGCCACTAGTCAGGCATGGCTGTTGAGCACTTGAAATGTGGCTACTGTGGCTGAAGAAGTGGATGTTTAATTTGCTTAATCCTGACTGGTTTACCTTTAAAAACTTGGTCCAGTTATTGGAAGCTTTTAAATATGCTTGGAACAACTTGGGTATGTGAATCTACTTTTTCAACTGTCAAATAGTTTTGATAAAAATTTCATGCCTGAATTAAAATGTGCTGTAAGTGTAGAATACACACTGGTTTTCAAAGACTTAGTATAAAAAAGGATAGAAAAAATTCATTAATAATTTATGTATTGATTACATGTTGAAATAATATTCTGGGTACATGGAGTTATATAAAATATATTATTAAAAATAGTTTCACCTGTTTCTTATTTTACTTTTTTAATGTGGCTACTAGAAAATTTTAAATGACACACAGGGTTCATGTAATAATCGTGTTGGACAATCCCACTCCCAGAGCCGGACTGTTGGGTTCAAATTCTCATAGCTTAATATGAAATATTAATATTCTTAATAGCTACCAGAATGCTGTGTCCCTCCATTTCCTCATGTGTAAAATGGTGAAAGAATACCTACCTCTCATGGTTGTTGAGAAGGTTGAGTTCATATCTGTAAAATGCTCATTGGGTGACAATTCTGCATGGGTCTTTTGTGTTTCTGCATATCTTATAAGGCAGAAGCACTGAATGCCTTTGTTCTGACCTATCTTTTCAAGTATGCTTACATAGCAAACAGCCTTGGAAAACAGAGGTAGCTTCTCCCTCTAATGCAAAGATCGGATAGTTTTGCCTACTGTTCATTATAAAAGGGTTGGTGTTCCTAAGTTCTAAGTTCCTTTTCTGAAACTGAACCCACTGTGTGTGCAAGTACCACATGGCCCCTTCTGTGTTACTTTATGAAATTTGAGGCTCAGAAAACTGGATGCTAGTTATGGTTATTGTTTTGAGTAATAAACTGTCCTTTGTCTCTGAACCAGGAGTCTCATGTCTTCTGCCAGCAGAAATTGTGACAGGCTAATTTGTTAGCTTCTAAGTAGAGTGAAATCTTAGACCCTTTATAGTTCTTTATGGTACTTAGAATAGGTGCCTGGCACATAGCACTACGTAAGTATTAGATGTTATTACTTTTACTCCCCACTCATTTCCATATGGTGGAGCTGATTTGCTACTGTCTTGTGCCTTTTGTGTCTACTTCCATTTAGGGAAAGATCTTTTTTTCATTTTTTCTTTGGGCCTGTGACATTCTGCTTGGCTGTACCTAATTGTTCATGCTTCACAGTTGACTTCAGGTTGCATGTGGTAAAATTGTTAGAACTGAATCATAGAGACAGCCTAATGGATTTGATTTTTTCTCTCTCTGAATGTTGTTGGTTATTGCTCCAAAATTCTTCTCTTCCAGGGGAATTTTATAGAACTAAAAATAAAGGCACATAGTGGCACTCTCATGCCCTTGGTTCCTCTGTCTGTACTCTGGGAAGTTTAGCACATGATAAGAGTCAGCCACCGTCACTTCTGTCCCCCAACATTCTGTGTGTATGGTGCTACTTCTTCAGTTGTTTATTCTCAGAGATGTGCGTACACATTATTACAGTGCATAGTTTCCACACATGCATAATGGTTTTAACTGTACTATAAAACTATACCTAGAGTTAAAAATTTTATTGGTTTTGGTCAAAAGCCAATGTAAAAAATTTCAGAGCAAAGGGTATACAGTACTCTTTAGTACTGTAATAGTACAGTATACTATTTGGAATAAGCTATGGGATCAAAACATAAAGTCAGAAGGAATGTGAAACATTTCAGTGTGAATTATATATAAGGGATTATCAAACAAACACATCACCAAAACATATGAACTGAACTCTCCGAATTGCCTTTACATCTGGTTTTTGAAGTAGACACCCTATTTTTATGTTGCTAACTTAAATTTAAATTTAATTAAAATTAAATAAAATTAAACATTCAGTTCCTCAGTCACACATTTCAAGTGTTCGATAGCTGCATGTGGCTGGCTAGTGGCTATTGTATTGGACACTGAAGACAGAATACATTTCTATCATCACAGAAAGTTCTACTGGGCAGCCCTGCTCTAAAAAGTGCATAAATAGGGGCGCCTTGGTGGCTCCATCAGGTAAGCATCCGACTTTAGCTCAGGTCATGATCTCATGGTTTCGTGGGTTCCAGCCCCGCATCCGGCTCTGTGCTGACAGCTCAGAGCCTGGAACTTGCTTCAGTTCCATTTCTTCCTCTCTTGCTGCCCCTCTTCTGCTTGTGCTCTGTCTCTCAAAAGTAAATAAATGTTTAAAAATTTTTTTAAAAAGTGCATAAGTATTTGAATCAGATGGTACGTATTGTTCTATAGTGAGCAGCATTAAAAGTTGCTTCCAAGGCATTTTGACATAATTCTAGATAAACTGATTTTCTATTTTTTCAAGTCTGTATCTTCATTTAAATATATTTATTCACAGTGATAATTTCCTTTAAAAATATTTTTCTCTTGATAAGTGTCTTTCACAGCCTTCTGTTACGACTATGTATTATCTTGGCACAATTTGCATAGCTTAAAACTAACATATATTTTGTTTTTGGTTACATATTGCCTTAGTAAACCCAGTTTATTTAGAGCAGGTAGATGAATTCCAGCATACCTGAAAATATTGTAGTTGTTTGTGTGATGATGATGCTATTGCTGAAAATGAAAACAGCAGCTGTGGTACCAGTGGCAAGCAGCCCCAACTTGACATCATGAGGATGACTGACTGCCATGCACAAATATTTACTCTGTGCCCCTGTGTACCTTCTACTCAATGAAGCACAAGCCTGGAATTAAGATATAGGACATATCCTTGTTTGAAGTAGAGCCATGTTCCATTGAGGACAGTATTACTATTCTGTCCTTGTAGTTAAAACAGCCTATAAACCATGCTTTAGATCCTTGCCCTTCAAAGTGTGGGATGGGACATGTACCAGCAGCATTAGTGTTACCTAGGAATTTATTAGAGATATAGAACCTCAGGTCCCACCCCAGACCTACTGAATCAGACTCTGTATTTTAGCAAAGTCCCCAAGTGACTGGAGGCACACTGAAGATTGAGAAGCACTGCCTTAAGATAACAAAAATGAGACCTCAGTAAGTCTGAAGCCATTTCTGGAGCACCGTGTTACGAGTTGAACTGTGTCTGCCTCAGAGAATTCATATGTCGGAGTCGTAACCTCCAGTACCTCAGAATGTGTCCTTATTTGGAGATAAGTTCTTTACAGAGGTAATAAAGTTAAAATGAGGTCATTAAGGTGAACCTAAATCCAACATACCTGAGGCATGGCTAAAAGTTTTTAAACAAAAGCTGTAAGATCTCTATGTTTAATTATGTGTTATGTACGTGATAGATATGTGGTATTTTTCTATGTCTGGCATATACTGGCAAAATTAATTTGTAAAGAGCTCTATTTAATTGGCTTAAAGAAAAATAAGTGCTTATGTAAACTAATCCAAATATTTTTCAAGTTCACATGATCTGAGATAATCTTTGATAAATAAAATCTCCTTTAAGTTGTTGGTTTAATAAAAATGGCAGGTCTTCAGAGTTATCAGCTTTTTTTTTTAATTTTAGAGAGAGAGAGGGAGAGAAAGAGGGTGCATGTGGGGCAGAGAGGCAGAGGGAGAGAAAGAGAATCTTAAGCAGGCTCCACACCTAGCACAGAACCTGATGTGGGGCTCGATTCCTACAACCCTGGGATCATGACCTGAGCCGAAATCAAGAGTCCAATGCTCAATCGACTGAGGCACCCAGTTGTCCCAACAGTTATCAGCATTAAATATAATGTCAATAAATAACTGATTCTACCTGGGTTTATTAGTTAAATAAATTCATATTATCTCCATTTGAAAATTTGTTAGCAGGAAAATCCACTTGAGATAATGGCTAACTTTGTCTAATGTCTCATAAATTTTTGTGAGTAATGTAAACACAGTTGTTGGGAACAAATGATTTAGATAGATAAAAATGGGGTAAGAATTTTTAGGTGCAATAATTATGCTTTATGGTATTTATACTTAAAAAAAGTAGCTTCCACAGATCTTTTTGGTAACTTGAAACTGTTGGGTTTTGCTAAGTTAAATTAAATGTTGGAATTTCATTAAATTGGATTATTTTCCAAGCAAGATAAAACACTAAAACATTAATCACTGAACATAGGTTTATCTACTTTTGTCTTCCTATTGCAGAAAAACTAAAGACAAATTTAGGACTGTTAGTAAGCATGTCTTGTGCCACACTGAAAGACTGTATTATTTAAAAACGTGTATGCTTCTAGATATTATAAAATGCATTTATAAATTTGTTGGTCCACAATTGTTTACTTCTTAGTTTTCACTAGGAATTAAGGATTCTAAGGTTTAAGAATTCTAATATATAAGTTATATATATATATATATATATATATATATATATATATATATATATTCCTACTATATAAACTAGTAGGAATGATAAGAGGGGAAGAAAATGACCATATATGAGAAGGCAAGAAAAGTAGGCTGTGAGTTATTGGTAAGAGAATAGTTGTAGAAAGTTTGTGGAAAAGAAATCTTTGAAAAGGAATTATAATGTGTGGTCCAGCTAGCTAAGATTAAAATGAATTTATTAAAAAATTGGTTAATATCAAAATACACTCATGCAAAATTAGAGTTTGGTTTTTCTCTCTATGAAAAGGACATTTTCTAGATTTTGGTCTGCTCTTAATAAAAAATTGTAAACAAAGTTTATTTACCTCTAATGTAATTTGTCTAACAACAGAGATTTTGTATTTTGCCTTTATCAGGTCATAGAGAAGCCAAGTTTTCTCTATTAAAAGAGCAAACAAAAAACCAGACTCTTAAGTACCGGGAACAAACTTAGGGTTGCCAGAGGGGAGATAGGGAGGGATGGGTGAAACAGGTGAAGGGGATTAAGAGTACACTTATCCTGGGGCACTTGGGTGGCTCAGTCAGTTAAGCATCTGGCTGGTGATTTTTGGCTCAGGTCATGATCTCACTGTTCTGTTCGTGGGATCGAGCCCCATGTGGGGATCTGCACTGACAGCATGGACCCTACTTGGGATTCTCTCTCTCTCTGTCTCTCTCTCTCTGTCCCTCCCTGCATGTACATGCATGTTGTCATTCAAAATTAATAAACAAACCTTTAATAAAAGAAAAAAGAGCACATTTATCATGATGAGCAGAGTCATGTGTAGAATTGTTGAATCACTATGTTGTACATCGGAAACTGATCTAGCACTGTATGTTAATTCTACCTCAATTTAAAAAAAAGAGCTAAGGCTTTTTATAGCCATGTTACCGTCTATATTTGTGTTTGAAATATTTTTGTCACTTTGGTTAAATAAATAAATATTGTTTTATAATTTTCTGTGATCCTATTTGGTCATCTGTCCAAAATATTTTGATATTTTTCACAAACTTCTCAAAATCAAGTTCCAAGTCTTTTTGACCATGAACTAACTTGGGTTTTTTTCAGAGGGTCCTTGGAACATCTCAAAGGATTAATTCTCTTTCCATAAAAAAAGGGAGATGTTAAATTAATTAGGCTTATTTGATATATTAAATTACATGGGAAACATTGTCAAATAAGAAGAAATGATAGACCTTCTTTAGCTTATATTTTTATAGGTATGTGTTACTGTAAGTGTTCCACAAATTATAAAAATTTTCTCACATTCTGACATATCCTGATATAATGTTATCAGCCATAACTTTAAATTGTATGTCACAAAAATAAGAAATAATAAGTCTTTTGCCACTTATAGGCAGTTACTGTGTTACTCAATGCGTTTACAACTGTGTTTCATAGAAATTCATAGAAAGGACTCTGACAAGTTCTTTAGAATAAAGATCTCTGATAACTTTTTTTTATAAATTTCTTTTTTTTTAAGTTTATTTATTTATTTTGAGAGAGAGAGGGAGAGACAGAATCCTAAGCAGGCCCCGCACTGTCAGTGCAGAGCCTGACTCGGGGTCTCAATGAGGGGCTCAACCTCACAAGCTGCGAGATCATGACGTGGATCAAGGGTCGGATGCTTAACTGACTGAGGCACCCAGGTGCTCAGGTCTCCGATAACTTTAAGATCATACCACTGAATTGGATTTAAGGAAACTTTTCTCAAACTATCTGTGATTTACAGCAATTTGGTAAAATATATCTTTGTGAACAAATGTGGAACAATGACTTTTTCTCCCTATCTGATATCTCAAGAATTCAGAAATTCTCAATGAGTATTCTTATTTTCATGATAATATAGCTATTTGCATAACTTTGAAAAGAATCTGTTTTGCTTATAAACAGGCCACTGTCTTCTCCATCACTAAAATTCTGTTAGAAAGGATCATTCCTATCTGGAGAACTATCCCCCCATTTTTGAACTTCATAGTGACTGGGGAACCCACTTTACTGGTCAGGTAGTTTGACAAGTTTATGCTGTTTGGCCAGCATTTTCACTGGGCTTACCACCCTCAATCTTTAGGACTAATGGAATGCACTAATGGCATTATTAAGACTTAATTAACAAAATTGGTAGAAACTCTAAAAATACCCTGGCCAAAAGCACCACTGTTGATTCTTCTGAATCTTGGATCCACTTCTTTTGGAACCCATATACTCTCCTCGATGCCCAATGTACCCTGCTTACTTTAATCCACAACTGATAAAAGAGGAGAGTTTTAATATTATACAGGCCTAATTGCTTCTTCTCTTTTTTTTGTTGTTTATTTATTTTTGAGAGAGAAAGGGAGCATGTGCTGGCACGGAAGCATGAGTGGGGGAGGGGCAGAAAGAGAGAATCCCAAGCAGGCTCTGAGCTCTCAGTGCAAAGCCTGATGTGGGGCTCAATCTCACGAACTGAACCGGGAGGCCATGATCTGAGCCGAAATCCAGAATCCAGTGCTTAACCCATGCACCCCAAGACCTAATTGCTTCTGCTGAAAATAACCATACTTCAGTAGAGCAATCTTTCCACAGTGTGCTCCCAGGGGACAAAAACATCAGACATAATCTGCAGCCTGGGGATTTCATCACAGGAAAAGATACCTTCAGAAAGACTTTCTCTAACCTCGCTGAAAGGGACCTTACCAGGAATTGAAGCAAATGACAGCTGAGACAGACAGCTTTCTCAAGATGACTGGGCCAGACTTGTATCCCTTTTTTTTGTTGTTGTTAGCTTTTTATTTTTAAAGACCTGGAATTGTGGGATGAGCACTGGGTGTTGTATGAAAACCAATTTGACAGTAACTTATATTAAAAAAAAAAGAACTTTTCCTTGCTGTTGCTTCTTACCTTATTTTCTCTCTCTTTATAACAATGCTTTTATTCACCTTTCTCAATCTATTGCAAAAGGAAGAAATCTTTCTGACTACTGGATCTATCACCAGAGACTCCAGTCTGTTCATGATGTCAGAGATCTCTTGGTCTTACCTGTAATAATTTCTCCTTAATCCCCATTGCCACTGTCAATTATACCTGCAAGACTGTGAATGTTAACTATTGGCTTCGGATATTACCGCTAGGTGTTTCCATACCTTGGTTCAACCTCTCCCCAGTCATTACTGTACTAGCTCAACTGAACACCTCCATCTCTGAAAATTGTATGATATTTATTTGGCTTACCATGTTCTTTTTCTTATTTAAATACAATATGTTTACCTGCACCCAAGGGAAATGCAAAGTGCTAACTCCTTTTTGCAAGACTTTTTAAAAAGCCCTCTTGAGGAGTGGATGGTACCTCACAGAATGTCATCCTAATGCCTCTGATCCCTTGCTTAAAAGGTCAAACATGAAATTTCAACTAATGGATCTTTCAATGACCAGACCTTAGCTGGAGTCCTCTGTTCTCCACCTCATTTTTGTCTGTGGTGGATGGCATTTTCATGGGCATAAGAATGTTTAGATAGTGCGTGAAATGGAGGTCAATATTTATTAGGACATTTAATTGTCCATGTTAACATTCATAACAACTCAGGAGCCTCCCACTGGTCCTCCCATTGGTCCATCACATTAAGCCTCCATGGCCATCTTAAACAGGAACTTCCAGGCATCACACATGACTCTGGGTTTGCCTAGTAGGGAGATTCTTTTGCCCTTGGGTCAGAGTAAGTGCCAGTGAACATCTATGATCAGAAATCTCTCTCCAACTTTAAAAGACCCAGCTGATTTCACAGCCAAAGCAGTAGCAACTCAACTATGATCACTTGACTCACTGACTCAGGCATTTTGGGATCATCTCATTGCCCTTGATTACCTACTTACTGAAGGAGGCATTTGTGCAATAACTAATACCACCTGTTGTATCTGACTAAATGCCTGTGGAGAGGTAGAAACTCAATTATACAAGATTAGGGAACAAGCACACTGATTCCAACTTATTTCACCTGGCTCTCCATGATTCTTTGTTCAGTTGGCTACTTTTAGGTCTTAGGGTCATGGTTTAGAACCATCATTTAACTTGGACTTGTCATGTTACTTTTAATTCTGTTCTGTGTAATTATTTTTAAACTTTGTATCTGTTGCCTGTCAAGTCTCTGTAGAAGTGATGCACTAACAATAGAATGATGTTAGCTTAATGGTTTGAGATGATTTCCAATGCATGCAATCTAGACAAGATATGAGCTTGAGAATGGGAAATGCCTGAGAGCCCCTCCTTCTACCTTCATTGTTCAAATGTGGGTTCTATGGTTTCCAACACCACCTACTCACCCTGAAGTGTGGGACATGACTCTCAGGAATGGTCCTTCTTGGCAACGAGGTACATAAACAGACAAAAACATTTAATAAATAAATAATCAGATGCTTGAGTGCTGATGGCTTTAAAAAAGATCTAGATCCAAAGGGGCAAATTTGAAAATCAATAAAGAAAACCTGAATGGGGTCAGAAAGCAGTGAAGGGAGGGTTCTCACTAATGTACGATTTATCGCAGCTTACTTCACATCCCCCAGCAGGAAGAAGCTTACTTTACATACTCCAGCAGAAAGGAGGAAGATATTCTTCTTACCTAGCAATAACTCAGCCAATGAGAAACCGCTACAACTCAGCGAATGAGAAACCACCACAGTCCTGAATTCTTGCTCTCCTCCAATAGATTTTTGTTCAAAACAATACCCACTTCCATTTTTCCCCTATAAAAGCAAAACCCTCTCTTTTGTTCTTTGACCTTGCCTGTGGTTCACCATATTTTGCATGTCCCAAATTGTAATTCCACTGGTATTCTCAAATAAACTCATTTCTGCTGGTTAAATAACAAGCTATTTTATTTTTAAGGTTGACACTTCTGTATCATGAATTGTCCACTTTTAGAAGATGTCTACCAGGCATTTATGCCCTTGTGTCTGCCCAGAATATGGTATCAATCTGTCAGGTAGGGTGCCTATAGCAGTCTTTTTGAGAACACAGTACATGGAAGAGAGAATAATGTTTCTGACAGTTGTAAAATTAGACATTAAGGACGCTAGAGGGAGTGGTGGCTGTACACTGTACACTCCCCTACAGGGAGAGGTACCTGTGACTGTGTACTTCTTTAGCACAAAGGAAATGGTGGCCACAGATTAGATAGCATTGTAGAAATTTAGAGTGAGAAAAGTTACAAGCAGAGAGGGAGGGAGGCAAACCATAAGAGACTCTTAAATACAGAGAAGAAACTGAGGGTTGATGGAGGAGGGGGGGAGAGGGGAAAGTGGGTGATGGGCATGAAGGAGGGCACTTGCTGGGATGAGCACTGGGTGTTGTATGGAAGCCAATTTGACAATAAATTATATTAAAAAATAAAGAAGCGATTTTACTTATTAAAAAAATTAGAGCGAGAGCTGTGAGACATGAAAGGACTAAAAAATGAATCACACCAGGATACAAGGAGCAGAAAACAACAAAGAACCACAGAAGGTAGGAGGAGAGGAGGCTGGGAGACTAGAGAAAAATGAGTAAAAGCTTCTTTTCTTAGAAAAGAAATGGAGTAGTTAACAGACTCAGTCTAAGATTTCCCAATTTCAGATCTGTAATCCACATGGATTCTGGGATTAGTAATATTAATAGCCATACTTGTTAGAGTTAGAAGGAACTTTACATAAGGAAACTGAGTCCTGTGCAGCGAGAGACTTATGCAATATCACCTGGCTAATTAGGTGTAGATACAAGGCCAGGATCCATATCTCACAGCCCTAGTCCAGGTTCCTGCCAATCTACCTGGCATGCATGACTTTTGGTAGCTGTAGATCATAGAACAGAGTGTCTATGATAATATAAATTGCTTTACATGAAGCACATGGATTTTGCATCAAGTAGTTTTAATTATAAGGCTATAAATATGTCAAAAGGATCTGACAACATCTTATTAAGTTACAAGAGTGAGCTCAAGTAGTTTCTGATGTGGGCATATTCTCAAGAAGAATGAAGTTTTATAGTCAGGAGGTACCCAGGCTTCTCCCTCCCTCTTCCTGCCCCCTCTTTTCCTCTTTTAAATTCTGGTTCTTTTAATCATAGAAAATGTCACAGAGAAATCAAACATAAATCAAATTACGGAAATGCAGAAGAAAGGTTTCATAAAAGTTGTTTTTCTTCCTTTTATCTTCTCATTTCTTTGAATGATGGTAGGATTTAATTTCCAGAGCAACCTCTTTGGAACTCCAAATAGGAAAAACTGTATTTTTTCTATGAAATATAAGTGTAGCTGCTATTTTAAGTTATACTTCCTTTGGAAATAGTACATTAGTCTAAAAAGATATATATATATATATATATATATATATATATATATATAAAAGTGAGTGTAAAGAAGCAAATTCATAAAACTATCTCTTAAATTAGCTATCAGACTCCTGGACAAAACTAGAAGCTGATAGGTTTTGTTTGTTTGTTTATTTTAGGAACTGATAGTTTTAATAGTATGTATGTGAAATATGAAAATTCTTTTTTCTTAAATGCTTATTTATTTATTTTGAGAGAGAGAGAGAGACAGAGAGAGAGAGAGCACGAGAGAGAGAGCTATCTGTCAGCGCAGAGCCTAATGCGGGGCTCAAACTCACAAACTGTGAGATCACGACCCTGGCCGAAATCAAGAGTTGGATGCTTAACTGACTGAGCCATCCAGGCACCCTATGAGGTATGAAAATTCTTAGTGACAACTGTGGGAATGCCTTTTCCATTGGTAGCTGCCTAAATAATTTAAGGGTTTGTATCAGGTTTCCAGGTAGGATCTCTTTGACTTCATCTTCCAGTGATTACATTGGGATTTAAGGCAATGAATTCTGAATGTGTTCTCTCTTACAGGAGATCTCATTGTGCCCCTTTGTAATTCCATTATGTTATCTCTTCTCATCTGTGTCTGAAGCACTCTTATTTATACTTGTATCAGGTTCTAAAAAAGGAAAACAGAAATCATTACAAGTGTTTACAACAAAGGGAATTGAGTGCCGGGAATTGATTACACTGGTGATGGCAGAGCTGAGAAACCAATCAAGCCAGAGAGATTAGCAACAAGAAACCACTTGCATCTCCAGGCTGTTACTTACGTATGATGATTATTTTCCTTAAGGCAAGTATGCAGGAACTGCTCTGTCAGGGATTACAAAGGTAGAAGATGCCCTCAGGAGATTTATGATCTGGTTGGAAGACCAGCCATGCACAGGAAACACAGGGTGCTTAAGGGCTAAGCTGTGGGGACTAAGACCTAGAAGTGCAGTGCCTGAGGAAGAGAGCTCTTCCCCTGCCACTGTGGAATGAACTAAACGGTACCTTTCATGGGGTGATTTTGCCTAACTTAAAACTGTTAGAGACTAATCTGACCCCAGGGACTCTGTGTAGGAATAATCATCTTATAACACTTTTTATTCTCTTAGAAATAATGATCTCTTATGGAGACACAGCTTTCTTAATGAGTCAAAGGGAAGTATTTATTCAGGAAGAAAGGAGACCATGATGAAATCATTTTGCTCTTCTAAAGAACATGGGCAGATTTAAAATTTATGTTCAAAATAGCATATCTGAGCATATATATAAATACTCCTAATAGGGTTAACTGGAAGGGAAATGGCAAGTTTTGGGGTATCTGCAATCACCTTTTCACATGTCCCTCCCCTTCTACATACTTCTTCCCTTCAATTTGGGCACTCAGTACTCTCAACTGCTCTTTTATTAATTCTTACTGACTTAAAGGGGTCAGATTTAAACTATTTACAACAGAATAAATTTGAGTCAACATAACCTCTTATGGCCATCTAATATATATATATTAGATGCAATGAAACTGACCCTTAACATTGGCATATATTTTGGGGAATAAAATTTTAAAATTAGAACATGAAAAGTGACAAAAGGCAAGCATATTTTAAAGAAGTATTTTGGGTACAGAGTATTTGAAAATAAGCATTTATATAATCATTTTGAATATTTAGGAAAAACTTTTGAATACTAAAATAAAAAAGAATTTTAGAATAGCACATATACATCAGGTCATAAGATAAAGTTTAATACATTTGATCATGTTAAAGGACACAAAACACAGCCAATCTAACCAAATTTCAGGCATGCATTTACATAAATATATTAAATTAAGAAAAGAAATTGTACACTTAAACATCCTTTTCACCTAAAAATCATTAAATCCACAGATCAACAATAAAAACCAATTCTCTGCATTTACCACTTCAAGATACAATCGTTCTATTTTAAAGATAACACAAATACACTTGTTAGAATTTATATGCATTATACATATATTATATATTACATAGATAGTGTGTATACATATGTAGGGTTTGTACAGATAGATAAATATATATACATGGGTGTGTGCACACGTACAGATACACACAGATGTACTTTACGCCATCTGTACTATTATTGCTGGACTCTTAAGTTGAGCTGAATTGGAGCTGCTTGGGTGTGATTATTATTTTTTGCTTCAAACATGTTCATCATACCCACTGGGCTCACAATCCCCCACTGTAAACATCCTTGCCTTTTCTATAGCACATAATCATGCTAGGCACTTCAATAAATATTTGTGGACTTAATGAATGGAAAGGTAGCTGAATAATAGAGGACTGATCAAAGAGAACTGAATGTTTTAATAACTTGGTTAAATAAATCAGATTGAGTCAAATTTAGAGGGATTATCTGAACCAATGACTTTGCCTGTGACTCTTCCATAGAACATTTATGGAAATCCCAACTAGTACCTATGTTAACTCTGCTCTGTCAAACATGTGCCTGCCTTTACCACTTGTTCCCACAGCTTTCCACATCCTAACAGAAATTCAAGCAAGGATTCATTACTTGTCAACAACCTAAAGGAAAATGAACAGCTAGAAGAATGAAAACATGTTAGAAGAATAATAAAGTTAACTATTCTTTAAAACTGGACAAAATTAATCATAAATATAAAGCCAGGAAGGACACAGGTTTTTTTCCCCAGATTTCTTTTATGTTTGTTGATGATAATGATTTGATAATTTCATTTTAATTAGATGGGTTTCTTTCAAATTAATAGTCTTCTTTAACATGTCCTAGGGAATCAAGCTGCCCAAATTCCACAGTACCTTCATATCATTTATCTTGTTACTATGTGGTTCTTGGTGAAATGCATGTACAAAAGTGTCCTGTGGATATGAGATATGGGGAGTACCTGACTTCTCATAATGCTGTTAATTTAATTTCTCAATAATAGTATTATGAATAGAATGTTTTAATAGTATTAGGTTCTACTAAACCTGAAATCTTAACTTATTCTAGGAAAAGTCATGTCTCAGATTTTAAGAATGAGGTAAAGAAATATCCAACATACATTCTGGGCATAGACTACACCAAACCTGATCACACATTGTTCATATGAATGGAAACTATTGGCTAGCTGTTAGTGCAAACTACCGGAATTAGTTTCTAACTATGAAGACAAAGCTTATTGTAAATTTATCCATTATGAATTTTCCAGCACTGTTAATGTCTGTTCTATCCTATGTGCTAAAAATGTGCTTTTTTAAACTTAACATATTACAGTCAATTGAGATAACTCACCAAACATTTACTAATTTGCATATATATATACACATGTATTTTTATATTAAGTAATATATAATTGGCATATGCAAAAAAAATGTCCTTACTGAAACTAGATGTCTGGCTGTGATATACAGGAGCAAATTCTAATAGGTTAGAATTCATGTTGAATTGATACTTTTTTTTTTTTTTTTTGGTAGGTCAACGTATAGTCTGGCTAAAAAAAGCAATAACAAGTTTTAGGCCTAAGGCTTTATGTGGATACAAGGAATCCATTATTTATTCTCTACTCTTTCAATCCACTTATATATGACTTATACAAAAGAAAGCAAGGTAAATGATGGGCATCTCTTGGGTTCATATTTAATTGGAGATTTTAAGAAAAGTGCTGATCTCACAAATGAATACATCTCTCATAGCAGCTAGGGAAGTGACCACTATGATTGACAAGAAGATGGCACTCGTGCTGTCTTGAATGCAGCTCACTGTCCTAAACAGTTATTTTAAAGCAAGTTTAAACCTTAGGAGAAGATATTTAAGAGAAAGAAGTATATTGAAGTTGGGTAGGATTAGTGTTTGGCAGGTTTTACGGTCATGGTTTCAGTATTTTTTCATATCAAAATGCTTCTATTCTTTAGTGTCCACCTTCTTTGACATCGTTAATTATTAGAGGTATGACTAACTTGTGTTAGAGTGGTGAAGAGAAAGAACGTAAGATAGCAAACGCATTTCTGTAGGATATTCTGAAGAGGGCCTTTCTGAAAGTATTCACAATAATAGGCTCACTAACTTCCTAGTGGGAATACAGATATATGTACATTTCCTGGGCATGGAACTCTGGTCTGATTTCTCTGCCAAGTTCAAGTCTCATCCCAGAGGTGGGGAAAGGAGAGATTTGGAATAATCTTCAAAACAGACTCCATAGAGATGGTCATGCCTGACTAGGAAACAGCTGCTAACTTATTACTGTTATCGCAAGCTCTTGATCAGGATATTCTTTGTGTTTTCCTGTATCTATGATGGAAGACAAGCCAAGCTGGAGCATCTGGGCTTGTAGTCATTTATTCTTTTGGTTATTTCTTTTGACAACTGTAATAGATCGATCTAATAGATTCATAGTTGTCTACTCTTCTTCATGATAGAGTCTGAGCACATGTGACATTGGGAGAGGGTGTTTTTCAGGAAAACAAAGAAAAGATCATAATGAGCAAAATCAATAGCTATCTACCCCAGGACATTGTCAGTATGGGTGTACTGAGGACATGTCTGTTTAGTCAAAACTGACAGAAATGGAAGAGCAGGAAGAGGTTACAAGGAAGAAGGATATATGGGGTGGGGTGGGGGTGAGAGAAGAGAGATAGAGACAGAGATGGGGGTAGAGATAAATACCATAGGTAACATTCTATAGAGATGCTCAGAAACTTTAATATATTGATCAGGCAACTACATCTGCCTAGGATATACTTATTTTTCCTCTTAAAAATTCAGGCTTGGTTTCTCTTTTCTGTTTCAAAACTAAGAATGTGAGACTAATAATTAAGTTTAAGTTCATGTGTACTTTGAAAGACCCTGGATGTAGCATCTAACCTCATATTTTATACCTGGTAGGCTTGTTACACAGTTTATGACTCAGAGATAAAAAAAAAAATAAGATCGAAAAGAAACATATTAAAGTTGTTAATACATTGGTATGTAATTATTTTCAAAGAAATCAATAGACAAGAGGTGCCTGCTCTGAAGTATATAAATGAAAAAGAGAATGGTTTTCTATTCAGATCATGTGTCTATGTTGTATGTGTATGTTTCTCTGCTCTTTCCTTATGAGATAGTCCACTGATCCGAGAAAACTCCGCATATTCTTTGTGATAGAATAAGTGATAAATTTTACAATAGCCACACTGAAACACAAAATTCCAAGAAAAAAAAGCTATAGATGGAACTTTTTATCATCACTCAGGTTATTTTTTTTTTAACTCTTCCTTTCTTTTCAGTCTCATGATGTGTTAATTCAGTTTTATTCTCATTACCTTAAATAACTGGCCAGAAAACAAGGTTCAATTAAGCAGGACAAGAGTTTGGCAAAAGCCATGGTAGAAAGTTTTTTTCCAACCCTTTATAACTTCCATAACAGCATTTCACATTAAATTGACACCCAGGGCTTAAGCTCCAGGATGGACAAAGGGATAACAATATAAATGTTTCTATTTCCTTATTTTATCTTTACCTCACACATCTACATTCACACCAAGGACATAATTTTCTCCACTCTGATTGTGTGCTTTCAGAACCAAGTGGATGATGCCATTCACGTGATAAAACAATAACCTTTCCCTGGCTCATACTTGTAACCAATTCCTACCTGACTATCATGGATCATTCAAGAGAATTCTCCAGTCACAGTTTAAAAATCTGATTGGAAAAAAAAAGGTCAAAAGATTTTTTTTGAAATGATCACTGAGTTTAACATATGTCGCCATCAATTAGCCACTACTATTTACGTCTCTCCCAAGAACAAAAAGAAATGGCTCCAACGACTTGACTTTCTTTGCTCAGGTTTAATATCCATGGATCTTGCTATCTTCTCTTTTAGAAGAGTTTGGCCTTTTATTCTAATGATTCACAATAGAAAAGGCAGTGACACCTGGGGTACATATGTTTTTCTAAGACATTTGAAACTCTTTCACTTGGGAAAGGACTGTGTAAAAAGTCTGGGTCTGATCAATTTAATATAGATATCTTTAAACAGGAGGACTAATGGCAATATAACACCTTTTCGTTTGGAAAGATTCTTTTGGAAGAGATGGAAAGATTAAGAGTGTAAGAAGAAACCCTGGATTTTTCAGATTTTGCTGAATATATAGCAGTATCCTTATTGTTTTCAGTGAAACTATGAACAGGAGAATGTGTAATAAAACTGCACAATTTGACAGATTTAGACAGCTGGCTCTCTCACCAGAAGTTCACATTTTGTTAATGTCACCCATGTTGAATAAGGGACGATTTGATAGTAAGGTCCATTTACAAAAATGGTTGTCAGGACATTTTTTTTTAATTGTAAAACTTTCTGTGATGGAATTCAGTAAAAGGGCTATGAAGAGAAAGCGAAGGAGACAAAAGACTGCTATTAACCTCCAGATGCGGGCTACTGCAGGTTCATTGCAAGATTTGTCACACTCTTGGGCCAATGAAGTGTTAGTGTGACTGGAAGGGACCACCCCTTTTCTGGGGTAAGAGGGCAATTTGGTCTCCATGCTCATTTAATCCTGAGACTTCTTTGAATAGACTGTCAATTGAATCTAAATTGTGCAAAATTATGCATGCACTTTTTAACGCAGGCTATTGTTCACTAAGCACTGAACCAAGATTTCTCAACCCATTTCCATTGGGCATGAGGTCACTTGAAACTTAAGCAATCATATATGGAAGACAAGAGCAGTGTACTTAACCAACCTTTCTACATAAATGCACACTGTGCTTTAATTGCAAACCTCTCACTTTAAAACAATAGAGAAATACTAGTTACACGATTTTATTCCTTTAAACTGAGGTTCATATTCCCAAAGTTAAGGAAAGGACTTGGAAAGTCAGCCTGTGCTCATAATCTATACTGGTCTACAATTTAGATTCTGGAAGAACAGATGTTTACAGAAGGGCAGAAAATAGCGGGTGTGTGCAAGTCACGATAGATGTTTTCTCAGTAGTGCAAAGAGGCCTTATGATTTTGTTATAGTCCAAAGGTGGAGAGGTGGCCTCAAAAACCAGTAACAAAAATGTCTATCAGCCTTTTTGCAGTTTTAAATTAGATCATGGCATTTCTTTAAAAACCTGAACAGAACATTTACAGGAATTTATTCATACATTAACCAAAGAGGATTTTCACTGAGTTCTTAAAAGGAACATATACATTAAGACTCACATTTGGCAAGAATTAGTATTTTAAAAATGTGTACAAGTGACAGCTTACATCGCCCAGATTTGTTAGAAACGAGTGAGCTCTTCTCCAGTGAGATTCGTTCGGTGTGAAATCTGCAACGTTCTAATCACATATACTCTGACAGTCTTGCTATGGTGAAAAGCACTTTACATATGTTTAATGCTGGAATTTTATAAGGGTTGGCTGTTTTCTTGCTTTTTCATCTGTCGTTAATGGCACATGGTGGCACAAGGGCACATTGCTAGATTAGATCCACAGCACATTAAAGACTGTTTGCTTTCTCACTCCCCTTCTTTCCAATTAAGTTGGTGAAAAATGTAACTAGTATTTTACAGGACAGGGCAAAGGTGTTTCATCTAGGTGATGTCTATATTATAAAAATAAAATAAAAAATATAAATAGGTAACACAAACCCAGTGCCTATTGTTAGATACAATATATAATAAAAGCAGACCTTTTAGGAAGATCGATTTCAGAATATGTCATTATGATTTAATTATAAAACACTTGAAAACAATCTTGAGATTAAACTAGAGTAACCATTTCTCTTCCAATAAAAAGGTAAGTGGGTAACATTCTGTAATTGGATACTTTGATACAATTGAAGATTACAATTTTATATCAAGTTGCCCATTTAGAAATTCATCAGGGAGTTCTGAAACATTCTCTCACATTATAATCCTTTAATATAAAAATATTGCCTTTTTTTATTAGATCCATCAGATTGCACAGTGATGTTTCAAAACTCCATTAAAGTTGACTTTAGTTATTACAGACAGAAAATTCCTGGGAAGTCAGATAATCTCTTCGGGTGACATAAAAATTCCGTTATCAATTTACAATGGAATTTCTGTGTAAATTACGCCACACAAGGAAATATATATATATATATATTTAAAACCCATCTGTTATGCAACCACGCGTATAGGGGTTGTGAGTGTGTGTGTGTATGTGCATATGTGAACAAACGTGCCAACATACACACACAGGATCTGCACATTTCTGGAAATTATTTTTAAATTAATAAAAGAAAATGAAATCACAGGAAGTGTGTAGCAGGATAACAGTCTTTCTTTTTAATGACAGGATAAAAAATAAATGCCCATTGGAAAGGAATATTCAAACAGTCCCAGAAACTATACAATGTAACTTGTTAGATCCAGCAAATAAGATGTCATGTCAATGATCTGATCAAGAATACCTGCCCTGGCCACTCTGCGGATGTTTCTGTCCACTTGTTCACACTGAGGACCAAGATATCCTTTTTTACAGAGGCACTTGTTTGGTCGAACACAGACACCTCCATGACGACATGCTGGGTCACATTTTGCTGGCAGGGAAAAAAAAAAGGCAATAAAATCACACTCTCATTCTGCATGTCAGAAACAGCACTGAACAATGAGGCCAACAAATATTTGATGAGTAAGGGAAGGGAGGGGAAGAAGGAGGTAGCCAGTCAAACAATGATCCAAAAGATAATAAATAACAAGAAGGAAAGAAGGTTTCCAGGCCCACAGTTATGTGGGAGCTAGAACTCAGTAGAGAATGGGATGCATTTCCAGGGAAGCAGAGATCATGGGAACCATTTCAATCCCTCGCAGAACTGACTCTATTTCAAATGAGGATTTCCGTTCTTTCAAATATCTCTGCTCCTTGAGGACATTTCCAACAGAGGGCCTTCCAAGTAACTCTATGTTCCCATATCTCCAGGGTAGGACCTTAATGTGGGAAGGGCCTGGGCTGAGAGGGAGATCCAGTGGCTTCAGCATCTCCAGTGAAATATACAAGAACGGTCAGTTCTCAGTTTGGGTTAGAGGGAATAGCTCCCTTGGACTCCTCCTTCCCTTAGCTCCCAGGGGGTGTGCAGTATTGCTTTGTCTCTGATTACACTTTGTAGCCCTTCTGGGGCAGTGCAGTCGGCCAATCCTTTTCAGGGTGACTCTCCACACAGAATCTCTTCATAAAAGGATTTTTACCACAACAGTATAGGTGGGAATGTAAAGATTTACTGCTAAAATGAGATGTAGAGATGAAATTGATTTTAGAAGTTGTCTTTTACTAACGGGATAAATGTGGGCTGTGTAGCCAGCCACTGTAGACAGAAACAAATTCCCTGAACACGTATCTTCATACTTTCAAGGGACAGGGTTATTTTAACCTTTGCAAATGCATTAATCAAAACCCAGGGGTCTGTGGTTGACAAACGAAAAAGAAAAAAACAAGAGAATAATTACATAATTTTCTTTTTTAAATTTGTGGTTGATGAACTATGTTGGTATATAAATAAAGTTCTTGCTTGGGTCAAAAAGATCGTGAATAGATTACTTTTATAAAATGGTTCTGATCTTATATATTTAACTGATTAGTAGAAAGATTAGAGTACTTTACTGAAATAAAACTTCATGTTACCTCAAAGAATGTCAATTTTTGCTTACATCACTTATTATTATTTATAATGATATTTATAATGCCACCTATATTCAAAATGATTTGTTTATCCTCAGTTTAAACATACTGTTACTAGAAGCCACTCAATAAATATTTGTTATCTGATAACTTGAGGTGACTTAAGAGGTTAGGAAAAATGCAAAGTAAGGAGTGAAAGAGAATGGACACTATATAAAAGAAGCAGAGAGAATAGGTATTGTCAGGCATTCAAGGGAGCAGAATGAAGATACGTTATCAAGAATTAGACTATCTGTACATTTGAACACTGATCCTCATTTTTTTGTCAACCAAGGAAAAAGAAGCCAGAATGGGTAAATAAAATGTAAGCATTTATTTTAACTAATGTAATTACCTAATTTTTGTAGAATTTTAATTATCATAACTCTCTTCTAGATATATAACCATAGTATTAATCAACCATGTAGTGTTACTAGTGCTGAGTCAATTTAAACTTAAAATGTACACTGTGCATGTGACTTTAAATATGGCCTACATTTTGTTAGACAATATATAGACAAGTTATGGTTAGAATTTTTGAAACAAATATATGTTTAAAATAAAGAAAAGGTAACATTTACACATAAAATATAATATTAAATATTGATTTGGAACAAATTCTCATTGGCAAGAGATACTTTAATATTTGAAATATTTGTAAGTAATATGTATATGCCGGTTGTTGACAATGCATTAAAGATGCATTTATACAAATGCATTATACAAATCTCTTCCAGTTTTACCGAGAAACAATTGGCATATATCACTGTATAAGTTTTAGGTGCACAGCGTGATGGGATGGTTTGGTTTACCTATATTGTGAAGTGACTCCCACAACAGATTTAGCTAACATCCATTATCTCATATAGATAACATAAAAAGAAAAAAAATCTCCTGAAAATGGATTTTCAATACATACATCTTAGACTCTAGGTATATGAATTTATCAAATTTTCTTCACGCCAAGTAGAATTTAAACATCATTGCATGTAATTGAGGAAATCCCTGGTTAAAGGATAGAGTAACCGTGGAATAAATCTCTTCTGCTATCTCTGAGCAGCTGCGTACCTAGTTGATGGTTCACAAGGGAGTGGCAAAAAGAATTAAAAAATCTCATAATGTGCCTCTAGATAATTGCGTTTTCCCCTTTTTACTTAATAACACCCACTGAAAAACCCTGTTTTTAGTGCACTGTAGCAAGAAGGCAGGCAGTAAAGTTAGGGAGGGCATTTATTGGGTGTCTGGAAAATGCTGGCACTTGGAGAGGGGCTTTGCAAACACTAGGTCATTGGCTGGTGTGAAATCTCAAACCAAAGACTGAGAGCCTGTACAGATGATCTAGTTGTGCTGTTTTCATTTTTCACCGTTTGAAAGGACTCAGTTATTTAAAAGTCTTTTGACATTTATGATTAACTTATATAAGTGAATTGTTTACATTAAGAGAATGGGAAAGATTTCATTTGCAAGTTCAGAAACAGACTGAGCATTCATATTATAAATGGCTAAATTCTGAACAGTAGATGATTCTAGAAGAAAGAGCTGATGGTAACTTCTTGAGTTCCTAAGGACTGTCCCCTGCTCAGTCTTTCCTGGGCACAACAGACATACTAACCAATTCTGCAGAAGTCCCCTTCCCATCCTGGGGTGCAGCAGCACTTGCCCGTGGGGGTACAGTAGCCGTTCCGACAGAGCCGGGAGCATTCCGAAGTTAATGTCTGTGCTGGTTGTACCGCGGCTCTGCATTCCTCAGGCATGAGAGGTCTGTGTCAAAAGACAAAAGTCGAAAGTGTATTTTGGTTGAAAATCAGTGTTGGGATGAAATCCTGTGATTTTGTACCTTGCAAAGCGTTTCTTTTCCTGGATTGTAAGCGACTCAGAAAGATTGACAACTTTCTGAGAATAGAAAATACACACCAATGAAGAAACAAACTAACCAGTTCTGAACCAGAGAACATCATAATAAACAGTATAAGAAACTTTATCACGATCAAAATTCATTGATTAATACTGTCATTATATTATATTGGTGCTTTCCATTTGGTAGCTAAACATTTTTAGCAATTAATATTCTTAAAATAAAGATACATATTTTAAAACTCCCCTCCCCCCACGTTTACAAAAATATTTAGGAATAATATCTGAGATGGGTTTCACTTGGTAGTGGCATATTTGGCAATATCACAGGGGTGAAGGCATTCATATAAATGAGGACATGCAGCCTAAAGAAGCTGGGGAATCCACTTTTGTTTAATTTACATTTCTCTTAAAATACCTTTCTCAGACTGATTTTTCCTGAAGGGACATCGTGTGTGTGTGTTTGTGGGTGTGTATGTGTGTACAATGGATTCAAATTTTCAACCCTTTATGCAAAAAATAATCCATATATATGTATACATTTTCAGATCTTTTATTTTGTCCTGCTATGAAGAAAAACAATGCTATTAGCAGCAAACGGAAACATCACTATCTGCTAAGTGGTCACAGACTTTGTTTTAATTGCTCTACACCTGCCATCACTTAGAGATGGCTTCAGAAGAAGATTTTTATGGTTTTTACTGTTTTTGAAATAAGAGGTTGTCTTTCAAGTCGGGCTAGAAGCATGGTCACAACTGCTCATCGCCTAATCTCGGAGAAACAGTGTGAAGTGGGATCCCTCCATCAGGCTCAGTGAGTTAAGCATCGGACTCTTGATTTTGGCTCAGGTCATGATCTCACTGTTTGTGAGATTGAGCCCCGCATCAGGCTCTGCGCCGAAAGCATGGAGCCTGCTTGGGATTCTCTCTCTTCCTTTCTCTGTCCCTCCCTCTCTCTCAAAATAAATAGACAAAGTTTAAAATAAAATAAATAAATAAATAAAATAAAAAAATAAAATAAAATAAAATTCTTACTTTGTGAAACAATGGTGCCATTTTTGATCACTTAGAAGAGCTGTTTTTCAACAACCATGAAGTTCTTCTGAGTCACAGGCATTCAATCAATAGGTATTGTTCAAATTTTACTGGTAACCAAATTCTGTTTATCTAATTTCTACTGATTACTCACTCATTCACCCTCTTTCTGACTTATTCAAGAAAAAAAGACTCAGAAGTAGAGTGTGTCAGGGGCACCTGGGTGGCTCAGTCAGTTGAATGTTCAGACTTTGGCTCAGGTCATGATCTCACAGTTCGTGAGATCAAGCCCATGCCAGCCCAGAGCCCACTTTGGATCCTCTGTCTCCCCCTCTCTCTCTGCCCCTTCCCCACTCATGCTGTCTCTCTCTCTCTCTCTCTCTCTCTCTCTCTCAAAAATAAATATTTTTAAAAAAAGTAGAATGTATCAAAAATATATCACATGTTATATATGATGCAAAATATGCAGGCACATAGCTCATATACTACTTGACAGTATGTTTTATGCCTGAGCAAATGAATTTAAAGAGAAAGAGCACAGCAGGGCACCTGGCTGACTCAGTCAGTCAAGCATCAGACTACAGCTCAGGTCATGATCTCGAGCCTCGTATGGGGCTCTTGGCTGTCAGCACAGAGCTTGCTTTGGATACTCTGTCTCCCTCTCTCTCTCTGCCCCTCCTTTTGCTCTCTCTCTTTCTCAAAACTAAACATTAAAAAAAAAAATAAAGAGAAGAGGACATCATTTACATCAAGAATATAAGTGAACAGTTAAACAAAACCACCAGAAGATGTCGCCCGTTTAAGTCAAAGTGTAGGGGCACTGATTCCGTGTATACTGGGAAAAGGAATGAGGATGTGAGAAATAAGGACCCGATATGAAATACAGTTCTTCAGGGCAGGGCATCTGCTTCTTGTTTCCCTGCTGATCCTCCACTTAGATGCTTTGACTATTTTTCACCATTCAAATATGTGGAAACTCAGATGGGTGGGGGGATTCTAAGTTGTTTTTTGCCTAAGATTTAGTAAATGGTTATCTTTCTGTGGATGTAATCATTTCATATGTGGGCTTGTTTACTTTAGCTTATATAAGACTATGTGGCTGTCATATATAGACATGATTCCCTTAAGTTTTTATTTAAATATTGGGGCACCTGGTGGCTCAGTCAGTTAAGCGACTGACTTCGGCTCAGGTCATGATCTCACAGTCTGTGAGTTCGAGCCCCGCGTCGGGCTCTGTGCTGACAGCTCAGAGCCTGGAACCTGCTTTGGATTCTATGCCACCCTCTCTCTGCCCCTCCCCTGCTCAGGCTCTGTCTTGCTCTCTCTCAAAAATTAAATAAACATTAAAATTTTTTTTAAATATCTAGGAAAATAATCTTTTTTTTTCTTTTATGAAGTGGCCAACTAACATTCCTCACTTAGCATGTTAAATAAATGCTCTCTCTCTCTCTCTTTAAATTGTTATTCTATTGGGGATTCTTTAATTGAAAATTTACAGGAAGGATAGCCCATCTCTTATAGAACTTCACTTCTCTTAATGAATGAGTTCTCCTATCTCCTTTCCCATCCCCATTGAAGTGAAAGCGTTCTGAAGGCAAAAGTGACATATTCAACCCTTTTCAATACCAGTCACTCTCTCAGGCAAGTACTGTGCTCCTCATGGGGATAAGACACAAATAAAACAGGGTTCCAATCTTCATGGAGACACCACAGGGAAGACAGACATTCGAATATACAAGTATAATGCAGTGACCTTTGTTATGATATAGGTGCATATAAAGTAACATAGGAATACAGACAAGGAAGCAATTAGTTTAGGATTGAGGGATGTTTTAGAAAGATGATATTTAAGCCACCAAAGTATTTTATCTCCTTCAACTACTTATATACATAGGAGCTAGGAAAACACTTCAGAGGCATTCAATAAGTGTTTATTGAATGCATATAGTAGAAACTTTCTCAAATGCTTTTTCTGGAATATAAATTCCTTGAAGACAAATGTTTCCCTCTCTTCTCTTATGTCTCTCCAGGACCTAGAAAAATGTAAAGCACATGGAAGATACTTAAAAATCTGTTGAATGAATGAATAAATAAGATTATGAAATTTTAAGAGAGTGTTTCTTTTCTGTGCTACTGAGTATAGATATTAGGAATATATGGGCTATTTAGGGGAGGGATATCATTAAAATCTAATTGTTATACTTTTATATCAGAAGCTTAAAACTAAAAAAAACCACTTGCTATATTTCTCTCTAGTGCCTAAATTAACTCAAATCTTACAAAATTCTTCTAAGGCATGGTTAAATTCATTTTCATTTTAAAAGAAACATTTTTACACTAATCCTATTCATGGTAAATAAACAACAGACTAAGAAGTAAGCATGACATAAAGAAATATGATTGCTTATTTCCTCCAGCTGGGAATTAAGTCAATGTATTAAAATTCATTTTTCTGGTTATATATTTGGAAAAGTGTGACAGAGAGTTTTGGTCTTTCCAACCATCTCCTCCATTCACTCTTTGTTCTACTAATATTTCTCTTTTCCATCGAAAAGAATAGAGTTCCTTTACATGCAATAAGAAGAAAAGAAAAAGGAATAAAATAAGTAAATTTGAACTTTATTACTGTCACCTTGAAATAGACTATCATATGTTTAAATAAATAATACATATACCCAACTAGATGGCATCTAAACAAAAATCTAGAGTACATACTTGTGAGAGATTACTTCATTTTTCACTCTTATTTTAATTGGAAGGGAAACTTAAGTGTTTTAATGTAGGTGTACTAAGAATTGCTTAAATAGTTTTGTTCTTCTTTTAAACAATTGCTTTTTAAACTTTTAGATCCTTACCTCTACCGAATGAAGTCCAAGGTAGCTTTCAAAGTAGGAAACTCACCCAAAAGGATGTTTAGGTTTGTAATAAAGAATATATCAAACCCATTTGTTGATAGTTATCGCTATAGTCCTCAAACTTAATTTAAATCAGAAAAACACACTTTATAATCTTTTACATTTGACAATGAAACAGTAAGGACTAGTAAGGACTAGTACCAGAAAACTGCCCCAAATTCTTTAATGCATTAAGCATTGTTTCTGGAGAAACAATGAAAAGAGAGAGAGAGAGAGAGAGAGAGAGAGAGAGAGAGAGAGAGAAAGAATAGCTTTGAACTTCTGTACATTACATATCCTATTACAATTTTTAATTTGTACTGTATATTTCTAGAATTCCAATTTAGGATGGATAAAGCCAATGTTTTTTGTTTGTTTGTTTTCCTAGACATTGCTTTGGATTACTACATTTCTCTTTTCTACATTTTCTTAGAAACTTACTTTGTTTGGTAGTATCATAAAGATTTAGATACTTTCTTGAAATAAAGAAAGAAGTTGAGAAGCATAAGTGATTCATAACATATCACATGTGATGACTTTTTGTGAGTAGGTAAAGCTAACAGTGAATGGAAACTTCTCATAATGGGATAGGTTTTACCGTTTCCCATCTGTGTAGCTTGGGGCACAAGCACAAGCACTGGCTTAGTAGAACTGTATCCTCATCTTTCACATATCCATTTTAGTGCCTTTTTCCAAGGTCAATATATAAATCAATTTTTTTTGAAGTCTGGATAATTTTCTTTAGTCTGGATGTTCACTAAATTCTTCTTGTTCATGTTGACATTTCTCTTTTTGGTGTCAGTTTATCCACAAGGAGTGGAATGTTGGATTCCACTGGATTTATAGCACATTTGGGGACTACATGTAGCCATTTTTGTGTCAGCTAGTGTGACAATACATTATACAAATTCAGTTTGACTGTAAGGAATCGTACACATTCATAATGCAATCATATTCCAGGTAAAAGAACATAGCCATGCAATATTGGTCTCACTGGGACTTTACGGCAGTATAGATGACAGTATGCATTTCCTAACAGTATTTTTCAAGTACTATTTGAGATATCCTTAAGGAATGCTGTCCTTGACATTATATTACATGAAGGCTGCAGAAATATCTGTTTATGTATGTCTCAAACAACCTTGATATTGGAGTAAAGGGAAAGATAATTTAAATTCAAGAATAGCTCCGGGGGCACCGGGGTGGTTCAGTTGGTTAAGTGTCTGACTCTTGGTTTTGGCTCAGGTCTTGATCTCGTGGTTTGTGAGATAGAGCACTGCACAGACAGTGAAGAGGCTGCTTGGGATTCTCTTTCAAGCCTCTGCCCCTCCCCTCCCCTCAAAGTAAGTAAATAAATAAACATGAAAAAAAGGAGAATAGCTCTGAACTTATATACATTACGTATAATACCAGTTTTTAATTTGTACTTTATATTTCTAGAATTCCAATTTAGGATGGAAAAAGCCGATGGTTTTTTTTTTTTTTTTCTTTCTAGACATTGCTTTGAATTACTACATTTCTCTGTTCTAAAATGTGCTGAAAAAATGGGACTGGGCCTCGGCCTTTTTCTCTGAGACTAATGTTGTCTTCATTTTGAGGTCTGCAGTTTAAACACTGAGCATATGCTCACTCAGAAGTCATGCTTCCTGGCTTTAATACCCAGGCAGTTTGAGAATGAGTGAGCACTAAACTCAAAAGGGGCAGAGGCAGTGATGATTTGGTGAAGGGAGTCACGGGGTTAGCAGCCTAGGGCTAACAAGATTATCAGACCTTTCACAAATATCACTAAATTCAGTTCTATGGTTAAAGATGCAACCATAATAAAACCAAATAATGAAGACACACTTTTCAGTAATTTCATATTCAACTTTATCCTCATGAGGCAACACTAGTCCTGTTATTCCCCAAATTACAGGCGCAGAACATGTATAAAGAGATTAAATGGCTTTCACATAGCTAGTTACACATAGTCTGTAACTATATCCTAGAGCAGTGTCCTTTCTACTCAACTGGCTCTCTTCCTTTAGGAAAAAGGAAGCAAGGCACCCATATTTAAGCCCCTATTAATCTCACCATCCAAATACCACCACCACAATACACAAGTATCTAAAAGTGTTTATGGATCTCCTTCTGTCAACTTTTCTGGTTACCTCAATGTATATATATTTCCATGTGAAAATTAGGAAATGAAAAGCTATTTATTTCCTCAAAGGGAAAACCTAGGAGACATAATTAATGAAACTAGATGATAATGTCATCTCTTTTTCCAAAAAAAGTCCAATTTTATTAAACTGCCTTCAATGTCTGTTGCATTATGGTTTCAATTTATGTCCTATTTATGTCCTAAATTCAGAAACAGGTCTACCCCAATTATTAGCAGTGGATCCAGAAAAATAGGCATTTCCACCTTAATTCAATGTATACATTCCTGAAAAATCTTCTATGCTACAAAACTGCATACTAAAAATAATAGGGTTTATGTAAAGAATAAGGATGGGGAAGATCCCTCAAGATCTGTGCAACTTTGTAACTAAAGCACTAAGAAAACAAAACCTGGTACTTTGGGAGAGAGCTCGGACAGCTGGAGGCTGCCTCAGTTGAGATTAGGGACACACAAAAACAAAATGGTGGTGGAGGTGAGCTTTGAACTCCCGCAAAGTGCAACTTGCATAGAGCTGGGGCTGCAGGAACGCCTCTTGTGGGAGGAAAACCCAGTGCAGGCACTTTTCATTTTACCTCTCAGTTGAAAAGCCTCCTCTGCTTTTGTAACAGCCTGCCTGAGGGTTTGTCCTTTTTCTTCTAATAATGGCCATACTTGCTTGAAAACCTACATAATTTCCATGTTATATAGTCGTTGTTCTCTTTTATGTGAGAGTTAGTGTTAAAGAAAATCAGAGTGTAGCAGAACGGACTGGGCCAGGAAGCCAAATCCTGGTGAATCTTACCCATCTCAGTATCCATAGTTTTCTGGACCATTAATACTGCAGTTTACAATGTAAATGTTCTTGCATAATTTTTTTTGCCCCAAAGTGTTATTTATCTCAAATAATATTATTTACATTTTTGACAATGTATGTGATCCCCCAATTTAAAATAAAACTTAGTTCCTTAGAGGGTGGGACTAAACTCTCATTTAGGTTCTCCCTCTGTAGCACATACTACAATATCTGAACAAAGGAAACAGATAAAAGATACTTGTAGATTGATAAAATCTCCTGATTTAATCATAGAGTATAACAGTATACTTACTCTGATAAAAGTAAAAACTGAAAAATTGGAGTACAATGAAAATGCCATTGCTCCCTAATATAAAGAAGGAAATCTATTCTTCTCAGAATTTTATGTCCAAAAGCAATTTTCAAACTTAAAAACTTAATTTCTAAACCGTAAGTGATAAAAAAAATGTTAGACGTTAAATAAGAAATGTCTGTAATTGGGAAACTAGGCATATAAAACACCTTGATTACATTATAATTCAAAAGACTTAAAAGCCTACAGTATTTTCTTTCAGAAATGAACAAAAATAAATAAATCTTTTTCTCACTTATAAAGCCGTAGAGGTACCAGTGTTTTAATTTTACATCATAGGAAGGCAGAAATTTTAAATATCACTAAATGCTTCAAATGGGGAGCAAAAATTCGACACAAGCTTCTTTCCATCTTTTAAAAGAGCACAAGAATGTTGGTTTAAATTCTCTTTCAAGACTATTAGGGGGATAAATTCCCAAACTTTGTTGTTACATTTTTTGATTCGTCAGTGTTGACAAAAACAAGTCATGTAAGCAACAGATTATTTTTGAATTAGTAAAACAAAGAAAGAAAGAAAGAAAGAAAAAAGAAAAAGATGCTAAGATGAAGTTTTGCCTTTAAAAAGTACATCTTTCTTAGGGTACCTGGCTGGCTCAGTTGATAGAGCACGTGGATCTTTGTCTTAGGGCTGTAAGTTCAAACCCCATATTGGGTGTAGAGATTATTTAAAAATAAAATCTTAAATAAATAAATAAATAAGTAAGTACACCTTCCTCTAGAAAAGGTCTTTTTACCAATTTATGGAGCTGTTTTATGCAAAGTTAAATCTGCCTTTATCTCAATTACTGCAATATCTGATGACAGATTGCCTTACAATGAAAGTATAAAATATTCAGGAGATCTAATAATATCTGACTTGCACCATTGCTCTAGGCAGGGCAGTAACATGGGAATTAAAAAGAAATGTTTTTAACAACTTTTAACTCTTGGGGCGCCTGGGTAGCTCAGTCTAAGTGTCTGACTTCAGCTCAGGTTATGATCTCGTGGTTCATGGATTTGAGCCCCATGTCAGGCTCTGTGCTGACAGCTCAGAGCCTGGAGCCTGCTGCAGATTCTGTGTCTCCCTCTCTCTCTGCCCCTCCCCTGCTCATGCTCTGTCTCTCTCTCTTAAAAATATAAATTAAAAAAAGAATTTTTGACTCTTAACAAAGGAGTCTCATTTTGAAGAATATATTCTTCATTATTCATATTTTTCATTTTCAGTTGCACTTCAATCCAGTCTTCATTGCAATCTATACAATTACTCTAGGAATTGATATTTCATCAGTTTCAAAACTGATAGTTTAAGAGAGACTACAATTAGCATAAAGCAGAAAATTTCTTTGAATGCTGTGGTCGTATGTCACATTTCCAGGAAATAGGAGAGATATATGTATATATATGGAGAGAGAGAGACAAAGAATGAAAGAGAGAGAGAGACAGAATGCCTTACATATGCATTTTAAGTGACAATAATTTTTTCATAAATTATTATATAATATTTTCTATTTATTTTGAAATAGGTGGGGGGTCTAGGCAGCCGGGTGTGGATTACCTGAGTAGGTTTCAATGTGTGTGCATATGTATCCATATGCAAATCATGGTAAAGTATGACCAAAATTCGTTATACTTAGGTAATTACCATACATTATGTATGCATGCTCCTTCATTCATTAGAAGTTTGTAGTTTGATCTTATCCTGTTCTTTTGTAATAGTATCTTCAAAATTTCAAACACTATAGGGCAGCTTAGAAAGGATTTGTCAGTCAAAAGTGTGTTATGCATCACAACATAAAGTATAGCACATTAAGAATAAAATATAAGCTGGCAGATGAGAATATATCCATTTTTAGTTATCGCATATGTAGAAGAAAAAGAATAGCAAACATGTAAAACATGCTTTCTTGTCTTTTAGGCTTCAAATCCACCATGCTGAATGGATTTTTATAGGGCATATACTTGTTCATGACCTCTAGTGTTAAGAAATTCTGTCATGTTTGAAAACTAGTCCCTAGTGGAGCCTGTGTCCCTGTTAATAGCTGAAAGGTCAATGGAGCTGCTAAACAGTTTGTATTACTGTCAGGGTGGCCATGAAAACACCGCCTGCAGCAAGAGGACTCGGCAGCTGGGTCAACAGGCACTGTGGGGATTTATCAACCTAGGGGGGCCACTTGCATAAAACTTTGACTGATGAATTGGGACTAGACTGGCTTATTGGGCTAAAGCCTCTCTATTATGTGTGACTTTCCTTAGGATTGCAGGGCTGCCTGCAGGCTCCCTGAGACATATGCGAAGGATAAACAGAACTGATTTCCCCTTATGAAGTGATTTTTTTTAAAAAAGCACTCTTCAGCATCCAGGATAATAAGGAGTAGGATGAGGATATTAAGAAAAAAATAAACAAAAGGCAGTAAGTAGGGCCATCGAGGGGTGGAATGGGGAGGAGGCATGGGGAACAGTTTTTGATACTGGTCACGCAAGAGTTTGAAGATACGTTTCTAGAAGATGACCTCTCAAGCCTGGAATTTGCATTGTTAATTTATAGACCTCTTAAGGGAATGGTCTGTGGGACGTGGTTGGATAACAGATAAGCACTATGTTAAAATAGAGTAAGACTGGCTACACAGTAATTAAATCAATATGATTAAGAAGAATTTTGTTTTACAGATTCCTGGAGAAATAACCCTGGAAATGTTTCAAAATTTTTAAAAAAAGGTCATTTGGTTTAAGTTCATCTGACACAAAAATTAAAGAATCTTTGGCAGTGGTATGAAAAAAATTGTATTCTATAAAAATAAATCTTGGAAGGTATGTAACTGTTAGAATTCTTTAATTTCCATCCCACACGAGCATTTGTTTGGTTCTGAAAAAAATTTAATTCAGAGCAAGCAACCAGGGCATGATGCTTGGACATTTGGAAACTAAGTATTAAGAGCTCTTGAAAGCTCCACAGACACCCTTACCCCAATTTTGGGAAGAGAACTGGAAAGGGGAGAGATCGCCTGAAAATAATTCTATTTTTTTAAAACATGTTTTTGTCTTAAAGTTCTAGTTAAGTAATCTCTACACCCAATATGGGGCTCAAACTCACAACCCTGAGATCAGGCCTCACATGCTTTTCCGACTGAGCTAGCCAGGTGCCCCACACAAAAATAATTCTTGAATGCATAGAATGAATACCAACAATACTACAGAATTTACTATGTTCTAAATGTATTATTTAACTATCTTCAAAAGCACTCCACAGAAATGAGGAAGGGGCAAAATGATCAACTGTACTCTCTTGATGAGCAAAGGGGCACAGTAGAGTGAAATAATTTGATACAGGGTCCCTCAGTAAGGAATATTTGGAGACAAGACCAGTTGATTCTGTGTCTTGACAGGATGGACTTGTTCCTAGTCTTAATTAGTCTTAGATAGCACTAAATTTTAGTGAAACTAAAATTATTGCCCACCTCTTGTACTCAGTGTTTGAAATCTGTTTTCTGGAACTGTTGGCCAAAGGAGCTCCCCTAGACCAGGGCAGGCAGAACCCAGTATTAGAGACTTTTGGGGATTCAGTGAGTTGACTCAGGAAGCTGGGTGATTGGTATTGACTTGATCCTAACTCCACTCTGTCACTAGATGCAGCTGGTTTACCTTTGACAATATTCCTGAAGTGTGTTCAATGTTCTTTTTATTTTTTTACTGCTTAAGAGAGAGAGACAGAGTGCGAGCAGGGGAGGTGCAGAGATGGAGGATGAGACACAGAATCTGAAGCAGGCTCCAGGCTCTGAGCTGTCAGCACAGAGACTGAGGCGGGGCTCGAACTCACAGACTGCAAGATCATGACCTGAGCTGAAGTCAAACACTTAACTGACTAGGCCACCCAGGTGCCCCTTAATGTTCTAACATGGAGGAAAATTCATTCTTTCTCTACTTTTCCCTTAAATGACTCCTGAGTTCTAGTTAACCCTTAGGAAAACCTGGTTGTAGTGTTATTAAATTTCCATTTTTTAAAGTTATAAATAATTAGTTTTGATTTTTCTAACAGGTTATCTTCTCATCCTTCTCTGAAAAGGATGCCCACTGTAAAATGATTTCAAACTTATGTAAATGATTATGTAACGTATAGCGTTAGGCCAAATTGTCCTTAGAGAGTGAAGTGGCAATGCTCTAACCTAATCTAGTTTTGCCAGAATGACTTAAGAATATTGCATATGGTTTTTAGCTCTCTCGTCTTTCTTGTATATGAGTGTGTGTGTGTGTGTGTGTGTGTGTGTGGTGTGCAGGGAAAAGTAGAAAAAACATAAATCTTATGGTGAGCAAGAATGTAACTTCTGTAACACATAATATAGAATATAAAAATTTTGTAATTTGGTGTTATTCTCTTCCAGGACCATGAGTCAAATGCTGTTTGAAAGTAATAATTCTGAAAATATTATTGTAACAAGTCTGGGAGCTCCTTCACCAGAATACAATTAACCTAAGATTTTAATTTGAGTTAGTTTTTGCTATAACAAGAAATGTCTCTCTATTGTTTTTTTTTTTTTTTAATTGATGAGCCTCTTTCTTCAAATTCTCTCTCAAAAGTTTTGGAGAAACAATTTGGCTCTGAAGCAGACATCCTGAACACTGTTAAGCTAGTAATTAGCTCGTGTTTCTAAAATAATCCCCTTCACATACACTAAAGTGTCTGCTTATATAGAACTTCAACTCATCTAGGAGAAATACTATAATAATAAACGTTGGCATCCAAATTGAAACAGCATGAGGCTCCCAACAAATGTTTATGAAAACATTTGTTTTCTTATAGTTGGTTTAATCTTGAAATTTATGTCTATGCCTGTGTACAAGGACAGTGTGTTTGGGACTCTGTTACTTCCCCCACCTTCTGAAAACCAAACACACATCTGAACCTTGGCCCCACACGTGACAGGACTCACCAGAAACAGGCACCATAATGAGAAGTCAGGACTTTCAGGTATGTCACTCTGAGACCACCCTACTAGAGAAGGCCCTCAGATCACAAAGCCAAGGTCCCTTATGGAAACCCTGGTAATTAGACACTAATAATGGATTGAAGGTGTAAAATTCACCTCAGCTCACCACCAGCAGACTAAACAATCCAGATGACGAGAGAAAGGTTTTGTGAGAAGGAGGAAGAATTCATTACAATACTACCAGGAAGCTTGTAAAAGCATATCAACTTTGACAAACATAATGAAATAACAATGACTATTTTGAAACTAAGGGCATTAGATCTGAGTGAAATCCCTAGACAGACACCATTATGAATCATTAGAATGCTTACTTTGTGAATTAACATTAGTTTGATTTTTGTTCTTAATATTGCCAACTTCAACCACCACTGAAGTGCCTGGTTTTTTTTTTTTTTTCATTCATTACTTTGCTTTTCACAAAGAGGACATTCGTTTCATACCCAAGGAGGAAAAGAACTACAACATATAAATAGGTGCTTCTCTTATCGTGGAGGAAAATGATATGCCAAGAGACCGTTTAGGACTGATCTCTCCTCTTTTTGTTCTGTAGTACTAATGTCAACTTACACTTTTCCCAAGAAAGGTAGTGTTTTGTGGTATGGGAAGAGGACAAAACTCTCTTATTTTATTTTCTGGGAAAAAAAAACATACACTATAACTTACAGATAATATTTTTAAAGTATAATTTGCTTTTAGCAAACTTTTTAGATTATTAGAATTTATTCTTCTAAAAGAGATGTGAGGGGTGCCTGGAGGGCTTAGGTGGTTGGGTGTCCAACTTTGGCTCAGGCCATGATCTCACGGCTTGTGGGTTCGAGCCCTGCATCGTGCTTTGTGCTGACAGCTTGGAGCCTGGAGCCTGCTTTGGATTTTGTGTCTCCCTCTCTTTCTGCCCCTCCCCATTCACACTCTGTCTCTCTCTCCTTTAAATATAAATAAACATTAAAAAAGAATTTTTAAAAAGATGTGAAATTTGGGAATTTAAATATGCAAATGGGCTCAAGAAGTTAAGTTAATACAGAAAGAATTTGAAATTCACAGCATGGTGGAGCTAGAGTCTGATGACAGTGCACTCAACATTAGTGGTATCTGAGGACACCTAGGTTCTATAACAGTTATTTCTAAACTGATGACTAATATCTGTTTGACAGTATATAATTTTATCAGCTTCTGATAGTTCTGACTTTATCCATGAAATTAAAAACTGACTAATTATGATTCAAGACAACGATGTTGTGATGGGTGGGTGGAAAAGAGCAAGGGGGGAAATGTGTTCTTTAAAAGATTAAGCATTCGAGGTGCCTGGATAGCTCAGTTGGTTAAGTGTCTAACTCTTGATTTCAGCTCAGGTCATGATCTCATCGTTCTTGAGATTGAGCCCCATGTCAGGCTTTGTGCTGACAGTGTGGAACCTGCTTGGGACTCTCTCTCTCCCTCTCTTTCTGCCCCTTCCTTGCTTGTGCTCTCTCTCTCTCCCCCCGTCAAAATAAATAAATAAACATTAAAAAAAATAAAAATTAGGGGCGTCTGGGTGGCTCAGTCAGGTAAGCATCTTACTTCAGCTGGGGTCATGATCTCACAGTTCATGAGTTTGAGCCCTGTATTGGGCTCTGTGCCGACAGCTCAGAACCTGGAGCCTGCTTCGGATTCTGTGTCTCCCTCTCTCTCTGCTCCTCCCCTGTTCAGGCTCTATCTCTCTTTTTCAAAAATAAACATTAAAAAAATAAAAGATTAAACATCAAGTCTTCTTCTTGCTGAGGTAAATGACATTTCTTTAGTTTCCATTTGTTTAGTCACAGAAGCCTGCATGAAAGCCGTGAGCTTCCAGATAGTTTTGAAATGAGGCTCAGATGTTCAAACTGCCAAATAGCTTATCTTGATTACCTGACAAAAAAAATCATACTGAATAGCTATAATGTCTGCCAATATGTTTCTAGTTTTCTAGAAGGAAAAGGAGGGTTTATTGCTTCCAACATGAAAGCCAAAGCCACAGCCTTTCACATTAGGGTCCTCCTCCGGCGTGTAACTGAGGACACTGATTCCACAAATCAAATGCTGCTCTCTGATGGCAACAAGAATGACATGAATATGTTGATAAAATGAGGCTTTCAAAGTTCAGCAGGGTCAAGTCTAGCCCTCCTAGACTGGAGTTGAGGGTCCCTCCAGGACATCACTTAGCATATGGACAAGGCAGAAGTGTTCATCTCTGTTGATTGCTAGTTGCAATTAATCATCCCCAATGTGAAGACACTAAAACACTTGAACAAACTACTTGACTTGAAGGAATATAAAGAGGTCTCACCTTTTGGGATCTACAATTTTGTAGAGTTTTCCATTGTGAGTCTGGGTCATACTTTTACTACTTGATAGAATGTAAACTTCACCTGTGAAGAGAGAAATACAGTAAGTTAATTTACAGTATTATAAGGCCTTACTTTCTATTGTCTAAGCAGATATTTTATATAAATAAATGGATATTTTATTTATTTATTTACTTATTTATTTAATTTTTTAAATGTTTATTTATTTTTGAAAGAGATAGTGTGAGACAGAGTGCGAGCAGGGGAGGGGCAGAGAGAGAGGGATACATAGGATCTGAAGCAGGCTCTAGGCTCTTAGCTGTCAGCACAGAGCCCAACATGGGGCTCAAATCCATGGACCATGAGATCATGACCTGAGCCGAAGTGGGAGGCCTGACCAACTACACCACGAGGAGCCCCAATAAGCAGATATTTTATATTTATTTTTTATATCTATTTGAATATGCATATACATAGGTATATGTATGTATACATACATATATATGTATGTATATGTATATGTGTGTGTGTGCACACGCATGTGTATGTCGTGTGTCTGTATCTCTGTATATATCTCCTCACATCCTTAAGAAGATCACTTGCTTAAAGATTATGAGACTCTCTGGGGCACCTGGGTGATTCAGTTAGTTAAGCGCCCGACTTTGGCTCAGGTCATGATCTCACAGTTCATGGATCCGAGCCACATCGGGCTCTGTGCTGATAGCTCAGAGCCTGGAGCCTGCTTGGGATTCTGTGTCTCCCTCTCTCTCTCTGCCTCTCCCTCACTCACACTCTGTCTCTCTCTCTCTTTCAAACATAAATAAACATTAAAAAAATTTTTTTAAAAAGATTATGGGAGTCTCACAAGTCTTCTTTCACAGTGCATCCAGAACTCAGTCACTTCTCTCCACATCCTACTACTACTATTCCAGAGCAAGCAGGTACCAGTTTGTCCTGCATTAGGGCAGCATCCTCCTAACTGATCTCCTTGCTTCCCCCTTTGTTCTTCTATGTTTAATTTCATCCACAGAAGATCTTTTAAAGCAAGTTACATCATTTAGGTTGGATCACGTCCCTTTGTTTCGATACTTTCAATGGCTTCTAATCTCTCTCAGAGCAAAAGTAAGTCCTGACAGTGGCCTATGATGTCCCCCCTTATTGCTCTGACCTTATCTGCAATGCTTCGCCCTCTTGGTCACTCCTCCCTAGCCTCAATGGCCTCTTGGCTTTGTACACATGAGGCAGCTCCTGTGCCTGGCTCCTGTCTAAGGAGGCCCCTCTGTTTCAGGCTCTTCCTGTCAGCTCCTGACTCAGTTCCTACCACAGCTTCTGTTCCAGGCTCTACCTGTCTCAGCATCTGTCCCAAGTTGTCCCAGCCTTCTGTCCTTCACTAGACCTCCATTAGGTTGACTGTTCTTTCCCCCTTCAAGTCTGTACATAAATATCATCTTTTCTGACTATTTAAAATTGCACTTCTTCCAACCCTAGAGGTAGCAATCTCAATCCCTCTTCACAATGGGACTTTTCTCCAAAGCATTTATCACCAATTGACACTATATATAGATATCTATATCTATACCATCAATATCTATATCTATATCTATATCCATATACATATGTATACACCCAACATGGGGGTCGAACCAATGATCCTGAGATCAAGAGTTGGATGCTCTCCCAACTAAGCCAGCCAGGTACACCCATATGGCTCTTAATTAAAGCCAAAGAGTATCACATTAAGGGATAATTCAGTGAAAGCAAGTTTAATTTTAAATAGAGTATACACGATGCTGTAGCTTTTGGACAGTGAGGACTGTATATGTTTGTTTTATTTGTTAGGTCTCCTCCCAACTTAGTTTTTAGTGCAGATAGATGTTTGGATTTAACCAATGGTGGTGACACTAACAAGATAATTGATGGGGAGTCCTTTGCAGTAAGGTCTGGGGAACTCAGAATGATTCAGTTACAACATCTAAATATTCATTTCTAACTCTGCCACAAACAATTTAATCCTCATTTATATTTTAAAACCAGGGTTTGTTAATGAAATTTAAATTACATTACAGAGGATTTCAGTGAAAAAGAGTATCTCTTTGGTTTTTTTGAGCGGGCTAGGAGATACCAAGGGAAAATTAATTGTAAATGTTTTCAATGTTGGAACAAGAAAAGAACAGACTGGACTTCTCTTCTTTAAATCATTATAGTCCTGTGGCTCTGAAATCCATGTTAAGTCCCTTGTCAAACTAAGGGACTGGCACAAAACTATTTACTGACGAATTCCCCATTTGGTGTAATAAAACCAAAGCTGGACTTCTAGAGAAAATATTTGGATTCAGATTTGGATACAACTCTTCTTTCTTAACACCTAAAATTCATCTCTGAGCCTAAGGGAGCATAGTATCCATGGTTTGTTTGGGTGCTGATCTTTAAACAGTGTCATTATGAGAGCTGTATTTATCTCTATAATATAAAATAAGCAGCATTTTTTCTCTTTGATTGCTTTCCAATATCAACTTCTTTTTGCTTGTAAGTTGTGTACATTTTGATAACATATGAACAAATATATTGTATGTCATCCCATAGATCATCATTCAGAAGAGAATCTTTATTTTGTTGGAAAGCAGATCTACAAATTCAGCTTATCTTACACAAATTGCATGCCCCAATGGACAAAAAAAAATTCAGAAATAGAGGATAATGTGAGACTCAAATCGCAACATTTTTAAAAAATTTGTTCCAAGAGACATGGAAAGGCTTTCAGATAGAGAATAGAAAACAAATGACACAGCTTTACGTAAATTTTAAGTAGATATTTAAGATTTTCTCTCATTAGGACTCAAAAATTCTCTTTTGTTCTTGCCTTCCATTTTCCTGCTTTGTTACTTTTATATTTCTGGAGTGGAAGTAAGATTGAAAGACGCCCAGGGAAAGTTCACTGGGAGAGAACACGTGACTGGGCCATCTCTAATCTCCACAGTAGGTCATCTTCGCTGCAGGTTACCATTGCCAGCAAATGGAGGATGAGACGGTTATTCTTATTAAAACAAAGCCTCTTGGGCAAGGGAGTGAGAATGGAACTTAATAGAAATAGTTTGTACAGTACCTAATTCATCTTCTCCAAATCCCAAGATGTGACCTGAAAAGTAACCTCTACAGGAACCACTGTTGCCTAGACAGAGTGGTTTTTCTTGCCATTGCTTGCTCACCGGACTTTGCTGGAGGGTTAAGAAATTCCTACAACAAAAACATACCGTAAACTTACAATGAAACTATGTGTTGCCTTAAAAAAAAAAAACAATAAAATGCTTTGAATAAAGCTCACAATAAATAATTGTTGTGCCATAAACCTGGCTTCTAAAAGGAAAAGTAATATAGCCCATAATGTGTGCAAATATTCTGAAATTCTCATGTGGGGAGAAAGTACTTAAAGATAATATTTTGTTTGGAGGGGGGCACTAAAAGTACCTGAGTATGAGAAAAGCCCTCCCCTTCATCCAGAGAATGATACTTCCTCTCCAGGACTAGACTCCATGCTGTGCTATTAATCAGAGAGAGGGACAGGGGGAAGATCATGGGGTCAGTACACTTTTCTAGTTCCTTTTAGTGACCAAGCATATCAGCTCTGCCATATGCCTGAATGCCAGTGACTTGGGAAACAAGATTCTTAATTTGGGTTTCATCACAGAGTTCCTTTGAATTATCCACAATGCGACCTCTAAAAATCAGGCTAAAATGTAATTTTGTAGTATTCTTACCAAAAAAGACAAATTGAGTTCTACTGTTAAATGTCCTAAAATGTCTGGCAAAAAACAAAATTCTTAGCCTTCCAGTTTCCATATAATTTGGAAAATATAACAATAGTTTTCAAGTTACTCATTATCATGGCAAATTTATGTTAAGGATGAAGGGAAAAGCCTATACCATATGAAAAGTCCATCTGAAGACTTCTCTGCTCTTAAAAATTATATTATGAATGTAATCAAATTTGTTGAAAAAGCATATCTTAGGAAGTTCTTAATAAAACCACCATAGATAATGAACTAAAAGAAAATAATAACCTTTATGTGTGTACCTGACCTGACTCCCAAAGGGAGACAATATTTTATGGCAGTTTGCCCACTAATTAATGGATATGTCATTTGATACATGAAATTACGGTATCAGGAAACCTACCCATTACGATCTCCAAACACATAGCTTCCATACAGTCTTTCAGACTGGCAGCCTCGGTAAACAAATCCCCCCACCAAAGGACCATTACTGAATGGTTTGAATTCTAAAAGGGATGGCTCACTTTCTGGAAAGAAATAAACATAACATTAGATCAAATAAAACATGTTTTTATGAAATAAAAGTAATGTAAGCCAAGTAATATTATTATGATATTTTACTTTACATTTGAAGTGTGTTCCACAATACACAAGCTGAACCCTTGTTATGGATATTTAGTAAAAATAATTCCCATTGCTTAAATAATATCAAATATAAAGAGCCTCCACGCACATCTTACTGAAATGGAATGCTCTGCAAATGCTTGCTGTTATAATTGCCACACATACCAAATTTTCAATGACATTAGAATCTGGATAGTTTGGAAATCATGGTTGCTTACTTAAGAACCAAATACTGTTAAACAATTATAATTTTTTGTATTGATTTTTTGTAGAAATGCCTCTGCATATATTTAGTAAATTAAGCCAGACCTCTATCAAGTTATATAAAATGTTTGAGAGTTCATTTTTTTGATGGAAATAAAAGTATAGTACATAAAAGGACCTTAAAATCACAATTTGTATATTTAAAAACATTGTCACTCAAGTAATACCTTCATTTAAACTATTTTAAGAGTTTTGTTAACAAACTTTGTATGGTTAACAAAGTCTATTGCAGCCATGCTTTTTAAAATTACATGTGTATAGTCACATATCTCAATCTTTCCATGCATGTCATTATATCCTTGAATACGTATACACTAATTGCAATGGAAAAGATCTAAAGCCAGTTGCAAATTAATCTGAAAATTACTTATTATGTGCTTAATGTCAAATAGTCACTATCAACACGCAGTATTTTAGGCAAAAGCTTTTGTGGAGAGACAGTAATTTTAAAGTAATTGTCCCTTCCCATGTAATTAGGGTGAATATATTATAAAAAGTAGAAAAGATTAAGTTTTAACTAGTACACTGCAAGGTAGCATAACTTCAAGGTCATGAACTCTGGAATCAGTCAGCTTGGGTTTAAATCCAGGCCCTGCCACTTTATGTTGTATGATAATTAACCTTTGTGTGTCTCAGTTTCCCCATCTGTACAACGTGGCCGATAACAGTGTCTATCACACGGAGTTGTTCCGTAAATGAAATGAATCAAGTTTATAATGTTACTACAGGGGCTGGCAAGTAGTCAGTACCAACACATGGTTATTTTGTTTTCATTTTTGTTTTCTGCTTTATTGAAGGAAAAATAACAAATAAAATTCTAAAATATTCAAAGTGTACATTGTGGCAATTTGATATATGTATAGGTTGTGATAGGCTTCTATGGATGTTTTGAAAACATAAATATAAGGCTATTAATATTGTAGCCAGTTTCAGCTGAATCCCAATTAATGTGATTGGAGAATTTAGTTTAATCTACAAATATAGCCAAAATTCCATCAAACTAGTGACTCATGAGATTTTTTTTCCAAACCACATTATTCTTTGGTTTGGCTTTTATAAGACGTATGCACACGCACACACAAATACCTGAAAAAAAAATAAAGTAAAATAACTGAATACCACATGAACTAACACAGCTGTTTCATTCCTGGTGCTAAATAAATATCTGTATTGAATGAGTAAATAGAAGAAGCAATCAATTTAATAATCTTAATCTAGTGTGTTCCCTGAATCATAATAATTTTGATATATTGCTTCCTCCAAAAGGAGTAAATACTAAAACACTGAAAAATATTCAGTTTTTGGACTTCGTTATTATCTGACTTTATTTTGTGTATATATATATATATATACACACACAAAATATATACATTATATATATATATCTAAAACACTCTAGTAATCATGTTAGTAAAAGTAATGTCTAAACATCCCATTTTCATGACTTGGGTAAATAACAAGTTTTCACAAGATTATTACTTGGTTTTCTCTACAATAAGTATCTTAAAGAAATTACATTACTATTTGAAATACATAATTTTTCTAATTGCTGAGACTGGCATATTGGGTATTGAGGAATTTCTTACCTTTAACCTGTTTTTTTTTCCACTGTATGTAAGATGTTCAGACACGTTCTGCCTTATATATTAAATAAATAGAGGTTACTCATTTTGACTATCAGATGAGCAAAATATAAATAGCTAATTTTTGAAGGTACGTTAAATCTTTTGGACCTACAGAGCAAAGTTTAATCCATGGGAAAAGTAATTACCCAAATGGAACTCCTTGGGCTTGTAAGAGTCACTGGACCTTTAAAAATGTGTGCAATTTACTCGCTTACTACTGTTAGGTCAGTGTTTTTATGCTTTCCCAAATGCTCGTTTTGTAGAAATCCTTTTCTCTTCAATTAATATGCTAAAATAAAACAAAGCCCAAACTAATGCCAAATCAAGAAATTATGCCCTACTTACCATAATCTTTCCCCTTTATTATCTGTAGGATTCTGGCTGAGGATCTGTTCTTTCCATTGGAGTCTGAACAGAGTATTGTTAAATTGATGTTTATATCAGTGGGATGTCGATCCACAGCACATCTGCGTAACAAAAGGGAGACATCCATGAATTCCTACCAGGGTATTTTCTAAACTGAGGCTGGAGATTCCTGACATAGGAACCCCTTTGTGGGCTGGCAAGGACCCTGTGGGCTATTTCCTTTGGATCCTTGGCAGAAACATCCTGATTTGTTTGTTCACTCTGCTGAAGCTAAATGATCTCTGGAGAATATTTCCTAATTTCCCTTGGTATCTCTCTCGAGTATGAACATGCACACTGACTTGAAACATTTGTAGGTGTTGTTATTAGGGACTATTGCATAAATAATACACTGGGAAAGTATATGAACCAGCAGCAGCCGCAACTCACATCTGCAACACACACAACAGAATTCGTTTTGGTATTTCTTTTGTGATTTTACATGGAACGGCTATATTCTAAAGCTCAAGCTGCTCTAATAAAGGAAAGAGCGCACTACAATGTAGGGAATAAAATAAAACTGGTCCCTACAACCACTGAAGTCTTTTATTTTACACTGACTCTGTCTTCATGTCACCCCCAATCTGGGGTTAGAATATTTCTATGACTTAAGCCACCAACTGTCAACTCCATGAGCGCAGGGACCCCTTCCAACTTCTTTATCACTGTGTTTCTGTTACCTAATTCAAACCCAGTAATACCATAGGGGCTCAGTATTTGTTGAACGTTTAAGTCAATGAGGGACTGGGCATGTGGAGTTTGGGTTGCCGGAAGAATGAAGCTGTATAATATAATTATTTCTGAAGTTCTCACAAATGTGGAAAATAGTGTTGCTTTGTTTTCAGGTTTCTCAACTTTGATATTCTTGACATTTTGAGCCAGATAATTCTTTGAGCAGGAAACTGGAAGGAAGAGGTTCTGTCCTGAGCATTTAGGACGTTTAGCAGCATGTCAGTAGCATGAACCTCTCCTCCAGAGTTGTGAAAACCAAAAATGGTTCTAGACATTGCCAAATATTCTCTGGGGGCAAAATCATCCCATTAGGAATCACTGTTTTAGGTCAACAAAATACATTAATGATTTAACAACCAAACCAAACCTTTGGGGCTTCTAAATAAACTAGAAAACAAAACAACCCCAGGAGTAGGTTCTGGGGCTTAAGACACATTAAGAGTCATATACGGCAATCATCTCAACAATAACAACAACAACTACAAAATAAAAACTGTTGCATCCGAAGGATCCCATTCATAATAGGGAAACTCTAAGCCTGACCGGCCAAAGAGGAGTTAGTTGTTCTGTGGCAACAGTCCCTGTATTGTCCTCTTTAATTCAATGATTCACAGAGTACAATGCCTGGCAGGAAACATGACACACACGCAATGTGACTTAGGTGGAACTAAATCCATGGATAGGGAGAAATTTTTCCCATATTGCCTTTCTTTTAAAGATGGAGAAACTATGACAAAAGATTTGGCCACTTTCTATCAAGAAAAGAGCAAATCTGGAAGATAAGGTCAGGTCTCCCAAAGGTGTAGGTGCTGGATGCCATCAGGTCTGGCTCTGGCTGAATACTATGTCCACTGAAAACCACTTGATCTTTCTAACCTTTTTAGTTTCTTATGAAAAAAAAAGAGATGGGTACATGTAGGTACTGGTCCTTATACATCTGTCCAAATCCACAGAACGTACAACCCCCAGTGAACCCTAATGTAAACTTTGGACTTTGGGTGATAAGGATGTGTCCATGTAGGTTCATCCATTGTAACAAATGGAATGCTCTGGTGGGGGATGTTGCTAATGGGGAGGTTAGGCATGTATGGGGGCCCATACATGGCCCAATGTTGCCATCTTTAAAATTGAAGTCTTTAAAAAAAAAAAAGGAAAAAGGGTGATATCTGATGCCAGCTACTTCAGAGTACTGCTGAATGGCATAAATGAGATAATGTTCGCAAGCTACTGAGTTCAGCACTCTGCACCAAGGTGCTTAATACAAGTCAGCTTTACTTTTAGCTAATAATTGTTTTACTTTCCTTTCTGCTTTATTAAATCTTTCTCTGCTTGAAACACTCTTGGAGGGAGGCGCGGTTTCCCTGTAGCCCTCTGCGGCCAAAGGAGGTAAGACTCCACAGCCCAGGCATCCTGCCATATGCAAGGTCTGTAAACTGCCTCATCCTGTGTTTTTGCACTGAGGGTCCAGGACCCCTGGGAAGGTTGCACGAAAGCTCCAGTGGGATTGCGGTGACTCAGGCTGCTCAACTTCAAAGTGCTGCTTTGCGGTGGTATCTGCGAGTTCTGAGCTATAGGAATGGAATGTGACAGTTTCCTCCACATCCTGAACCCACTGTAAGTACTCCCTGTCGCACAGATTTTAAGATCTGCTGAGATGCCAAAAAGGAAATGAACTGTAGACTTGGACTTTGATGGAGGGGAGATGAAGGGCATGAGGGATTATAAAAATAAAAAGTTCGAGAAATACTCACCTTGCACATAGTGAACACTCAATAAACATTAAATGGCAATAATAACTTAGCTAGTAAATGAATGAATGTGGCCAAATATACCATAGTATGAATAAGAGACCACAGACTGGATGAAGCTTTCATCACAGAATTGCTATATTATACTTCAGAGCATTTTTTAAGTGTACTTGAAATTTCTCACTCTACATACATCTCTGTTATAGTTCATTGTAGTAAACAGTCAGTATGAATTCCTTTAGTATTTATAATTTTTTTCAGGTGAAAAAATGTTAACATTGAGTTCAACTCCTTAAAAACTGATACTGCATCATCATATTTAAGTGAAACTGTAATAAGAAGCACAATTTATTTAAAACTGTTTAGGTGTGTCAGGCACTCTACTTTGTGCTTTTTTTTGTTTTTTCTAGATTTGCATTTAATTGTGAAGGCATCCTCCCAACCTATTACCACCCCCATTAGATGTGTATGGAAATTTTCATTTAGAGGGGCTTAAGGAGAAAAATTAAAAAGTTTATTATCTAAATCTGAACAACTGAAGTCTTAATCATTACACTAGTCCAACAGTGTTTAATAATAACACTCTAGAACTTTAAGGCACTTTTTCTCCATGAATTTGCTCGGTTCCAAATGTCTAATCTGCCGTCTCAATCTGCTTCACACATTAACAGAAGAAAGAGTGCTGAGATGATGAGCTGGTGTGATTTTACAGGCAACCTTGGACACCACCCGTGGCTGCTCTATGCCTGGACCCCCTCATTCTTTGTTCAGTTCCTGAATCCGGGCTGGGCTCCGCTCTATAGCAGGCAGCGGGGTAGGTCGTGTTCTCACCTGCCTGGATCATGCAGGCCGTGCGCAAACACTTCCGGGGGCTGGTTGGTGCTGTTGAAGTGTGGGTTACTTCTGGGGATGGAGTAAGGCACGTTGCACATATCTGTGTCCACGTCCAGCCGGAGCACCGACCCTGTGAAATCACTGAGAAATTGGACGACGCGGGTCAGTGTTTTCTGCTTTTGTTACGTATCTCACCTAAACTAAATGTGGGAACGTTGCTCGACAGTCAGAAGAATCATTCCCCCATTTGAGACAAATTATTAAAGTTACGAATTCCATATCGTGGGAAAGGAAACCGGGGCCGTTTGGTTTCACCCAAGCGGCAGCACCGCGACACCGCTCAGTAATGGCCGAGGACTGCAGCATCAGGAGCGTGCTACATTTTGCAGCTGGTCCTTATCTTTTGCCAATCCCTGATTTTCTGCACCCCCGAAAGCGCCAATGGACCTTGTGCATTCAGCCTATGTATCGCGCAAACCACGGAGTACTGACTCATTCTAGAACATCTGGGTATAGCGACTTCCAAAAATATCATCAGCGTATTACTGAATTTTTCCTCATTTTACAAATGCAGACACCCATAATAAAAGTTAAATATTTAACCAAGGCGACATAATTCACAGACAGTTCTTT
>CM053567.1:76662438-76734876 GCA_028646485.1 Cryptoprocta ferox
AAAAAAAAAAAAAGAGAGGTAATGATAAAATGATTAGAATAGAAAATTTTTTTTTTAAAAGTTTATTTTGAGAGGTAGAGAGTGGGGGAGGGACAGGGAGAGAGAGGGACATAGAATCCCAAGCACTGTTAGTGTGGAGCTCAATGTGGGGCTTGAATTCACAAACCACGAGATCATGACCTGAGTCAAAGTTAGATGCTTAATCTACTGAGCCACCAGGTGCCCCTTTTTTTCCTTTTTAAGAGAAATTGTGGGCATAGTCTCTCTTTGATTTTTCAGAAAAACATTCCCTTCCTACTTTCAATGTGGTGAAAGTTAATTTTTTCTGATTTCTATCTTTAAAATTTGCTTTAACCTTTTTCAGGGTTATATATTTTAGGAAACAAGACTGGGAAGCACTGAACTAGAAGCACCATTTCTCATTTCTGCATAGTTTTTCTTAGTGACCCTTTGGCAAGTGACTAGCTTCAAGTTGGGTAGTCTACAGAATGGCCTTATGGTATTGAGAAACCAATGAAGTGTAAATTAAACTAAACAATGCAGTGCTAAGTTCAAGATGTGCCTTATTATAAATAGTCTTTGTAAAAAAAAGTTTGTATTTAAGATTTATTCAACATATATTTATTGAATACCTACTATGTGTTAGGCATTGTACTTGGCACTAAGGATAAGATTAGACAATCAATAAGAACAAATCTCTGTCCTTTTGAAGCTTACAGTATATATAGGTCAGATAACAAAGTAAGTTTTTAGCTCTTTCATTCCCACCACATTTCTTTTGATGCTAAAATTTGGATGCAAAGGAGAGAGTTAAACACTACTACACTATTAGAAACGTGCATGGCCCCAAAAACAAGTATTCAAGGGAATAAATACATATTCTGGGTAACTTTGGACATACAGGCTAGTTAGTATATTAGCACCTGAGGTTTCTCCACTCTAAAACTTGGAAAGGAAAAGAAAAAAGCTTGGTTTTATGAAATCTAAATTATGTGAAGAATAGTAGGCAGAGTGTCTGCAAACAGTAAGACCATCCTCCAATTTATTTTATGCACATGACACAGGTATGAATGAAGACCTCGGATAGAATTGGTGTTTTCTTAATAATGAAGGAGTTTCTGAGAATCAACATAGGGATAGACTGATGGTACTTTTAATTCCCTATAAAAGATATACTTTTATTATAAGGCTGGTGATCCCATCTCCCTTTTTAATTTTTATTCACATGTCCATATTTTGTTGGCACACACCAGGAGAGGAAAAAGAGAACTTGGAAACCAACATGGGCCCCTCCTCGGGCAAACCTTTGCTTCTTTTAGACTAGAACCTTTTACAGTTCAGAAATGAGAAATAGGTTTGTTTGAGAATTGTTCATTCAAACACAATACTTCTGGTATTTGAATTCACTTTTCTTTGCTGCTGTAAAAAAAAATTACCATTAACTTAGTGGCTTGAAATAATACAAATCTATGATCTTAAAATCTATAAGTTAGAATCTAACATGGGTCTCACTGCGCTAAAATAAATGTGTCTGTAGGCCTGTGTTTCTTTCTGGAGCCTCTAGGAGATACTCCATTTCCTTTTCCTTTCCAGCTTCTAGAAGTCATCTGGCATTCCTTGTTTTGAGTTCTTCCTCCATCTTCAAAACCAGTAACAGGGATATATCTTTCTCTTATGGCACCACTCAGACATCCTCTACTCCCTCTTACACTTTTAAGAATTTGTGATGACATTGAACCCACCCAGATAATCCAGGATAATCTCCCTATGTGCTGTTTAGCAATTCAATTCCATTGCAAACTTAATTCCCCTTTGCCATGTAAAGTAACATATTCTAGGGATTAGAAGGAGGACATCTTTTGGAGAGGGGCATTATTCTGCCTACTACATGGATATTTTAATCTGTTTTTAAAAAAGGGTCCAAAGTACTTATGACCTGAGCCATCTTGGCCATGCCCTACAGGGAGCATCCTGAATGAGAAGACAAGTGAAGTTCATCTACAGGTTCACAGAGAGAAACTAAAGGAAAGCTTTGTCGCAGCAAGCATTCTCTCTTAGCTGTTAGTAATGAAAGAACAACCTACACCCTTCAAAATTAAGTGAGAGCACCTTTCAGAGTTGAGGAGGAGGAGGAGAAGGGGAAGATCATCTAGTAACACGTGGGCATGTATGAACTCAGTCAGGAGCAAACCTGTTTGTGTTAATCACAGGATGCAAAGAAGGTAAAAATTAAATGTAGATAAACCATTTCTACTAACTAGAGGACTTTGGGCTCACTAAAACTGTATTATTTTGTTTTGTTCATAAGTTTTGAAACATACTGTAAAGTGTTAATTTCTTCACAGCTCCTAGAAAAAATGAGAAGCTTTTCAGTGGTTCCAAAAGTCTAAGTTGGTCTTAGAAGAGGAATCAATTCCCTGAGGATCCTGAGTTATCTTATGGGAAGAGGAGGCAGGGGTGTCTTTTGTTATTCATAATAAACCCTGTCAACCTTATCTGAATCTATGCGAATGAAGGGACTCTGGGTGGGCTCTTAGATGGCTTCAAGATCAGGACTGGTAACCAGAGGAACCAAAAACATGATTACCAGATTGGAACCTTCAACCCGACCCCACCAACCCCTCTGCCCCCAACCTCCAACCTCCAGGGAAGGAAGAGAAATGAAGTTGAGTTCAATCACCAGTGCACATGATCTAATCGATCACATCTAATGATTTGATAAGTCACCTGTATAAATTCTCCATAAAACCCCTAAACAACAGGGTTTAGATAGCCTCTGGGTTGGTTAATGTACTAAGGAGCTAGGAGGGTGGCATGAAGCTCCACATCTCCCTCCCCCACACATTGCCCTATGAATCTCTTCCATCTGGCTGCTCCTGAGTTATAGACTTTATAACAAACCAGCAATAGTAAGGAAAGCAACTTCTTTAGTTCTGTGAGTTATTAAGCCTAAGGGGAGGCTTATGGGAACCTCTGAATTTGTAGTCAGGTGGGCAGAAACGTGGGCAGCCTAGGCACCCTATTTGCAACTGGTATCTGAAGTGGAGGCAGTCTTGTAGGATGAAGCCCTTAATCAGTAGTGTCTGGGCTGATTCCAGATAGTTAGCATCAGAATCGAAGTGAGTTGTTGGACACCCATTTGGTGTTGGATAACTGGTTGGCATGAGGAAAAAAACTCTCTCATTTGGTGTCAGAAAACACTCCAGAAAAAATCTGGGAGGTTCTTTAGCTCATCCTCCTTGCTAGGAAGAAGGAGATCATGATCAACTCCATCGAAGAACTTGAAGTTACAGAGTACTCAGGAAAAATTTGGTAGTCTTCCAGTCATGCAAATCTTACTTGGAAATTAACATTTTTATAATATATCTTGTGTCATTTTATGATTCACTCTTTTGAGTTTCCTCACTTTCATTATTCTCTGGGGATGAAACTAACCAGAACACACTGAGGACCTATCATTTTTAGTACTAGTTTTCTCCTTTTCTTTAAAATTTCCTCTATTTTTTTTCCAGATTTGGCTTTTCTTTTAGGTATGTCTTTAATTTATTCCAATTATTCTCTTGGTTTCCTGATAACTGGATGCTCTTCAAGGCCTCATTTCTGCTTAATCATATTCACTCACTGTTCTGGTTCTCCAAGAAATTATATACAATTTTTGAATGCTTGTAGGACCCAAGCTCATCTCTGCCACACTCCCTTGACAAAGAAATCTGTCCATCCTGTTTCAAATGAAGTTGGAGAGCTGCTGGAGATTACCCAGCAATTCAGAGTTTTTAGGAAGTTTGTCTTGAGGTATATGATTTCTGTTATGCATGTAGCAATTGGTGCATGTTAAATCTATATTTAGGATCGTACATTTTGTCTTCTGAAGCAAATGCAAAAACAGGCTAAAAAAGTACAAATGAGAGCTATTCTGGATGAAAACCACTAGACCACTAGCTTTCCTCAACAATTCTCTTCCCCACTCTTTTTAAACATAAACAAAATAAATCAGTCATGCTGTGTTTAAGTTATGACCCACACAGAGGAAAGATACTAGAAATGGTACTTTTCTAGAAATCCAGCTCCCCAGTTGCTCTTAGTCCAAATATTAATATTCTTTTGATATCTCACACCTATGGGGGGAAAACATATAAACATACTCAATTGTATACTTACAAACTATTATGGTCATAATATTTTATTATGGATGTACATGATTTATTTTATATAAACTTTGTCAGATGGAATGATGTTTCATATTTCTATTTTCCTCTAAGCTTTTTACCTATTTGAACTGTGATATTTGATACAGTATGGCATATTAGATAGTGGATTGACTTGGACCTTTTACTTTGTCCTGGCAGTAGTCAACTGTCATAGAACCAGTAATATATGCTGCCCGAGGAATCCGATATGATGCCAGGGAATGGCATGAACACTAGGGACCATTTGTCTTAATATGTGTCAAAGGATAATAATATCTGTGGTATTCCAAAGTTCAGTTTTCCAAAACATCTTCTCTAAAAGAAAAATAAGTGCTTCAATAAAATTAAACTGTGTGAAACATCTATTTGAAATAATAGCCAAATAATAAAACTACAAAAGTATAAATTCTCAAAAACAAAATCCTAGCCCTAAATGCTTTTTTGAAGAAGGAAAATTTATAGAGATGTTGTAAACATTTACAGAAAGCACAGCTCTTATGCTGTGTGTTTAGCCTGCATGAAAATAAATTAACAAGAGTGTGGCAAAAACTATAATATTCATGGGAATTAAAAATGAATACAAATGATAATTTTAAAAAATTTTGTAGCTATACTAAACTTTGTATTACAGCCTAGAGGTTTAATGCTTGTTAGCCCTTAGATTTGAAAATGTACACATTTCTAGACAGAACTGTAAACAGATAAAATATTGGATAGCTACCATGTTAGACACAGCAAAATGTCAGATATGTATATTAGGAACTAGAACAATTCTCCACTAGACTGCAAGCTTCTTGAAGGCAGGGATCTCACCTTGGTATTTCTGGTGTCTTACAAAGGATTTCATCGACAGTGGAAGCCTTTTTATAGAAGGTAACACGTACTGAATTCTTATTATATGTCAGAGACCATTCTAAGCAATTTGCAAGCATTATCTTGTTGAAACTTTATAGCAACTCTAGAGCTTAATACTATTTTATCATTGTCTTTATTTTCTGGAGAAGGACACAAAGGCATAGAGGATTTGAGTAACTTGCCCAAAATGCACAACGAGAAGTGGCAAAGCAAAGACTGTCTGTGATTGAAGGACAAATAATGTAAACTATTAGGTTACATTGCCTCACCAACTATTTCCTAAATGAAGAAATGAACAATGGATAGGTTGTAGTTCCTGTTCATGGCTTGAGGCATTATTCAAACAGCCTTATTTAAATTGCCAAAGCTTTATGAGGGAATAAAATGAAGGTTATATTTCAGTTATTTTAACACAAAAGTAAATTTAAGTTTTAGGGCAATGGGGTGATAAACTGACTGTCTGTGAAACATATGTCCTGTATTTCTGTGAAACATACCTGTGAAATATATGTCCTGATTTGTGTATATGCCTGTGCTATAAGTACTCTCACCATGGCCAATTTCAAACTGGCAACGTGATGTCACTGATGGGTATGTGATGAGATGAACACAATTAGCTCTTGTGAGCCCATGACTGCCTTTGTAGAATATTTCTATTCTCCTTCAAACCTCTTTTATTCTTTCTCTCCATTACTATTGTGCTCCTTTCTTTTTTCTCCTGCTTTAAAATTTTAATATACCTTTCCCTTTCAATGTGAAGCATCCAAATATTTTTGTGAATTAAATGGGGGTTTAAAATAACTACATAAATCACTACTTAAACATGAGGGAAGAGATATTTCTTACTGGTTTTTAAATGAAACATACATAAAAGCTAACATACCACCAAAAAACAGAGCAGAACACTCAAGAATCCTTTCAAGAGGGTTACTTGGTTATTTAATGTAGCAAGTGAAAACTTCTTAGTAAATTATCTTTCTGCCCTCTCATAAGGTTGCTCAGATAATTAAAGAATGTGAAATCACTTTGTACATTCCAACATGTTAGCTGAATAAAAGATAGTGATTACAGTGAATAGAGAGGTCAGAGCCATCCTTAAATTCAATTGACCTGTAAAATAGTAAGATTTTGTAACGGAATGTAATTCTGAAGTACAGCATGTATAGTCTTACATTTTTACCAGGTGAGGAGTACATTTAAATTATGTACAGGAAGTATTGTCTTGCTGTGTATCATTCAGAGAATTTTCAGACTTCAGAAAATCCCAGGCATGGAAAGGAACATTTATGCTTCTATTTAGCACCAGGCTCCCACATAGTTTTGATAAAGATCATTCCACATCGCTTCAGAAGATTTAGATGGTATCTGTTACCAATGGCTTATTTATAAGTGATCTGCAGGACTGGAGGGAATCTGAATTTATCTTAGAGTTGAAAAATGCATACTTGGCCACCGCAGGAATATTTTTTTCTTAATTAAAAGGTTACATATAGTGTTCAGATACTCTAAAGTTAAACATAATTTCTTTCTTTCTTTCTTTTTTTTAATTGAGAGAGAGAGAGAATGCGTGCCCATGTGCACAGGCATGCCAGTCGGGGAGGGGCAGGGGGAGAGGGAGAGAGACTCTCATGCAGGCTCTGTGTGGAGCTCAGGAGCCCAATGTGGGTACTTGATCTCACGACCCTGAGATCATGACCTGAGCCAAAATCAAGAGTTAGACAATAAACTGACGGAGTCACCTAGGCGCCCCTAAAGTAATTTCTTTAGTAAACAAACCAACCCCAACATTTGAGTGTTCTCTAATGATACCAATACAGATCACAATGATCCTTCCTCTCTATCAAAAATGAACTCTATCTAAAAATGCACTTCCAAGATTTATGATAAAAAATATTCATTCTTGATACTGACAAACAACAATGAAAATGACCTCAGAGCAATATTGAATAATATAATACATATATATGAGTAAAAGATACTGAATTTAGATTGAAATTTGGATATTAATTATAAACTAAGGAAGAACTTAAGATTGTTCAAAAAGTGTATGAGGCAATGTACATCCATTCAAAAATATACATATCCCCCCAAAGTAGGTGATGTTACAGAATAAAGGAAGTATTTATATTTGAGTAGTTTTATTTTTTCCATTTTTCACTCTCTCAAGGATTTCCTTCATAGGATCATTTTTTAAAAATTTTTTAATGTTTATTTTTGAGAGAGAGATTGTGAGCAGGGGAAGGGCAGAGAGGGAGACACAGAATTCAAAGCAGGCTCCAGGCTCTGAGCTGTCAGAACAGAGCCTGATGTGTGGCTCGAACTCATGAACTGTGAGATCATGACCTGAGCTGAAGTCGATGTTTTACCGACTGAGCCACCCAGGTGCCCCCATAGGATCATTCTTAAAGTATATTATTTTTTTAAAAATTATTAAGTTGATAAATATTGGGCAACCCTTGTTAGTAATTCCTGCAAACCCCTCAAATTTATTTTACTTAATGAGTAGGAAAAAGATGTCCTTCTATTATTGTCTTGCAGCTTGGAAATATCTTTCTTAGAATGACTTGGCCTATAATAAAGAAAAATAATTTTTCATACTTTATTAATAAGGGTCTTATGATAGTTAATAATTCTAATGTTTGTAAGAATAAAAGCATTTTTTTATGGAATTATTAAATTTTTAATTAGAAAATTAATGAAATAAAATGGACTACTAGGATTTCATTTACCATCCTTAAAGCTAAAATCTTTGAGGCATAAAGTCTGACCATTTTATTTTAAACATTAAACCTAGAAATATAAGGCTTGTTTGCTTGAGAGTTTCATCTGATCTATACCTTTTTCATTTGAAAAGTCTTTCTTCTCCTGTCAGAAAATGGAGATTCAGTGTCCTTTCAATGAAGAAAATCACAATATTGAAAATAAATGCTTAACTACAGCAGAGAGTACAAAATTGTTTTTAATGAATTTGACCTCTTGGTTTTATCAAATTTGTTGTTTATGATGTGTGGCTAATATGATGGTCATGCAGCTAAAAGCATTATCTTCACATCATTATATAGAAATATAACACCAGGATACTTGAGTTTGGTAGCTATGTTTCACCACTCTTTGCCATTATATATTTCCTATTGTTACTCTAAGAACTCAAATTGACTTATATGAGAACAAACATTAAACAATTAAGTAAGATTATTGCTTTGAAAAGAAACTTTAAAAAAAAAAAACCCAAACCATTTAGACCACCAAGGAGCACTAATAAATTTAAGAAAATATGAGGTTTCCTCTATGTGACTTCTCTTGAAAAGTTATGCAATAGATTACTGCAACTTCAAGGTCATATAAAATTATGGTACTTTAAAAATTATTTTCTGAGTGGGGTTTGTATTTACATGATTTATATCTCAACTAAACTTGCAATTTATCAAAATAGCAAAATCAAATGCTTTGCATCTTTGATACTTTAATCACTATCTTGCAAAATGATCAAATGCAGAATTTTGGCGACATAGCAACACTAAAAGACTAAAAAATGATCAATTTAAACATTTTTACATTGAAAAACCATTCTTATTCCAAAACGGGAATACAAATCAACATCTAGAAAACACATTTTTGCTGTGTCTCAGATACCCAAATTCAGCAACTCTTTTAGATACTTGACATATTATTACATATTTCTATTAATTCTGAATAAAAGCAATGATATATATTTCTGAAAATGCATCCTTAATGTTAAATTATGTAACAATTTAAAATATAAAATTTTGCAGTTCTATGTTTTCTATAATCAGGAAAGTATGATACTATTTCATTAAAATAGAGTAAGTGTGGGAACTATATTTATTGATATCTGAAAAATCTGAAGTCCGCATTAAAGATAGGAAACTATAAAATCAGAATAGGAATTATGAAGGAAAGTGAAAGGGAGGGCTTGGATTTCTTAAGTTCAGAAAAGAAAAAAGGGCGCGTGGGTGGCTCAGTCGATTAAGCATCCAACTCTTGATTTAAAAAAAATTTTTTTAATGTTTATTTATTTTGGAGACAGAGATAGAGTGTGAGTAAGGGAGGGTCAGAGAGAGAGGGAGACACAGAATCTGAAACAGGCTCCAGGGTCTGAGCTGTCAGCACAAAACCCCATGTGGGGCTCGAACCCACAAACCGTGAGATCATGACCTGAGCCGAAGTCAGATGCTTAACTGACTGAGCCACCCAGGCGCCCCCCCCCCCAACTCTTGATTTTGACTCAGGTCATAATCTCACAGTTCACGAGATAGAGCTCCGCGTTGGGCTTCACACTGATCATGCAGAACCTGCTTGGAATTCTCCCTCTCCCTCTCTCTCTGCCCCTCCCTCACTCATGCTCACTCTCTCAAAATAAATATATAAACTTAAAAAAGCAGAAAGAAAAAAATCTGAGTACACATACCTTGCCTCAAATACATGAAGATGAATTTTAAGGATGACAAGGTCTGGCTGTTTACCTTTTCCATGGAAGTGTCACAGTAGGACAGTTTTCAGTGAAAAGGAAGCTCTGTTTCCTATCATTCTTAATATTATGGAAAATTTACTTTATATATACAGGGATACTATAATTTTGGGCCAAAAGGCAGAATTTGGGGAAACTTCTGATATTCAAATTTCATGAGATAGTGTTCTTAGTTAACCCGAGGGAAGAGCCAAAGAGTGAAAGACAGACTAGAGTTTTCTAATGTTTATAATTCAGCACATGTAGCAATTTGAATAAAACTGATGGCACACAAATGCTTCCCATTTTAATGCACAGACTCACCATGCAGAGAAAGGGTCCTGGTTCTAAATCAAATGAAGTGTTTATAACGATTCCGCTTTCCTGACTGTCAACACCCACTCTCTGCAACACCTGTAATGTCATGGCCATTTATCTTTGCTTACTGCACACCTCTTGCTCTCAGATTCCCAGAACTCCACTCAATCATCAGGAATAAATATGGTAAGCCAGTTGCTTCTGTGTCATTGTGCATCAAATTCCTATTCATTTATGTTTAAAAGCATGGTCTCAGGGGTTTAGATTGCCTTGATTTGGAACCTGGCTCCTTCACTTGTTAGCTTTTTGACGTGGAGAAGTTACTTAGTCTCTCTGTGTCTCCATTTAATCACCTTCAAACCAGGGGCATTTCCTATCTCATAGGTTGTCTAGAGGTAGTTAAGGGAAAGAGTGCAGAATGGATCCTGACACACCAGTGGTACTCAATAGAAGTTAGCCTCTGTTATTGTAGCCCATAACTGGGCTATTGTATTCTAGCTGGGAAAAGAGACTTTAAATAAGTAAGCCCTCAAATAAATACATAATTAAATTTTGAAAAGGGTTATAAAATAAAAGAAGAGGGTGTTAAGGGTGTTATGGGAAAGCATATCAGAGGGAATCTAATTTAGACTAGGGGGTCCGAGAAGGCCTCTCCGAAGATGTACATTCATGCTGAGACTTCGGGGAGCCAGAGATTGAGAGAGAAGAAAATTCCAAGAAAAGAAAAATACCATCTCCCAGAAAGAAGCCTTATGGGGTATGATTCTTTGGGCAATGAAAAATGCAAGGGAAGAGCACAAGAGTATATCTATTCTCCTCCATATTTGCTCTCGGCTGTGAGAGTGTTCGGTATCTGAGGGCACATGTTAATGGAGTGGAAACAAATGTAGGTTCTTCAGTATGAAAGCTGGGCTGAATCCTTGCCTTGTGACTTACAGGCTCTTTGACTCTAGGAAAGTAATACAATACCCTTGAGCATCAGGGTTTTTTGTGCTGTAAATGAATCATAACTTCTGCTTTACAAGATTGCCTTTTTAATGAAAAATACACAAAATAAAAGTTCACAGTTACTAACAACACTCGATAATTAGTAACTCGGTGACTAGCTGGCACAGATTAGGTGCTCACTAATCAGCTCTTTTCTTCCTCAAGCTAGAGAGCAGAGGGATGGGTTTGTCGTTCATGCACATGTCAGAGGACCCATGAATGCTATCCTCAAATGTAAGGAAGGACTGAGAGTCTGAGATTATTACCAGGGGCCAATAATCATTTATTCATTCACTGATTATTCTGTCAGAGCTATAACCTCAAGCTAAGATGCTACTCCTAAATAGTATAAGGTCAGCTTCAGAAGAAAGGATAATTCAATTATTCTTCCTAAGCACTAACAATTTTTTTTATTTTGATAGGGAAAACTATTTTCTCTGTTTGGATGGTTTCAGGTGGAAAACTACACTTAGATAAAATGTTTGAATTTTTTCCCCTCATTTGGTGCTGTGTGTGACGAGTGACTTTAGGAGTGGACCCTGAAAAGGGCATTGATGGTGGCACTTGGTTTTCTCATGTGTGGCATTTGCAATAAAGCTGCTTGTTTTACTGTATTTGAAATTACTTGAAATCAAACAAAGGAACCAATTCATAAAGGCCTTCTTATATATAGAATCTAAATTTACATAGGCTCATTCAATTATATAAATAAGGACACTTATGTTTGTATTTATATGTGATGTGTGAATATTAAAAAAATATATAAACAAATACATTAACAAAAACTATATAGCTATTTCAAGAATCATCATACGGTTAGGGTGCCTGGGTGGCTCAGTCAGTTGAGTGTCAGACTTCAGCTCAGGTCATGATCTCACGGTTTGTGGGTTAGAGTCCCCCATCGACTTAGGCTTTGCCCTGACAATGCAGAGCGTGCTTTGAATTCTTTGTCCCCCTCTCTCTTCTCCTCCCTTGCTCATGCTCTCTCTCTTAAAAATATGTAAACTTAAAAAAACTCATCATATGGTTAAAAAAGTAAAATTCTAGAAACAGCAATTCATCAGCCAAATTAGGCACATAAATATCAGCAATATCAACAAACTGCTTTGTTCTCCTTTAAAAATATTCACAGACACAAAATATATTGTCTTTTATGTTCCACCATTAAGCCTGGATTGCGGGAATCAGGGACTCAGGCAATGTGAAATTACCTATCAAGGGGCTTCAGGTGGCTCAGTCTATTAAACGTCGAACTTCAGCTCAGGTCATGATCTCGAGGTTTCTGAGTTCGAGTTCCACATTGAGCTCACTGCTGTCAATCCTGTCAGCGCAGAGCCCACTTCGTATCCTTTGTCCTCAACTCTCTTCCCCTCCCCCGCTTGAGCTCTCCCTAAAATAAATATTTTTTAAAAAAATTACCTACCAAAATTAATATGCATTATGTAAAACTTTTAAAGGATTTTTTTTTCCTTACACTTGTAACCAAAATGTAAGGCCAGGTAGATGTGAATACTAGAAATCCAGGTATCTGGAAGTCCACCTTTTATTACCATAAAAATGATAAAGGAAGTTACTTCTTTTCTTGGAAAACTGGCAATCATCCCATCATGTGCTAAACAGCAGACTATCACAGATACGTGTGAGATTGTCTAGAGAAATTTCAAATGTACAATGAATATTATTTTATATAATGCCACATGTCATTCCAGAATAGTCTAGAAGAAGGAAATGGCCTGAGACAGAACTGCCCGTATCAAATGCCAGAGTGACTTTGGCATCTAACCCTCGCACTGGTTAAAAACAGATAAAGGTAAGTTTCCTTTAAACCAAGTAATTTTCTGATATAAATCAAAATGGAGTTAAGAAAAGTATGGACAGGATAAAGGACAACTCGTTTTTCTTCTTTGGCTATGAGAGTTTTTTGTTTCTATTGACTGGCTCAGATGGTTAGAACAGCCTTACCTTACTTCTTTCACACAGGTTTGTGAAAAATCTGTCTAATCATTTTACTCTGCCTCCTTAAAACAATAACTAAATTTTCCGATTCTCACCACCTAAGGAATGAGTCCAAATTATTTAACAGGGAACACAAAACCCATCACAAGACAGCCCTAATCTTTTTCTCCAGCCTCCTCAACTTCTGCTGTTTTATCTCATGTTCTTGCCATTTCAGCCAGGCAACTTCCATGCTCCCTAGGCTTTCACATCCTGATGGATTTGCACTTGGACCCTCCCTCTGCTTCGAAGACCATCCCTATTTAGTTCCTCTGGAGGAACCCACTGATCTTTAAGACCCAGATCGAGCTCTTCTGCAAAGTATTTATTTTCTGACTCCAGAGTTGAACATGCCTCTCCTAGTTAGTACTTTCTATGTATTGCTAGGATACCACAGCACTATCATGTCATTTTGTGTTGATTGTACCTACCAGTGTCCCTACACCATAAAGAAGTCTTCAATGGAAGTCAAGTCTTTTTATTTTTTGACTGTACCCCAGCACTCAGCCCAATGACTGATACCTAATAGGCACTCAACTATTTGTTGAGTGTATGAATAAAAGACTATAAACCCTATAGCCCTATCTCATGTATTATGTATATCTTTATACTATACTCTTTTTTAAGACTTAATTTTATCAAATAAGTCATTTAAAAGGATTTATCTAGAAAAGGTATGACTTCCACTTGATATTGGTAGAACAAAGGAGCATATTGCTAACATATACAATAAATTGTTATGAAAAGCCTTTCTCTAATAGCAACAAGTAATAGGCTATAAAATATTAGTCTAAAATTTTTTTCGAGTTGGAGACAAAAGTGAAGCAGTAGTTCAGGCAAAAATAAAAGGTAATTATTTCCCATTATGAAGTTTAGGAAATTTTGTGCTTTACAACCATGTTGTTCTTCAGGATAAATGTGTAAAAGGCAACTAACGATAATACCGTAGTCCTAGAATCACTTCCTAGGATAATGTCACTAGAAGACATAAGGCAAAGTATTAGGGAGTAACATTAGACAGTTTGTTTTTTTCTTATAACTACTTGTCTAGAGCTTCAGAGCACAAACACTAATAAAAGTCGGTCATCATTATGATGTCATTCTCATAATTTCCTTAGAAATAAACTAGCAAGTACAAAAAATATTTATAATGTACGACATCATCTATGTGCCTTTCCATTGCTTAAACTTTGGGTTATATTTAGTGAGGTTTCCTGTTTGTTATAAAGAACACCTTCTGGGTGAAATAAAATACATTAATAAAAGCTTTCTGAAGTCAAACTATCTTTTCAAATTGCATATGTGCAGGTGTAGCTTAAACTATGGGCTGAGACCATTGTATGACCTAATCCAGCATACTGTGAAAAGATTTTTTTCATTTTTGCAACACAAACTCTTTGGAAGGTATTCATCTCTCACTGAAATGGTTTCGGTATCTAAAATCAGCTCCCAAAAGTTATCTGCCTATTCCTATGGCATGGGCCCTAAATGACATTTATAACACACCAAACTTTATGGAGAAATGAGTGCTCTAATGACATTTATAGTTAGAGTTTTTGATGCTCTCACTTTAAACCCATAAAACATCATGCCCTTTACCCACATTCAATTTATAGGTAATTACATCTTACACAGAATTGGAGGCATAAGAGAATTGAGAAGATTTGTGTGTATGAGAATGAATTCTCAACCCTTCCATTTTTGCATATAACTTCTTAGATGATGCCTTTCCTGACTTCCCATTCTCCAAGGGTTTCATCTGGCAGAATTAATTAATATCTACCACTTTACATAGTTTCTCTGACATTTAACATGCACTCCATGACAAGCGTCTTTTGGAGTATAAAATAGACTTAGGAAAACAAAAGAATGAAAGAAACACAGGTTTCTTCAAATACATTAGAAGGGCCTAACCCTTCCCCATAAGTTCTAATATTTAGACTTATTATTTATACAGCCTTTATGGGAAAGGCTTATCTCACCACAGGTGAAACTTTTCCCTAAGACCTACATGAATAATGCATTTGCACCTGTTGGCCGCTTACAACTTCAAAAAGAATCCCTAATTAATTCTACAGAAGGGCACTCTGTCAACCAGTATCAAACCGAGGCTCTTTTGGCAAGCCACACATAGCTTCCTTTACAATTCATATTGCTCAAGGCCAAATCAAATGTAGCTACTTTTTCTGCTTCAACAAGTTTATCCAAGGTTGACCCCCACTTGGAAACAGAAGCTGCCTCAAGCAGGAACTTGATGAGTCTAACTTTCTATTAGTTTATTATGTATTGGTCACAGAAGACAGCCCCATTGGAAATCAGTGCTGATTCTGGAATAACATTTTTTTTAAATGTTCATAGATTGGATTTTGGATGGTTACCAGATGAACTTTGCATAATTGCTGGAGTAAGACAGCATGAATCTGAATCGTAGTTCTGCTGGTTACTAGATATTTATCATTCAAAAGTGTACTTAACTCTTCCAAACATGAGTTTTCTTATCTATAAAATAAAAATAATAATGCTCAGATTATAGGACTATTGCAAGGATTAAATGGACGTGTATTTTGTAACAACTCGGAAAGGTAGTAGATTTTCAAAAAGGTGGATCCCCTTCTCTAAAATAAAGGTATGTAGAAGACTGGCTGTATAAAAGATGGATTTGCCAGATACTATATTCAGCCCCTTGATTTGTTTGGCCAACATCATCTGAAGGGTCATAGTTTAAACCGAGTAGCAGTCCTTCTCTACCCCAAAGCACTCTTCTTTTATGAAAGCAATGTTTTTTGCAATGTCACTGTGCAGGACACATGAAGAGAATATTATTAGAATATCGAAGCAGACACAAGTAGGATTATCTGCTGTATTATTCAGTTGTCACCAAGGAATGACGAGGGGACTGGCTAAATATAACAGTTACATAGCATGACAAAACTGTGGTATATTACCAAAGAATAAATCACCCTTGTCCTGGTGACTTGATCGCCTATTTTAAGCCAATCTGTCATGGAGCCTAAGAAATAAAGAATAATACCTTGAAAAACAATGATTTGGAAGGAAATCCAAGTTAAGCATATTTCTTTTCAGTGTTTATGCTTTCATATATACTCTGAGAAACTTTTCGTCCCTGTGACTGTTGAGGCCAGACTAAAGACTATTGGGAACCTCTGATAACCACACAAACTGCTTTGCTGAGAACACTGTGTCCTTATGGCAAGCCCATAAACAGCTCTGCAGTCTCAATCCTTTGTCCCCTTCTCTCCACTCAGAGTCACTTACATCTTTAATGACCTTTTAATAATCTATATGAAGTTTATAACTTACTAGTCTAAGCTGTTACTAGAAATTTTATTTTTACACAATTTCATTTGGATACGCAGAGAGCAAACGCTTTCCCAATAATTTAAGAACATGTCCTATTTTTAATTTGTTTTCAACATTGTGAACACCTCTTTAACACCCTGTTTTGTCCCCCATCTTAACTCCAATAGCATCTTTAATCCCAAGACACCCTACTCTTTTGAAAGATACATTTAATGCACTCAGGATCACAGATAACAAAATTTTGCATTTTAACCAGGCTTTTTCCTTGAACAACTTTTATGTCGTTTCTACTGATTTTTTTTAAAACCTTGCAACATTTCCCCAAAGACTGCTTCTCACTAATTTCCTGGCTCTTAAAAAATTCCTTTTCTTTAAGTTTGGTGTCATAATAATACTTCTTACAGCCTCCAGGGAGGATACTGAACTTAATTATATTATGGCCACTGTAATTTGGTGGGTCAGCCACACTTACTTCCTTAACCAATTCATATGCTACTCAAGGCTAAACCAAGAGTAACCTCTCTTTATGCTTCAGCAACAAGCTGTTCCAAGAAGGCCGTTGTTTATAGTATTGAGAAACTGTTCCTCCAAGCCACATCCCAGTGTAATGTTCAGTTGGCAAAAAGAAGGTTGTATGTTGTTCAACACGGAAATCTGCCTCATTCGACCACCCAAGAGGGCAGCAAAAATAAGTCACCTAGTAAAGGTGGTCTTTTATACAAAGGTCAAACAGAACTTTACTGGAAACTTTGGGTGGACTGGAAAGTCCGGGCTGAATATAGTGAACCGCATAATTTAACATGAGCTCAAGTTTTACCGTGTACGTGAAGCTTATTGCAACGTTGGTGCCTGCTCGATTATGTTTTTTCTTTAAGAAACAGTGATTAAAAAAAGAAAAAAAAACTGAAACAAGATGGCTTGTGCAAGATATTGCTTCCTAGTCCTGACACAAGCCTACATCAGCCCCCTTCTTACTCCCGTTCTTTTCTCTTTTTCTCTTATTGGCAATGGTCCGCAGTGACAGCCACCTGCTTTTCCTGCTTTCCTTGAAGACTAAAAGGAGAAGACAGCAGGTAAGTCAGAGCAAAAGGAGGAGGCCGTCACCGTGCTGCTTCATCAGGCACAAGAGATACTGAGTTAAAGTTAACTGACATTCTCTTGATGTCTAAAACATTTTTGCTTTTAGTCATTTTGTTGCCATGATCAAGGTCATTTTTATATCAATTTTATGATAAAGAGTTAATGATCAGACGTCATATAGTTAAGGACATTTTGTCCCTTTAAAATTATAAATTCTTTTGAATGTTTATTTATGTTTGAGAAAGAGAGACAGAGTGTGAGCAGAAGGGGCAGAGACAGAGGGAGACACAGAATCGGAAGCAGCCTCCAGGCTCCGAGCTGTCAGCACAGAGCCCGACACGGGGCTTGAACTCATGAATCACGAGATCATGACTTGAGCTGAAGTCAGACGCTTAACCCACTGAGCCACCCAGCCTCCCCATCACTTTAAAATTATAAAATGTAGGGTGACCATTTGTCCTAGTTTGCTTGGCTGCATTTATGGTTTATGTTCTAGTAAAATCAAGAAACTTTTACTCTCAAAAGTATACCAGTTCAGATGACAAATTAAATTGTCCCCCTTCTTTTAATACATATTTCATCTGGTAAGCATGGGCAAAGGAGGGTCATCCTCCAAGTACACTTTTTAGACAAAAATATCAGTTTTATAGAGTAAATGATGTAGAAGTCTGGAATATAGGAAGATGACATCAGTATGGTACCTGTCTTCTAGCAGCTTATGGTCTACATGGAAAAGTAATGGTAGTGTAAGGTGACGAGTCTTACAATAAAGGATGTAACTCATAAAGATGTTCTCCTGCTATTTTGTATGGAGCAGAAGGATGCAGTTATATACAGACAGTGTTGCACTTTTAATGGTAGAAAGCAGCAGTATGTCTCAGGGAGCAAGACAATGCGGTTGGGATTTGAGATATGTATAAAAGTCCCAGTGTGCCAATGATGGATGGAAATCCAACATAAGTCATTCAGAGTAGGAAGTTGCAGAATGCCATCAAAAGCACCTATGTTTTCTTTTTACCAGTCCTACATATAGAACTCTCAAAAACAGTTCTTGTTAATAGTGTCCTAAAAAATGCAAAACTCTAGGAAATATGAATTATAAGAAAATTAGGAGTTTTTTGATAGGACTAAAATGTGCATTTAGACAAATATACTAAATTTTTAAAGATAGCCCTAATTTTGTTAAGATATTGTATAAATGATAGTCTAGTGGTCTTCAAAGATTTAAAGCAACATAACTTCTCAGAGAGGAGTGTACTGAGAACAACTAATTGATCATCTAAATTTGGGGTCAGTCAACTTTTTCTTACTTGTCCAAATAGTAAATATTTAAGGTTTTGTGGGTCATATATGCTCTCTGTGACAACTACTCAATTCCACTGTCATAGCACAAAAGGAGCCACAGATAATATGTGAACAAATGGTGTGGCTGTGTTCCAATAAGACTTTATTTATAAAAATAGGCAGCAGGCCAGATTTGGTCTGTAGTTTGCCAACCCCTAATCTAAGTGATTACCACATAGTATGTCTTAAGTATACTTTAGTTTAGCCTACAAGCTATATAATATCCACATGTATTGAAGTAGCTGGTAGAATCTGTTACATGCTTTAAATTCAATTACTTAACTATAATCTTAAATTTATTTTCCAAGGACCAACCATTGTAACAACAGTGACCCTTTGTTAATTCTTTAACATTATTAAAACAAAAGAAAATGATGTAATTAGCTCCAGTTTTTTAACAATAGGTCATCTTTTATATTCAGAAACTCATAAATATATCATAATTATTCTTTTGAACATGAATGTAAAAGCCTGTGATCCAACAATGGAGCTTAATTCTGGAAGTTACTACTTCTACTAAAGTTACTACTTTAGAATTGTGGGCCAGATTACAAAACTAAAGATTTGTTTTCAGTGCCCAAACTCTCTCAGGTTTTACATTTCTTTCTATGTTTTCCTCTTTGAACCTAAAGATTCTCAAACCTTCTTACCATCAAAATCTGCAGTTGAGAAAAGAGCTGATATTTGTTCTCACTAAACTAAAAAGACTGGTAAGGATAAGAGTCAGTTTTCTCAGGGACATTTGCATTTTAAGAGATCAAACTAATAAAACTTCTTCAGTTGATCTTTTAAAATATATTTCATCCATTCTCGCTTTTGTAAATACAATTTTAATGTCTTAGTGTCATCCTTTAAAAAAATGACCTCATCTGCATTTTATTTCACACATAGAGACTGTTTTCCTGAAAGTAACTCTAGTCATCAACAGCATTAGTAGTGCTGTTTCATGTCTCTCTTCCTTTAATAAACTCTATTTAATTGAAATATCAATTAAAAGTGAATGCAATTGTATTTCTATTTTGATATCTGAGGATGTTTTGAAAGAAATAAATCTAACTGAAGGGGAGTAGGTTGGCAACAGTAGTGCCATGCAGACCTTCACTTTGTGTTCATGGAAAAACACTGTATTTTCTTTGGTGAAGAGCATCTGAACAACCAACAGGTATTGTCTTCTTGACATGAATCCATCAGTCGAGCTGTCTAGACTTCAGGGTATGTTATAGCATGTTTTTTCTGCTCTGCAAATCTGCTGTTTCCTACCCTGTTATCAGTTTCCAATTCCTCAGTGAGTGAGCCCATAGAGTGCCCTCTATATTCTCCATATTTCTGATCCACTCTTCACTGTCACTCAGAAACACGAACATTCTGGGAACACTAATAGCAAAACATCAGACCTGTTAAATAATGAAGATTAATTTTACATATAATTCAATGTTAGTCTGACTCTGTGTGGCTAACCAACCTCAAACAAATTATTTTGTTTCTCTAGGCTCTCATTTCCTCAACTGTAGAATGAAAGAACTAGGTTACATGATTCCAAAAGTCTGTTCCACTTCTAAAAGTTTCATGATTTCATGACTAAAGCACACAGTGCTTAGTGACAGCTATTTTCTTTGAAGCTCAGAAGCCATTTTTGCTTAATTTTGCTTTCCCAGCTCCATCCTTAAAAGTTGATGTTGAACCAACTGCCAGACAAATGAGACACTGAAGCTCAGTACTGTGTGATCTAGGAGGTTCGCGAACTTTTTTTTTTTTTTTTTTTTGTGATCCAAAAATCTTTGAAAAGCAAAAGCTTTCTTACAAATTTAGTGCAAACTTATTTGCCAGCAAAACTAGACCTGAACTCTTATAAAGCATTTTATGGTCTTTTTTTATTCCATTCAGTTTGAATGTCTGGAAATTTTTCTGTACGTTATTACAAGATGCCATCCCAGACCCCAGCTGGATTGTCAGGGAATATGTAATATATGAACCGCCTTTAGGGTAAATCTGAAATCTGAAATCTGAAAGTCCCAGAATTCTGAAACTCATTTTGTCCCAAGGGTTTCATGTAAAGGATGGTGAGATATGGAAGACCTGATATATTTCTAATGATGACCTGAGCACTACAATGTTTCAAAATTGGCATTGAAGAATAAATGATGCTTGGTATTATTTTCATATTTTTCATTACACTTTCAAGTACATTCCTTGAAAACTGATCATTTTCACCATGTGTCTTTTAAATTATTAGCTAATCAAAATATTCAGTTAATAAGAAGTCTCCATTCCCATAATGGATACATGGAAATTTCACACATTTTAGTATTTTGCAGGTCAATATTGGGAACAATCAGACAGCCTCATACCAAATAAGTGAACAAGTAAATGGGAAGATATTTGAATCTGTTGAGAAAATAACCATGGTACACAAATCCAAAAGTCCTCATTCCCTCCATCTTTCTTTCTTTCTTTTTTTAAGTTTATTTATTTATTTTGAGAGAGAGCTACACACAAGCAGGGGAAGAGGAGAGAGAAGGGGGAGAGAGAGAATAATCCCAAGCAGGCTCCCCTCTGTCGGCACAGAACCTGAGGTGGGGCTCAAGCCCAGGAACCGTGAGATCATGACCTGAGCCGAAATCAAGAGTTGGATACTTAACCGCCGGAGCCACCCAGGCACCCCATCCATCTTTCTCTCTAATACTACCAATCTCTATCTAAATGTTTACAATTAATTCATTGTAATCTATCAAAATACAAAGAGAGCACTTCTGGAGTTTTCCCAATTCCTCTGGCTCAATCCGAAGAATGCAATAAACATTAGCTTGATGAATGAGTCCATCAATGAACGAATGACACACCTAAAGCCCTCTTCCCCATATGGAGCTGAGCCACTTTTGCAGATCTACAAGACATTCAGTAAGCTCCTACAGAGAAACTCTTCAGAAAATAGGTTATTCCTCTCAGCTGAATTCTACAATTCTGTCATCTTTTTGATTGAACCAAAAGTAGCTTTATTACCATCTCCTAGTTAATAATCCTCTTGGCTGGATCCCACCTAGACCTTCCAGGAGTCAAAGGCCAGTTTCAAAGAAAAATGCCTTCCCATCATATGACATAACAGTAGCAACAGTCTGACAAGGGGTCAGGATAGTGAAATAAAGCAGAAGGGTCAAGTCATTTCAACTTTCTACATGAGCTCATTAACACTGCTTTTAGAAGGAACAAATATGACTGAGAATGGTATAATATATGTTAAGGAAAACAAGTAAACCTTTTAAGTGAAGGCTTATGAGGGTTTAGGCATGGTTTTAGGCAAAGAGAACAAAAGGGAAATTCTATCATATACTTATGTAATACTATTCCTATTTAAAACTCAGACATAGAAGATATAAACTAGGTTTTTTTCCATTAAAAACAAATTAACCTATTTTTTGAATGCTTATTGCATTAATATGAAGAACATGTTTAAATGTGACAGGCTTTTAATGAGAAAACAAATGACTACTTTAAAGATCTTCCTAATTGTTATAGATAAACGTATACACCACCCTAGGTAGAGTCAGGATTTGCGCTTTTCAAACTCTCTCTTGCCTTTATTTAAGTGAAGAAACAAGAACACAATTTTATATGCATATTAAATACCTAGGAAAGGCACACTAACAGACTCATGTAAATATTCAAAGCATAAAAAAGTACAATATCACTCTTTAAGTAGTCTACCGCACATTAATCACACTACTTTGACTGAAGACAAACGAAAACATGCCATACTTGTTTACCAAAGTTAATTAAATTGCACATAATGGAGCTCAACTTCAATGGAAAGAGAATGTGAATTTTATAGCCATAGGGTGCAAGATATTCCAAAACTACATGTTATAAAAATACAAAACCTTATCATTAAATGTTTAATAATCTCTAAGCATTTTGGAGACATTCCCTACATACATCTGATATCCTTGTAGATTTGGATGCACACTCTACAGTGACTCACCAATAAATATGATTAATGGATGGAGTTGAAATTGAAGTTTTACAACAGCCTTTCAAAATAAGAAGAGGCCTGTGGGGTGTGTAGATGTGTTTCATACAGAGCCTCAGTTATCCTTTTTTGGAGCAGAGTCATATTTTGCAGCTTAGAAGTTATTAAGTCAGTCTCTTGGACCCTGTTGTTTCTGGTAATTCAGCAATGTTTCTTGATGCATATTTTACTGGTCCATCAAATCTAGGTATCTTTATCTACATGTATTAAAAATGAAAGTGGACACAAGCAGGAAACTAGCATTAAGTGAACATTGACAAAGCATCACCTAGTTAGGTATATCACACCAATAGAAAGCATTAGATGGGTTGCTTTGCAACTGTTGAAATGTCCCTAAAATATGACACAGATGAAAGCTCAGTAATAAAAACATGGGGAGGAGGGCAAACAGAATTAAATATTAAAAGTTTGGACTCTGATTCAGAGCAGGCTTAGTTGCCCCAAGAGCATGAATGTCTGCTGTTTAGATTGCCTAGAATCCATGCCCTCTTCTTCTAGTAAGAACACTTTGACTTTCTTCTGGGGCACTACCCCTTCCATGCTTGGGGTTCAGTGCTTTGGGCTATGTTAATCTCTGCCTCTGGCTCCAGAGAAGGGCACATGACCCAGGCCTGGCCAGTCATAGCAGCGCATGTTCTGAAACTCAAGAGTGGCATCAGTTATGAGACTTATGTTGGAACTCATAGGAAAAAGCAGCGTGCACTCTTCTGAATTATGCTGGTGAGCCTGGGGCTGCTACAGTCTGTGCCACGGGAAGAAAGTCCACCCAAGAATGAAGCTAACACAAGAAAAACCCATGCCAAAATAGGAGAAAGCAAAGCCAGGAGTTGTTTTGCTTTTGGAGTAAGCCCATTTGAACTGAGTTTCTGTTTTTCCTAGGATCTTCTCCCCTTGCATGCATTTTTCAATTCTTTCTAGATTCAGTTCTTAAGCTGCCTTACCATCCGGACAAGGCAAAGCTCCCAAATCCCCTACAAGGGGAAGTAGAGCAGTCACAGGAGCCTGAAGAAGCCAAATGGTTACAGAGAAGTCAACCACATCAGTGGGGACTGGCCATAACTGTCCTTGTTGTCTACCATAGAAAGAAACTCAGAATCTTTGGTTGAGTGTGTAAGACCCTTTATGGGTCCTGTTCCTTGTTTCACGTTACATGTTTAGGTTTATCTCAATCCCTACTGTGTCTTGGCATTGAAAGGCTCTTGTCTCTTTTCTGGCCATACCCTTTAAGAGTTGTTTCCTATGCACCAGGTAATTTATTATTTCATCTCCCTCATTAGATTTGAGTTTCTCTTGTTCGTATTGCTTTTCTTGCCCACCATCCATTTCTTGTGGTCAGAGCACTCTGATTTTCCTTTGGGGAACTATCTTCCACATTCCAGGTCCTGGGTTTTGGGTTGGGTTCCAAAGATGAGTTCAGTGCCTAATACATATTATGAATTGTTTCTTGGTCCAAGTTTAATGGTAACTGAAGAGCAAGTCTTCAGACAATGACAGGGTAAGAACAGGCTGTACTGATAAAAATCATCAAGATACCTTCAATAAAATTTTTGATGAAGCAAAATGAAAACAAACACACAGACAAATAAAAACCACCTGGCCATATCTCAGCAGGTGCAGACATGATGACAAACAAATGCTTTTGGTAAGAGTAAAATAAACAAACAGCTTAAGACGGTCTGAATATTAGTGTCTTAACATATATCATATATATTATTCTCATTCTTGTTCCCAAATTCGGTTCAAAATTGTGACTTTGCCATTTTCTCAAGTAAAATCTTCTTAGGGCTATCAACAAGTTACATCTACGTTCTGCTTTACTAATTAGTATGTTTCCCAGATCCAAAGATAAACAATTGGGGGTGGGGTTCAGGGAAGAGGACATTCTGTGCTGAAATTTTTGGAAGCACATGCATGTGTACTCCTAATGTTAGTGTCACCAATTTAATATTGTCCCCATCATTTAAAGATTCCTCTCTGCCTGTTGACAATTCTTTTACCATGAAGTTTCTCTCCTGGGTGGCATTTAAGCTATATTTAAAACTTACATCTTATTTATATATGCTCTTGAGCCAGAACCTTTGATTTACAGGAAGGAATTTGCTGATCTCTTTCCTTCTCCACTAAAAAATCACTGACGTTATAGTAATTACTTCTACGACTGTTATTGTTGATCTCCTCAAAGGGCTGAAATGCAAAGCTTAGACAGTTTGGCTTTGCTTGTGCTATAATCTGAAATAGAAATAAAAAAGATCATAGAAATATTCTACATTTACTCTATGCACTTACACTTATATACCTAAACACTGTCTGAATAAAAATTAGGTGTGTAATTTTGGGGACAAGCTTATCTTAAGCTTATCTTTAGCAATATTTTATCCAGCCATGCAGGGCTCTGGTGTATGTAAATACTACACATTTTTAAACCATGTAATACACTTATAGACAATAAAACTGAGCAGTGAAATACAGGCTCCAGGCTCTGAGCTGTCAGCACAGAACCCGATGTGGGGCTTGATCCCACGAACCGTGAGATCATGACCTGAGCCGAAGTCTGACGCTTAACCGACTGACCCACCCAGGTGCCCCTGTATTTTATATCTTGTAAAAAAAAGCATTATTTCCCAATGTTTGCAGTCTAATGTAGTCAAATAAGGAATAAGGGTATTTTTTTTCCATCCAAAACTGAATCTAAATTCTTCTGTTTGATAATTCTAATGTACATTATTATCCCAAAAAGCACAATAAAAACTTCCTCATGATGGAGACAACAAAAAAGTTGACAAGACTTGTTTTCAGTAACTAAATGTTTTGTGAAAAATTAAGTGAATTCTGATGCAATGTTGTCATTCATCTCTACTAGCTCCTATAAATTTTCAAACGCCACAGTAAATTCAAATTAGCAAAATTACAGGATTAAATTTTCTACAGTGTTTTCCAAATGTCTTCCAAGGCAGTCGTAATTTAACTATGAATCCGTTTTAAACTCATTTATATCTCAGCTCATTAAATGTTTGGTATTTAAAATTAAATTGTAACGAATTATAAAAAGGATAAAAATTAAATTGTAGAAATAAAAAGCTTACTGGCATGCTTCATCTGGAAGTTTAACAACAAATGTGTGGCTAATGCTATCTTATGGACACAAGAAAGGTCTCACTTTTCATATGATATCCAGCAATGTGACTAAATGCCTCCCAGAAATTTAGAATTAGAAATGCAAAGGTTAGATAAAGTTAAAGGTCATCCCTACAGGCAAGAGGGGGCCAGCTCCCTACGAAGTTTCTAGCAGACCTGCTTCCCTAGGGCACATCATAAAAGTAATTTACTGACAACTCACCTTACCAGGGGTCATTGGGGGCCTCAAGTCTTCTGGAATTCACTTTTAAGAAGCATGATTAAGTGGGGACAACTATTGGCCCTAAAGTATTTATGCTGAGAACAAATGTCTGTCAGAATTAAATTCTTTGTGTGTGGTGGTTTCAGACTTAAAAAAAGATGTGTGGCCTGATGAAAAGCACATATATTCTATTCACCGAATTACATCTTAGAATGAATACTGGTTAATTGATTTATTAGGTTTAAAAAAAATACTCCAGAAGTCCAAATAGACAACACAGCCTAATAAAGTGGAGAATGCATTTACCAAGTTAGTTAAATTATTTTCAATCTTTTCCAGTCCAGTTTTGTCTTATGCTGGAGGCAAAAAACGCATTCACATTATTTCAAAGAAAAATAAAAATGTCATTTAAACCAAGCCAAGAAAGTTGACTTACTTTAAAATTTTTGCAAGAAAATTTATTTCCTGATTAAAACAAATCTCCTGCTTTTCGTGTTTTTGATAGTGTTGACATGAAATATTTGGTTTAATATTAGGTTGGGACGGCTTTTCCACATGTAAAAAAATTACTGAAGGTTAAAAGTGTGCATTGGACAAAATTAAAGCAGATTATCTGACACTGTGTGTGGGATACAGCTCTAATCTCTACAGTGCATGGAAACGAAGCTGGTACTTTCAATTGCACAGCACACATCTCAGTAATAACAGGGGATGAGGCATACAATTTCAAGGAACACCCACAATGAAAATTATTCTTTCCAAACAGAGAATTGTTTTGGAATAAGTTAGGTTAATTGGCACCATGGGATTTCTCTCAAAGAAACACAGAGCACTGAAATCCTTACAAGTGCAAGTAAAATGATCAAGCATTATCCTCTTTCCCTTTTCAATTTCTCACATCTAGTCTATTCTATCCACAACCAACTTAACTTTTGTAGATTCATAGGCAGGTAGAAAAAGAGATAGTTTTTTGCCAGCTGAATTTATAGCCCCAAAGACTGGTTAGTTAAATGAGGTTCAGTTGCCAACCACAAAGAAGAAATTCACTGAGTATATCTGGGAATATTCTACTTGAGAGTGAATTATGGGTACTTTATAAATAAGGCCATTATTTTATCATTTAGATGGTTAGAAATTCCCTGCAACAACATTTGCATATCCTTCTTATTAGAGGTCCACAGATTTGTATTCTGTCATCACTTTAATCCTCTCTGACTTCAATACACCTGGATTTGGCCTCTTGTATGCTAAATATAAGTGTAATATCCTTTACTTTTTTTTTTAATGTTTACTTATTTTCAGGGGGGAGGGAGGAGCACAGAGAGAGGGAGACACAGAATCCAAAGCAGTCTCCAGGCTCTGAGCTGTCAGCACAGAGCCTGACATGGGGCTTGAACTCATGAGCCGTGAGATCATGACCTGAGCTGAAGTAGGATGCTCAGCCAACTGAGCCACCTAGGCGTCCCTAAGTGTAATTATCCTTTAATAAAATAATCATTTGACTCTTTTTCTCTACTTATCTCTACCTAAATTTGCATTTCCCAAGGAGGTATGCGCACACATAGTCTTCAGCTGTGGTTACTATTTTCAGGAATTATCATTTACAGCTGGCATAGAGTGAGCCCTCTTTATATTATCACAATTGATATTTTCCTATAATTTATGACCTTTCACCAGAACCCACTGACTGCCCTATGTTGTTAACCTACCGAGTTTGAAATTGGCACCTTAAAACCATAGGAAAGAAGGTAAATTCAGTAACCACAATGTGTAAACATGCTTACATTAAATAGGATAAATTTCTAAATATTCCTCCAAGTATTGAACCACCAGAGGTTGGAACTGAAAGGACTGAAAGGAACTCAGCCATTATTGATCCTCTCACTTATAGGTGAAAAACTGAAGCTTGAATGGTCAATGACTGGCCCATGAGACAAGGCACATTCACAGGAGAGCTGGTGCTAGAAGTCAGTATTCTATATCTCTACTTCCTCTCTTGCCCTTCCTAGTCTATTCTCAACAAGGCTGCTATTGATCTTGTTTTAACAGTTTAAGTCCGATCATGTCACTCTTCTGTTCAAAATCCTCCAATGATTCCCTATTTCTCTCGGAGTAAAAGCGAAAGACCGGAGAACGTGTGAGACCCTGCATTAAATGACGCACATTTCCTGCCCCCACCAACACACAGATGCCCAATTCTGTGACCTCATCTCCTAGAACTATTTTCCTCTTTCTTTACTTAGCTCCAGAGTGGTCTCCTCCACAGCCCACTTCAAGTTCATAATATATCTTCACCTTCAGACTTGAAGGTTTGAAAACTTACCAGCCGTTAACCCTATGCACTAAAGACACTGTCCTGCCATTATTAACTGAAACCTGAAGTCTCACATCATGCTGAGTTATGTAGCTTTAAAAACTTTAATTGGAGTGATGATGACCATATAGAAAGGTGAGGGCACTTATTGGTCAGTGTGGTAAGGTGTCCAGTAAGCTCTGCATTGGCAGACACTGATGGGGCTGCTGCATCAGGACAAAGAAATAAAAACAAAAACAAAAACAGAATAAGGCAAAATTAGCCCACACTCCCTGAGCCTGGGCAAGCATGAAGCTTCTAATGCCTGAGTCACACCGACTGCTTCTCTTTACCATAATTCCCTTAGAAACAGTTGGAGACTTGCACTGCCTTCTATTTCACAGAATTTGGAGCTAGTAAGGACTTATGGAATCATTTAGCCTAGTCCTCTGACTTCAAAGATGAGGACACAGAGATGTTAGAAGGTTAAGCAGACTGCTCTAAGTCACACAACCACTGGCAAAACTGGTACCCTTGTCTTGTCAGTAAGATGAGTATTATGGCCACATAGTGATTAGTTCTCACACATACCCAAGTGAGGTGGGATAGCACAGGAATGTAACACATTATGGATCAAAGGTGTTGAAAATTGATGCTATCGCCAAAGGTTTTACTTGGTAGTGCCTCTAATGATTATTTACAAGAGAAGAAGCTCATCTAATCAGTCATGTCCAAAAGTTTTGTTTTGTTTTTGTTTTTCTGCAGAAGTTTTATTATGTATTGACATTTAATCAAAGCCCAAATCTTAAAATAGACACACACACACATACACACACACTTACACAAGCTTCCTTGGTTCCTTGGACAAGGAGACATTCATTGTCTTTATGTTGCAATTAAGGAGCTATAGCAGCTATTAGGTAAATCTTTTTGGAGCTAGCCGCATTACTGGAACTCACAAAATCCTAACTAAGATCAGCCCCAGGTGACGCGCACTGAGACCCTGGGTGTAAATACGTTATTAATGTCATGGGGTCAATCTGACCTTCCAAACTCCTGGAGATTTAAACAGAAGTTTTAATGGTGATTAAAAGGAGGGAAAACCACAGCACACTGGATAGGAGAGAGAATGAGCTACATGGCTTTTTCAACCTCGGGTCACAGGCTTGAATACAGTCTAAGGTATAACTTATGACAGATGTTTGGTGACCTGTATGGGGAGGGAAGTCAGTTCAAGTTTTGTTTCACCTTCTTCTGAACAGGTGTGTTCACATTTATCCAACAAAGATATCTGAATTGTGAGAGTCTCATCATCAACTCTTTCATAGAAAGCCCAAGATTTAATGAGAATTAAATTTGGTTAGCTCTTCATCCTTTTTAGAATAGTGCTTTCCTAATTTTTTGCTAACCTCAAGAATCTTCCATTGACATTATGTACCCTGTATTTTCTTTTTTTTAGGAATTTTTGAACAGTTTCAAACTGTTGGCTAAGGATTCTTAGAACAGATGTGTTTTCCCTATCTAGAAATAGCCTGAGGACATATGTAATTTTATTTAAGTTTGCGATCCATTTGGATCAAAGGTGCTTTAGGATAAGAGGCTGGTTTAGAAACAGCTTATTAAAATTAAAAAATAAAGTAAAGAATTTAGCTAATCTTAAAGAGAGAGATGGAATATTTGATATTTGGATATTTGAAAGGAATACTTTTTCTCAATAATTTTGTAACAATATATAAACTTAATATCCTTTGTCATAATGTTTCATTTTTATATTAGCTTCAGTATATTGGGTTCAGTTCACATCAGATTAAATAATTTCAGTTGCTAGCAATGATGTTATTAATTAAATTAATTGATGTCCTCTTTTCCTACATATATGTATGTATGATAGAGTAATTAGCACATAGTTTATCTTCAATAAATATTTTTTACAGAATTTCTGTGATTTGAAATTTAAGCCTGTGGAATTAATTATTTTATTTATTTTTTAATTTTATTTTTATATTTTAAAACTTTAAATTTTTAAAAATTTTTTTGGAGAGCAAAAGTACACAGGGTCTGAGAGGGGCAGAGGGAGAGAGAGAATCTAAGCAGACTCAACTCTCAGTGCAGAGCCCAATGCAGGGCTTGATCCCACAACCCTGGGATCATGACCTGGGCCTAAATTAAGAGTTGGACATTCAACTGACTGAGCCACCCAGGTGCCCCTACACATTATTTTAAAATGAGTGAATGGATGAACTTAAAATTAAATTGTATATGTCATGCCCAGATAGAGTAAAGTGGAAATTTACTGGCTAAAGGATTCAAATTTTACCTCCCTTTTGATGGTAATTCCTGAGAGACACTGTGACAAAATGTGTTGTGACTTGGTATCACAAAGTCATGCTGGGATAGGAAATTAGATGATTTAGAAAAAGACTTTCTCAAGCTTTTCTCATTATAATACATTACAGAATGACCTAGATAAACAGCACTTTCTTTTTCTTTTTTTTTAAAATTTTTTAAATATTTATTTATTTTTTGAGAGAGAGAGAAAGCATGTGATCCAGGGAAGGGGCAGAGAGAGAGGGAGACCCAGAATCTGAAGCAGGCTCCAGGCGCTAAGCTGTTAGCACAGAGACCTACACGGAGCTCAAACTCACAAACCCGTGATCAACCAACTGATCCACCCAGGTGCCCCAGGACTTTATTTTTCAAAGCATATTTTGATTGCAAAGTCCAAAGCTGATTTTTATCTAGGCAGTGATCCAGTTTTTAAAAGCACTTTATATATGTCCTCAGTTCTGGCCACCTTGACATTATGATAGTCCAACATAATCAGACTTTATAGACTTAAAAATAACTAAATGTCAATTGATGAATACTACCAAGGAATAAACTAAAATGTATTGTAGTAATTTATAACATACTTGTATATTACTATTATATATATAAATAAATCTATCTATATATTTATTATATAAATACAAAATACAAAAATTAAAGAAGTCTGTTAAAAGCAAAAGGCTACATAAACAAGAGAGAGATAGGTAAGGTCATTCCATTTTTATATTCCTGCACCTGATCCCTAGTACATTTCACTGATGTTTGTGGTTGCTTTTGTTTAACTTCGAAATTTTCCTTTAAAGTTCTTTCTTCCCTGACTTCATGGTATGTTTTACTGATCGCTTTTCTTTTTTTTTTTATGTTTATTTATTTATTTTGAGAGAGAGAGCCTGAATAGGAAAGGGAGAGAGCGAGAGAGAGAGGGACAGAGAGACTCCTAAGCAGGCTCTACGCTCAGTGTGGAGACTGACGTGGGGCTTGGTCGCAGGACTGTGAGATCATGACCTGAGGTGAAATCAAGAGTCGGACACTTAACCAACAGAGCCTCCCAGGCACCCCTGATCTGCTTTTCTAAAACAAAACAAAACAAAACAAAACAAAACAAAACTTTGTTGAGTAATATACTCTCTGTATCATGACATTACATGTTAACTTCATAGCGACTTTGTCCAACTGCTTCCCTTCCAAATCCTGAGATTCTACATCCTGCTTTGAGTAATAGTTGCAAGTGGGCAAAAATATGTGCCTTCTTAGTTTTCAGTCCCAGTGTATTTCCTTTGCAAATCCTACAATTTATTAACTCTATGGCAGATTGACACAAACCATGTTCCAAAATAAACACAGAAAAAGACCTTCATTACTATAATATCCAGGTTGAGAAAAACTACTATGAAAGCAAGGAAATTCTGGTGAAAGGTTGCTGTTCTCCTCATGGGTCGGCTGCTTTGTGCTTAACCATCCTTAGGCATGTGCCCTGAGGAACTCTAGAACCGGGGAATTTTTGCATCATGAGGTAGGTGGCAATGCCATATACACCTACTATCAAGAGGTGATGCTGTAAATATGAAGGTATGGTCTTTCTGTAGTAACATACGTAAATAAAAATACAGTCTCGGTTTATCTTTTTGAATTAAAGAAAACTCACACACATACATCAGTACAATTTTGTTTCCATGGGACTGCCACACAATTTTGATGCAAATGCTAGCACTATCACAGAACTTCCGTAAATTATCATTCAATCCCAAATGAAGGGGGCTGTTAAATACCAGGGAGTATAGTTACTTCAGTGGCCCCTGGAGCTTGTGAGTCATTTTGGGGACTGGTCATGTTTTCCCTCCTTCCTCTCCTTTTCATGTTAGTAAGATAAGAGCTAATACTTACAAAGTATTTCAGATTCATGTGAGATTGTGCATATAAAGTGTTAGGTGCAACCTTTTATTATCTCTGTTCTACAGATGAAAAAACTAAGACTAGAGAGATTTGCCTAAGGCCAAACAATCAGCACATGGTGTGGACTCAGTGACTGGAACCCAAGTTCGTATGCGTGACGCTAGATCTCGGCTGTACACCTTCTCACTGTCCTGCCAGCCGAGTTGAGCACTACTGAGTGCCTGTCACCAATCTCTGTTTCTGGAATGCACTTCTCAGTCCTTCCTCCCACGCAGCTAGTTGACCAAAGGCACAGAGCAGAAAGTGCTGGGGTTGAGAGCGAGGCATCAGATAGCTGCCTTGGAAATCCAGCTCTGGTGCTGGCTAGGTGTGCTATCCTGGGCAGTTTACCTAACTTCTGGGCCTCAGACTCTTCATCTGTGCAATGGGATATTAATACGTGCCTCACAATTATGTCAGGATTACAGAGGTAATCTATGTCATGGCTTAGCAAAGGAAGTGCTTAAAAAATGGTGGTTATGATCAGTTAGAATGCAGACTGCAGTATACTTGTTAACACAGCTGGCTTAAGGACTGTAGTTTTGGGAAAGAAACACTATTGAATGTCTCTAAAAGGGAGTGCAATGCTACTTTCTACCATTTACAGATAGTCTGGGGATGACTGCTTCTTCCTTTTCATTAGATAATGCAGCTATTGGAAAGCAATGACAGGTGGTATCAACAATAGCTCTTCTTTCTTCTCTTTCTAGTTAAATATAGTGAGGTGGCAGTAGCCACGTTCACACAGATGCTTTTTAAAAGTGGCAGAGACCTTCTCTGGGGTCCAGATTTCTTAGTTTTTCACTTGTTTTAATGATTACCACAGACTTCTGGGATTTATAGGCTCTATTTCCTCTGCCCTTCAAGTCTTAGATAAATATAAAGACATTAATGTAGAAACTTTCCTCACCTCAGCTGTGACTTATGGGATTTAAAATGTAGGAGAAGGCAGGCCTTTCTCTGCCCAAGTGGAGGGACATTACACCTACCACTTCAGTTTCTGCTTCAGTAAAAAACATGATACATGATGGAAAATAATTTATAGATTAAACTGGTTTACACTGGCATGCACCATATATATACTCATTTATATTTATTAAAATGTTTTATCAATAGTAATGCAAATGCCAAAATAAAGAAATAAGAACACCAGACATGAAAACTAACTTAACCAAACAAAAAGTTACACTGAGATTATTTCACATTACCAAGGGACTTTTTGCTTTACATAAAATAATTCCTCTGTGGACATTCACAGTAGATTTGAGACGAGATTAAACTTATAAAAAAATTAAAAACATTTTTCATAGAGTATAGGGCATTTTGATGTAAAGTGTCAGCAACACTCAATAAAAAAAAGAGAGAGCTGGGTTAAATACCGTATCATTAATTACTACCTTGATATAAAAAAATTACTGAGGACCCAAATTTTACTTGCAATCTATATTTTGCTCACATTTTAACTTAATGGTTTGGAAACAGAATGTTAAATGTCAAAAAAAGGAAGGCATTTAAAAGTTTTTGTTTGGAGGAGGACTATTTAGTTAACTTTCTAACCACTTTCAGAATGAAGTTATCTCATGGTTATTTCCACCACTACAGCAATTCTCTTTTAATTCTCTTTTATTTGGTCAAATACTTTAAATATTAAATATCAAACACTTTTAAATTTTGTCATATATACAAAAACATTTTAGGATGGTGATTCTTCTATTGTAATATTTACCAAATATATTTTGCAGCTTTCTTTCAAGGGAACACATGCTTCCTTCCAACCTAAAGTACGCTTGAAAGCAGACTTCTAATGATTTTCTGAGGAAGTATTTGACACATGGTCCAATCACAGCCATATGCATACGTGTGCATGCTATGTTTCCACTACGCTTTTGAGAAGTAAATTGCTTCTCACTTCTGCTCTCACTTATTTCATTCGAGCAAAAACATACTAACATTCCATGGGCTGCATCAAGATAGCAAGTTAAAGGCAGAGGAAAACATGAAAGGTTAGGTCTCGGAGAAACTTCTGAGAAGCAGGACATCAGCCCCAATGGGTTGATGAGCACTTGGATTTCATTAAACTTTCGATGCTCATAATTATGCGTGTGATTTACAAGCATGTGAAATCAGAGGCTGCCCCACTGGGGCTTGCCCCGGCACACCCTGCGTCCTCCTCCACATGCTCTTGTAGCTCGCGGGCGCCGGGGCCACTGTCTCTCAAGAGTCCCACCTCAATGGGCTCAGTCACCCGGACAATCAGCAGCTTTCAGCCTTATGTCCTCTCCTCCCCTGGTAAAAGGATTGCTTCGAAAAGCATCTTTTGAAATGAGGATCCAAGTAGATAGAGAGGGACAGGAGTCCAGTCACACTTGTTCCAGTGATAGACAAGTCTTTCAGCTTTGTCTGCTGCACGCTGCAAGCCAAAAGGGCTGCTGTGGGTGTGAGCCCCTCCATCTTCTGGCTGCTCATGAGAACTGAGTGGCAGAGAAAGCTGTGTGTTAGTTTCCTTGAGGGGCCACCCTGTAGGTAACAGGGGCAGGCTTGTCCTTACTGCACACATACAAAGCTAAGGCTGACTTTCAGATCCTTGGTAGTAAGGAGAAGTTTGGTAAAATGACACTAGACTAACTTTTGGTGTCATTTTTACAAGGGTTTAGAGATATAAAAGCAAATTACATATTTTAGGAAAAGGAATGATAATGTTTTGCCAATTAGTTGAATTCCAGGGTCCAAAAGGAAAAACAAGAAAAATTTTAATGGGCAAAGCAATTGTTCAAATAGAATTATTGAGATTTTAAATATCATTTTTCAAAACTTCAAGAATCTTATAAGGCACAAAAATTAACTGCTCTCTTCACTCAAAGTGGACAAGTAATATGTATAGGCCAATTAAGTGATAAGAGGTACAGTGCAAATGACAACCAGTATTCAACCATTTGTTCCCAGTGGTCATTTCAGTAATAGCACTTGGCTATAATCTGGGCAGAGAAAATGTGTCTCATTCAATGTGTAACTGACCCAGGGGTTTGGTTCAGTCTTGATCAGTGGCTTTCAAATTAGCTACATATTGAAATTGCTTGGGAAAGCTTTAAAAACATACCCAGGCTTAGGTCCCAATCCCACACAGTGTGATTTAGTTTGGGCAGCAGAAATTTTGAAAACTCTCTAAAGCAATTGTGCTGGGTAGCCATTCTCGAGAAGCACAGGTTTGTCATTCCCAAAGACTTCAGGGAGATGAAGCTGGTTCTGACACTTGCCAGGTCTGATTCAGAATTCAGATAGAAGCTCAATTTAAAGATTTCACAGTACAAATATCTTTTTTTTAAATGTTTATTTATTTTTGAGATAGAGACAGAGCACAAGTGGGGGAGGGGCAAAGAGAGAGGGAGACACAGAATCTGAAGCAGGCTCCAGGCTCTGAGCTGTCAGCACAGAGCCCAACGCGGGGCTCGAATCCATGAACCGCGAGATCATGACCCCATGGAAGTCGGACGCTTAGCCAACTGAGCCACCTAGGCGCCCCTCACACTACCAATATCTTAAAGAAATTTTTACCTGGGGCGATAGAGGGTATAATTTTTTAAATTCTCCCTTTGGGATAAAACAACAACAATAACCAATGCATGTGCACACCTATACACATATACACATCCACAAATGATGATTTTAAAGACTGCTCACCAGCTGAATACTTGGGTCTTCTTCCGTGTCAGTGTTAGTGGTTAGCTTCTACAGTGCACTATAATCAAAACTCGACCAAATCACTACAAACTTTTAAAACATTTTTCTGGGGCGCCGGGGTGGCTCAGTCAATTAAGCATCCAACTTCGGCTCAGGTCATGATTTTTCAGTCTGTGAGCTCGAGCCCCACATCAGTCTCTGTGCTGAAAGCTCAGAGCCTGGAGCCTGCTTCGGATTCTGTGTCTCCCCCTCTCTCTACCCCATCTCTGCTCGTGCTCTGTCTCTGTTTCTCCCTCAAAAATAAATAAACATTAAAAAACAATTTTAAACATTTTTCTGACTCACTCTTTACTTGGCAACTTCACAAAACTTCTAGGATTTGAGCTGTTGTGAATAGAATCACCTTTTCCCAAATGAAATGATAGTTTCAATTCAGATGGCACAGAATTTATTCCATTAATCCAACTCCACAATTTACTTCATGTAGCAAAAATAAATCATGTCTTTAGCTTGTGTTTTAAATTTTTGCATATAACTTTTTTTTGGTGACACATAGACAATTATGTGTACTGAAACCTCCTGCAATATATGCAGCACAATTTGGGTTTTTAAAAATAAGACAGCATCTTTTTAGCTTCAGACAGGACCATTTAGGGAAGAGTTGACTAAGTTCCCTAGATGACTGGCTATGTTGATGGCAATTCTGTGAAGTAGCTTTAAGAATCAGAGCTGGTGGGGTACCTGGGTGGCTCAGTCAGTTGAGGTCTGACTTTGGCTCAGGTCATGATCTTGCACTCTGTGAGTTCGAGCCCCATGTTGGGCTCTGTGCTGACAGGTCAGAGCCTGGAGCCTGCTCCAGACTCTGTGTCTCCCTCTCTCTCTGCCCCTCCCCCACTCACACTCTGTCTCTGTCTCTGTCTCTGTCTCTCTCAAAAATAAATAAACGTTAAAAAATTAAAAAAAAAGAATCAGAGCTGGTATAAAGGTTTGAGGAAATCAACCAAGTGCAGCTCCTTGCCACAAAAAGATCAGTCCTTTACCAGGTGATAGAGATCCCTGTCGATTCCTAATTGACCATTAGCAGAAAAGGAATTCCAGATTCCCCTCTAGCAAGCCCTAGCTTTCAGAAACCCTTATAGTCAGGAATTCTTCTTTATGTTTGATTTAATATACTCGGACTGGTCACCAATTATTACCATGGGGGGATCTTGACTATGATTTGTCTTGTTTTCATTTCAAATATATGAAGGTTGGGGTTGGTATACATTATTCATTTCTGGGATCTGAGTATTACAATCAATACCTTAGTCAGTTAAAAAAGCTTTATGGCCTCTCTTAGAATTTTAAAACTGAAAGAACAGAGAAGCAATATACATAGTAATTGATGAAAATTCTATTCGTGTTATCTATGCAAAATGATTGTTGACAAACACAGAATACTGCCACAACCACACTAACTATTCACATATCAGGAAGCCTGAAAAAGATATTGTGAAATCGTTTGAAAATGTTTTTACTTCAGAAGACCCTGAGGGGCATATCACAAAAACCAGTGGTGTGACCAATTCACAAATGTTAGCATCTGCCCCATCATACCAATGACAGCCTCTTCTAATACTTCCAACTCATGACTTGTGATGGAAGTTTCATGGAGCCTAAGACAAAGGAGAGATGTAGCATCACCTACTTGAAGTAACAAGGGTGTGGTCTTGTTACCTGCTACACAGCACACACTCAAATATCCACGTGACACAAACACGAGATTCCCTAGTGCCAAACTCCAAGGGAATTCAAATAGTGCACTTTAAAACATGTCATATTATGTATTCTACAAATGTAGAATAATGGATTTTGAAGTTTATATTTAAGCCCTAAAAGCCCTGGAACTACCATAAGAAAGAAGACACAAGAGCTTCTGCAGAATTTCCAGAGGCCTGCAGAACACAGATAGCATAGGACCATAGCACTGTCATAACCTGGCTCAAAAAATTTTATTTCATGATAAAATGTCTCAAAGTCAGAGAAGATAAACTTTCATTCATTACCCCAACGAATGGACACAAACTGAAACAGAGGCACTCTGAAGGAACCCTAATTAAGAGGCAGTCATTCTTTAGGCAGTTAAAGTAGAAATAAGAATATCGGTTCTTTACTCCTTACAACAAAATCGAGCCCATTTCTTACACCTACATTTTATCATACATTGTCTTTTTAATACCAACATTTTTATTCAAATAATATTTAAAAGCTATATGTTATTCTTTTTTAAAAATTGTTTATTTTTGAGAGAGAGAGAGAGAGAGGACACATATGTGAGTGGGGGAGAGGAAGAGAGAGAGAGGGAGACAGAGGATCTGAAGTGGGTTCTGCACGGACAGCACAGAGCCCAATGTGGGGTTCAAACTCATAAACCATAAGATCATGACCTGAGCCAAAGTCAGATGCTTAACTGACAGGTGCCCCATATGTTATTTTTTCAAATACTTGAAAATATATTCTAAAGCCATCGGCAAGGAGTATTATAATTTATGTCCCTCATCTCAGTAATGCTCCATGAATGGACATTAAGGAAATCATTCATGAGCAGGTTAAATAATACATACAAGAATGATAAAGCACATTATTTACAACAATAAAAAGGAAATACTGGAGTCACTCTAAATGTTTCATAATTAGGAAATGGAATACCCAGAGGAGATAAAAACTAAGTGCTTGAGAAAAGTTTTCAAATTTGGTAACATACTCATGACATATTGTTATGTCAAAAAAAGGTTAAAAAGATGTATGTATGGTTTGATTTCAATTTTATTTTAAAGCTGCTTAGGAAAAAAGCTGTAAGGAAACATGTTTTTGTGTGTTTCCATATTTATTAATATCGACCTGTATTACCTTTGCAGTCAGGATAAGTTCATCTAATTTTAATATAAAAGTTGTAAGTATATCAAAATGTAAGTAGTAATATTCTTTAACTGATGATACTATAGGTGATGATTTTAAAAATGCATTCCCCAATTTTTTTCTTTCATAGAGAGTAGGTTAAACTTTCACAGTGAGAAAAATACACTGTTAGTGAGTAATGTATTTGTTGCTGTATCTTAATTCTTTGCTCTTTTAGGTACCACTGGCAGTGAATTACCAGAACACATTTCAAAAAGTATTTATTGAAGTCTTATGTGCAAAACACGAATGCTTCACTTTAAGAGACTTTTGATGATTTGCTGTGAATTCTAATGAAAACTTTTACTGGAAGAAAGTTGAAACTACTGAGTTAAACAGATTTTCCAAATGTCTGTGTGCTGGTGCTGAAGTACTTTTCCTTAAAGGACTGAAAGTACCATAAGGTACTTCTCTCATGCAGGATGTCTTGGTGACACCGACAACACACACTTGAAGTGGGGTGGTATCAACAATGTGCCAATCCCTGTATTCTAATGGAATCATTCTAATTATTTTAAATGATAGGTGATGAATCAGTATCAGGAATATTCCTATATTTTTTCCAACTGTATCTTTTGGTTTTGATGTTCTTGCCTTTGAATGGAGCTCAACAAAACAAGGAGGAGTTTATTTCTATATGAGTAGAAGAGTATAAATCCTCCTTTGACTTCTTACCCAGGTAAGACATGAAAAAAATAATCAGTTCTTCCCAAATCAAAGTGTTACTTTGTTTCAATCTAACTTAGTCATGAGTTGTTGAATGTGCCTCAATTTTAAAATGCCACAATTTGCTTTACAGCTTAGTACTGCCAATATTATAGAATGTTACACTCTTGTAAAACAAACTCGACAATAGTTTTATTTATATGCCACTAGATTATTTAACATGAGGATTCAATCGAAGAAGTGAGAAAAGAAGGCAATATGGGCATATGTAATATAAAGATGGCTACTTACAGATTAAAACATTGGACTTACCTGTAAAAACATTGTACAAGGAAGGCACAGAATAAGTAGCATTTTTTTATGACACAGACCCAAAAACAGATGCAGGAAAAGAATGGTTTGCTCTTGCCCAAATAACCAAAAGACCTCTTTGTTTCTACTAGCAAATGCTGATACACAATTCTACATATTATGCCTGTCAAACAACATTTAAACACAGACTTTATAAAACCAAGACTTAGTTTAAGTGTGTAAATTACATAGGGAAAGCATGTCAAGATATCAATCTCATTGCACTGCTTAATAGTCACCAAATAACATTAAAAATTTAATGTCACTGTCTCAATTCAGTTGCCATAATTATTGTTCCCTTATGTTGTCTTATTTTCTCCTTAAATATTCTTTCTTTTTATTACAAGTAACTCCAGTGAGAATAACACTAAGATAAAATTAACATAGCCAGAGCAAAGATAAATAAAATTTAAAAAGCCAACCTTTATTCCACTTTGAACAAGTTTGTGAATGTCCAAATAAGGCTCCTTGAAAATTTCTCCTTCAGGGGTAAGTATCTTCACGTAACCTTCTTTTTCCAGAATGAAGAGACGGTGTGAGCCATCCCCACTATGTAGGGCGCCGACAGGCTGCCGCAGCCCACTCACCACCTCCTGGATACAGAAGCAGTTGTGTTTGTGCTTTCTAAACAAATTAAAGAAAACGAGTAAGCTTTTCTTGAGGTGAAGGGGGCAAGGATGCACTTAACATCCTTTCCAAAACATATTTCCTCTAGGCATCAATGGTTTTGAGAATCAGGAGGTGCCTTTAACCCAAAAGTCACAATAGGATTCTTCTAAATTGCTTTCAGTGAAACACATAAAACAGCCTTCTGTTTGACCAGAAAGCCAAAGAGAGAATCAACATAAAAATGTTACATCTTTTAAATTTTCAGAAGCTCATTATCTTATCTTTCAGTGACTATAATTAAAATTAGCTTTACTCACAATAATTAAGCCTTACAGAAAGGCCCTCAGAGAGAAGGTTCTAAGATCTATTTATAAAACTCTGATTTGCTAATAATAATTGTGCTGAATATTTCCATAGGCTAACAACAAGCATAAAGTTCAAGTTTAAAACTATAATCATGAAATTCACAGGAATCATAGAGAAGCCAAACTCATAATAATAAAAGATAAGTAGTCTAAGTGTTAAAAGCATTTAAGTGAATGTGATATGAGAGAGGCAAACTACTCAAAAGAAAGAAAAAAGCATCTGCAGGATATAGCTCCTGGAATCAAGCACAAAAAACAGTTGATTCACAAGATTTGTCAGTTGGTATTTTGTTTTTGTTTTTGTTTTAAGATTAAAGAGCATTTATCTTTATGAACCTGCTGATCTCTTCCACTTTGTCATATTCTTCCATCTGGTCCAAGTAGTTAGATGCTGGTCCTCTGATTTGTTTTCTTGGAAAATCTGGAAAGCACAACCCACCATCTTTTCTTGCATAGTAAAAGCAAAACTCATCAGCAGTAGTTTGGAGGAAACCTTTAAAGAAATGCAAAAAGAGTCATTAGAAATATTCAGTGTCACAGTAAAAACATCCTATATGAAAGATAAAATAGAGGAAAAGAATGTTTTAGAAAGTATATGAATATTCTAGGAAAATAATAAAAGGAAAGAAAACCATTTTTTTGCTTGGGATTTCCATTTTTTAAAACAAAATTTAAAATGAATTTAATTAAAATTCAATTCAGTTGTAATATATATATTTATTACATATATATATGTATATGTAATAAATATATATATATGTATATATATATATAAATATAATATTGTATTGGCTATTTTAAAAGACTCATTTGAAATACACATAATACAAATCCAGCATTAATCTTGTTATTGATATTGACTGTGTTTGCAAGATTCTATGGTACAAATGTTGTACTTGTAAGTTTATCTGATCACTATTCAGCATTTATCGCCTATAGTAAAAATAACTTGTTAAGAAGAACAAATTAGAATGAAGGAAGAGATAGGCTCTGAGGTGCCAATTTGGGTCATTTTACAATTTTTTTGCACTGTCATTCACATATGCTTAAATAATAAATCTAATGAATATCACAAGATCATTAAATGCTGTAAGTGACTGGCTCACGGCAATTGTGCTAAGAACAGAGCCTCCATTTTCAAATATGTAGTTGCCTTTTTCCTACACCTCACTTATAGAAAATAATGATTTTTTTGTAAAACAAAACTATATTTAAAACATCCCTTCGATCTTCTCAACCAGAAATCTGGTATGCCATCCCTCACTGAAAAAAAAAGGATAACAAGCCAAAACAAAAATGCAAAATACACTTACTTAAGGAGATCTTTTCTCTTTTCTTACATATTGAGAATTTTTATCAAATAAAAACAGCTACTTGAGTAAAAAAAGAAGAGGACTTTATGATGAAAAAGAATTTTGACATTACTATCACAGTTTGAGTTTTCAAGTATTGGCTTTTTTTGGGGGGGGTTGGGCATATTAATAGGATTCACTTCCATATCCTGGTGATTTTTGCTCTCAGAATATGATAATGGCTACCAGAATCAACCTTATATGATGTCCTAACTTCCTGCTTCTGGTGTCATATCTTTATGCATAATGTTTTGATTTTTACCTAACAAATTAGATTACTGTACACCTAACAGCTTTGTGATAAAGTCACCTTGTAATTTAGCTGATGTTTAGAAGTTATATAATGGATCCAAGTTTGCAAAGATTTCTAAGAACAAGAATTGGGAACAACTAAGTGAGACTTACCAATGAAACACGAAAGACTACAGGTTCATTTTCTATGCCCTTGACTAGGTCCTCTTAAACCTAAAACTAATCTTAGAATTCTGAGGATCTTGATGTACATTTTGACCTAACTTTTGGGTAAAATGTATCACCTCTAAATTTCTGAGACTCTTCAAGGCCAATATCTGACTAGGCTACTAGAAAACATCTTCTCCTTGGAAACCAGGCAAGTGAGAGCAGATGTCCTTGGGAGTGTGTGTGTATACGTGTGTGTGTGTGTGGCGGGGGCTGGGGGGTGAGACTGAAAGGAGGCATGGCAGCTGGGAGGGGTGCTCCATGGGAGGGGCAAGGCAGCTGGAAGGAGGTTATCTTTCTTTGAAAAAATTCAGGGATTAGAAATTGGGGAGAGGAATGAAGGCCGCACAGCATTTACTCTTCTTTAGCAATTCACTGTTTACAATAGATAACTTTTCTCCTCCATTCTTTCCTGGCTAAGAATATACATGAAAACTGCCCAGTAATGTTGAACAATCATGTTTGAGGTAAAAAGAAGAGAAGGAAAACAGTTGTTGAATCAAACCTTTTGCAGTTTGGGCTAGGTCTTTTTTTGGATACACACACACACACACACACACACACAGCTCCCATCAGGCAGCAAGATCTCCATGCCAATATTACGCATGCAGGAACCCTATCATACTATGCATATATTTATAACTGAATGTGAAAATGAGAAATTTTGTTTCAACATGAAGCATGCCTGCAGGATCACCAAAAAAAAAAAAATTTCAAAGTGCAACTGAGAAAGAATTTCAAGTTTGCTTTTTGAAAAAAATATCTGTATTCCAGCATTATAGTCTGCAAACCAATATCTTAAGGGGAAATTAACAAACAACACTGAGGACTGATTCCATTTGCAAGGAGTTATTAGCTGGGGACAAACATACAGAAGTGAGAAATCATTTTCAAATAGAACATCTAAAGATTGATAAGTATAGATTCATAAACTCTGTGGTTCCAAAGGTACTATGTTCTCTTACCAAATTAACAAAAGAACAAAAACAAAACTGGAATTCACAATGAATTACTCCTAGTTTTTTATAGAATCTCAGCATACTGAGTTAAGCGTGAAGGAGGGAGTCAACTCAAAAGACTTTTACATAAAAATACGGGCATTTTCTCATAATTACAAACATCTAACATTTTCATTAATACTTTACCTTAAATGATCTGATTTTGTGATTAATAAGATATATTTTGCTGTGAAGAGCTAAAAGGGACCTGGTTTCAGGACACCAGGCTTGCATTTACTGCCAGGGAAGGTATAATTTACCAAATGGTATCCTTCTATTTGGAACAATACCCTGAAGAGCATTTTACTGAAGGTGGGTGTTTAGTTCAGCCTGGATCATCATAGTTTGATCAAGTCTACTAATGATGGAAGTACACAGATTATTCCAGCAGCTGCATTTTTTTTTTAAACCATGATAATTTATCAAATATCTTGGACCTGTAGCCTTTGTCCTGGAGCATGATAAATCCAGTCCTACTATACCTCAAGCACCCTATAACATACTGATGTAAACAAATATTCTCTGTGGAGTAGTCTAAGCTCTAGCTTTTCTCTCAGCATATATGCCTCCTTATATATGTCGTTCATCCAAGAAAGAAAGAAATGAAACAAAACTCATTGAGTGTAAGGCCTGCATTTTCTAACAGAGGTAGTGGATTTTGATGTATCCATCCATTCCGTCTGGCTTGCTCTCCTGGGGAAGACACATGGATAAGATATCTCACTGGGGGCAGAAGTGGCTATGGAATAGAGAGACTCAGTGGAATCGAACCCTTAACCTTGGCCTCATTAGCAGTAGGATTAAACCAATCAAACTAATTGTACACTGACATTTCACACTAAATAACCTACAGCTGAAGAGATGACTATCCAAGAGTGATAAAAAGTATATCATGATACTCGTGATAACAAGTGTAAAGAAGAAACAAGGTCAATGGCTGTTCTTTTCTACACTTCCCACAGAGTGCACTATGCCATCACTGAGCAAACAGCAAAGCATGTACTCTGCTCATCACAGTGCAGCAGGAGAAAAGACCTGCGATGCTGACCAAGGAGCTCCTGTGTGCGGGTTTTTTTTAATGCAATTTTGTTACTTTTATAAGTTTTAAGAATTTACTTCCTTAGTCCAGTTTACAACTGGTGAATATTATGATTCATAAAACACTAGTATATCCCCCCTATATTAATTTTTAACTTTCTCATTTTTGGAAAATAGGCAGACCATGAATGTTTCTGAATTAAAGTTTCTAAAAAGTTTCTTTCATATGTACATGTATTCCAAAGTGACTGATGGTACTCTCTGAAAGTCATGAAGGTGAAGCAGAGGGATAGATCAATTTATGTATTTATTTCTTTACGTACTGGGCAATGGCGGGAAATGAAGATGTCTCGGAGATTACTTTTCCTCTCTCTCAACCCCTTTCAGCATTTGCCTTAGTGATGTATTTTTACGTTTTCGATTTGCAGAAAGATGAGACTGTTCATGAGAATAGTCAAATATACTGACTTTTTATAAGAAAGAATCACAAAGTAGCTGTTTTTTCGCAATTTTGAACTCCAGAGAAAAGTTAAACCATGTCATGAAGTAGACTTGAGAAGGTGAAAATATTAAAAATTTGCCTTGAGAGCAATTTCTGAAAGATAATTGTCCTAGAATTGTAATGAGCCTTCTGTGCTGGGGCGAGGGCTGAGGGGAGGATGACCATTTTATCTACCATACTTCTGAAAATGGTCAACTGTGTGCCAAGGATCAGTCTGGCTAACAAATCAATTAACATAAATTAACACAAAGAGTGTTGTTACAACTCACTTTGGGGACAAGTATTTAGGATGATTACTAGCATTTGAGGGATACAGGAGAAGCCCCCTCCTCTTGTTGCTAACGCCTGCGGCCTGTCCCTGGAAAGCACCCTCGCTGCCCTCTCTACCGCTGGAGTAGAGCTTTCATCTGGTTATCTTTCAAGGCAGCCTGGGTGGCCACCCAAAGCACTTGACATCTTGATGCACTTCAGCAGTTTTACATATATACAAACTTTGTAGAAAAATAAATTTGTCATTCGTCACCACATATGTTGATCTGGGGAGTGAGGTGCTTGCAGTTCTGGCTCCTGCGCTGTTTGCTATGCTCTCTCTTCTGCTGGATATTGCTTTCTGTTGTTTGTTTTGGAAGCTAAAATAACTTCACATAGATGGAGACCTTCTGGGTGAGCCTTTAAATCCAGCATAGTTGTATTTATCTCGGGTAGATAAAGGTAGAGGAAAATGGTAAGTGTCAGTATTCTTTTCAACTTACATTGGTAAAGGCAAACCTTCAAGACTTGAAATTTGCAGCAAACCTTTATGGTACCTAATCTGTTATCGCTTCTCGGCAGACCTTCTAGGCAACCGTGACCTATTCTACTTTGCTTTTGGGGAATGTGATAAAGAGGAAGAAACAGCTGGTTTAGGAAAAGCCTTACAAACATGGCTGTGGTTTATAAAGACAATAATAATATTTTCACATGAATGGGTTTAGATACATGTTATGGTACACCAAAGGAAGCAAGCAATCCTAGTCAAAATGTTTTCTTAGGTTATTGCGAGAGCTCTATAAAAAAAATCTACACTTTTCTGGGTCAGAGAAAAATGTAAAATATGCATAGCAGTTAAAAATGTTCTCCAAGGACATCCTACAGTTCTCAAGGCTTGTCCTTTCCTTCAATGCCATTTAGTTTTATAAACTGTTAGCTTCAGTAGATTTGTTTGTGTGTGACTTTGCTTAACTAAACAGAATCTGTCTCGTTAAATTCTTTTGTATCTCTCTGTTGATTCTTCCAACTAAAGCAATAACAACCAAAGTTTACAAACTTTTGATGGTAAAACCAATCCATGTCCAAGAATCTATATGTTTATTAGGGTCCAAAATACGGTGAGCAGGTATATTCGTGATACTGTCAACCTAAGAACTCCTTTATCTATCCTATCACCTTCCTCACTGCACAACTTTGGTTAAGGCATTTAACTTCTCCTGAGGCTCAGTTATCCTCATCTGTCAAATGGTGATGACTCCACTTTTCCTACCTGCAGCATAGAGTCTTTGAGGAGCAAATTAGTCATTACATGTAAAGATGCTTTGTAAGGTGTTACTTTTTTGGATGTCTAATGATACTTTAATTAAGGGGATACTACCTTAAAAGTCCATGGACAATCTGCACTTACGTGTCAGCTATGTAGAATAGGAGGCTGTCTTGATATTGATGTTAATGAATGAAGAAGACACCAACAAGAAATTTGTACTGATAATCCAATGTGTGTAGATTACCAACTGTATTATCAATTTAACAAGAAATGTAAAACATCCCATCAAAACTAACATACTGTTTGTAGACTGAAATGACAGTAATCCTTTTGGCAGCATTGAAAGGTTACAAATTTGTAAAGGTTAATTGTGACACAAAAATAGGTATTTTGGAAGGTGAGATAAATTTTACACTCTCAGAAACAAGCATTTAAGATCTGGTATCTTGTAAGGATATTCTGCAGTAGTTTATTTAATTTATCCATTTTTATTTTTATTTTTTACCTGGAATATGGCCTCGGCAAGTATAAAAGAATTCTTTGCAATAGTCTTTGCAGAGCAGGGGAAGTACAAGGTCTCTTTCCAAGGCTTCTCTTTCAGGTGAGTTGAACAGGCTCTGAGAATGTGGAGAGCAAAGCGCACATTTGATTTCCTCCAGTAACTTCCCACATTCTGTGTTGTTGGTAACAGAAAATATCTGAAAACCATAAATCAGAAACAAACTTCTTTTTATTCATGTGAAGTTAGGCTTAGTTACGTTTTTTGTAATCATATAAGTAGAATAGTATAATTTAGTCAATGCAGTTGTCTGAAAAGAATGATCATGTCAGAAACACAGGATGCTTTTAATAAGGATGGAAGTACAGTCTCAGGCTGGGATGGGGGAGTGGAGGGTAAGGATGCACAAAAGTGTCTTCTTACTTTTGCAAATCAAAGCCAGTTTATTTTTTGGGTATGAACAATTAAATGACAATGGTATTGAGGCCCTTTAACCCTTTATCACTTTACTCTGCGTCAAAGCGCATAGTGACTGATATCTGACTTTAAAAATTCTAAATACCTTTATCCAACTGTACGTAAAGCAAAAGTTTTTAAGAGATGATTATTTCTGTCATAGGTAAAAATGTTTTTCACTCTTGACATTCCTAATATGATGTTCTCAAAGATATTACTTGAAAAATGAATTACATTTTTCTAGTTTCAGTTCATTTTCAATCTATAGATTGCATAGGGAAAGTTTCCTAAAATGGGGGGAATGTTGCCTTTTCATGTTGGAGAAAAATAATATCTGAAGCTGAATAAAACTGATTTAAGACCAATTTTTATTATTCATTTTATCTTAGCCAGGAAAAACTTTCTAACTAGTTCCTCAGGTATGTTATATGCGTGAATAAACATAGGAGTTTAATAAAAGGGCTTTTGTATAGGATTTGGTGAGTTTTAGTAAAGAAAAGAATACTTTTATCTTTATTTTACAGTATTATACCTTTTTTTCAGTAAGACCAATTTGGAAGTTACTGATTCACTGAAGCTAGTAATTTGTAGATAAAATAGGGCTTGGTGTCTAGTACTAACTCTAAAAAACTAACTTCAGGAGCTCCTCTAATAAATATAGAAGACAATACCAGCACAATATTTGAGACATGAAATGTAGTGCTCTCTAAAGCAAGCATTGATTTTTCACAATAAAAAGCATGATAATGGGAATGAATTTTATACCTTTTCTCAGTTTATATAATTATATTTATACTTAATTATTTCTTTAGAACCAGAAACTGAAATTAACATTTGAAACTCTAGATCACTGTTCAAAGCAAATACTTCATTCACAAGTTGAGGTTCTAATTTGAGTAAATGGCATGGCTTTTATTTTTTAGGATAAAGATATTCTAGGTGATCACAAAATTTGGACCTGAAAGAACAAGGCAGCTAAAAAAAAAATCATTGAATACAAGCATGCTGGAATTTTAGGATGCAGTAATTAAAAGCACCATAGAAGTCACCCTATTTACATATATATATATATACACACACACACACATACACACACACACACACACACATATGCTATGTGTTGTCACTATCTATAACATTCAGGAAAGTTATTATTAATCACAATTATATTTACATGCTGATTTTTATCAATTTATTTAAATGACAATTGCTTAAATGGTTAAAGTTTTCTAAAAGGAAACATACGCCAGACACTTAGAATTTGCATTCCAAGAATGTTTTAAATGTCTTTTATTGTCCATACTCTGGCAGATCTCACCAGATCTATTCAATATTAATACTGTTCAACTTTGTTCTGTTTGTTTATCGTACAGCAGTCCCCTAAGAACAAAACAACTGCAGGATGCTGAAGCTACCTTTTTTGCTGGCTGGAAAACTGGAATGTAATTACCTTTAGTTTTTTGGAGAATATGCATACTTCCATTTTTTATAGCTGAAACAAAATGATCCCCATATACTCTCCCAGCTGCTATCCAGGAAGAGCTTGATTTTAGTGCCCAAAGAATTTTGTCTTTTACAATTTTTGGAATGTGTCCTGGCCACAAGATCTCTCATCAAAAGTTTCAAAAGTAGGATTCAATAAATTATCTGAAATCAACTATAATATTATTCTTTGTAAAGTTTCATGCTGTTCCGGCCCAGCAGGATGGTAACATTTTGCTCTGTGTGAGGTCTGCAGTGTAAATACCTATTTGAAGATAGATAGAGCCATCATTCTGGCTTTGGTTTCAATGAACCAATAGTCTTAACTGAAGTCAATTAAACTGACTCAGCCCAAGCTGCAACACTGTTTTAGACAGATGAGTACTGGTGTGTGTAGGGTATTTTTTTCTTCTTTTTTGCCTATGTGCTTGTGTCGATATAAGTCCTTAACTTTATGCCTGACAATGTCATCAATCTTAAGAAGAAATTTAAGCTAATTTCCTGTTTCGATTTTTAAAAGCCATATATGAAACCATCAAATTATAGTGGTTTAAACTAAATATACTTTGAAACTCATGTAAAACTTCGAAACATTATTACAGCATGCCTAGTAATGACTGTGGCTGTTGCTGACTAATTTATAACATCTGTCAGGTCATCCTTTAATCTTTGGCCACAAGAAAGTAAAATCCATAGAAGAAAGGTAAGATAAATACTGGAATACACAGTGAAGCGTGGCCTACCACTATAGCTTATCAACAAATAGTAAAATGGGTGACAGAGACCTTCTGTATTTCTCTTTATTTATCAAGTAACTGAACAAAGAGGATAAAAAGGCACCCACATGGTTTCGATGAGCAGACAACAGGAGAAAATACATGACAGTATACTAAGATGTCGCCTTAAGATCACTCGGTACACAAAAAGTTATTTCTAAAAATCATATGCCTACAAGGTTGTTCAGCTGTTGGGTGGAACACATGCGTCTCTGCACTATAGTGCTGGATTATGTCATTAAAGAGTTCAGTTTCAATTTTAGGCTAATATGTAAATAGATCATTGTAGTAAGGCAGCTGTTAAAGGGACCCCAGGATGAGTTATTTGTTTAGTTGGATGTGTTCAACAATAGCCTTTGTCCCTGAAAGAGCCAGAGCAAACAAATGATTGTAAAAGGGCACACTTGAAAACAATTACTTTTCACCCATTCCTTGACAGCTTTGGCTGTGAAACCACCCAAGGTAGAGAGAGCTTCTATGCCTCTGTGGCTACAAGTTAAGTTTTAGAAATAGGGGTATTTCAGTTGGCTGCGGATTCAGTTTGGCTAATGGGAATGAGATCCTTTTAGCATGCTGTATATAGGAGCTGCAAAAATATTGCCAAGACAATATAACTTCCTAAATTTTGGCAGTATTTATTTATAATGGTAGTCAACAATCTCGTTATGATACACAAAATTATTAAAATGTACAAAAAATTAAAATATAAAAGCATAATATCATGGCCAAAGAATTGAACTCAATGCTAGTTCATTACATTAAAGAAAACATGTTAGTTTGGAGTCTGGATTTAATTGCACAGCTGGGCATGCTCCAATATTCCTACCTATTTTGCTACTATCTATCTATGAAGTTTCTTCCCATAAGAAAAAGATGTGCCTGTAGTTTCTCGAAAAGTTGCAGATATCTTTCTGGAGATTTTTTTTTTTTCATAAACAAAAACGGGCCCTTTCAAACAGCCATCATCTCTCCTGTACACACATTATGAAATAAGACCCTAACATATATTATAAGCCAGGAAGGCTTAGGGGAAAACAAGGAAACACTGAAGTTTATTATAAAATAACATGTTTTAAAAACTATTAAAACTTGAGAGCTAACATAGGTCAAGAATGCACATGCATAGCTATATCACTTCTCTGTTTTGAACAATTTGAGTATTGTTGGTTTATAAAGCACTTGTAATGGAACTAGCAAAGTCTAGTGTACAGAATTTAATTCAGACACATTTTCCAAATGAGTAGGGGTTTGTTGGAGATTGGAAGCACGTAAAATGGAAAGGAATGCGGATAGCTAACGTGGCAGATTTCTTCCTAAAGAATGATTTCTTAAAAAAATTTTTATATAATTCCTCTTAAGGGTTATAACTCCCCTCAGTTCCGCCCCCCGCCCCTCCAACTCCCCACTCTATTTAGTTAAAGTTTTCATTCCTCCTGTTCCTGGTAGAGTTCAGTATTGCAGGGGTCTGGAGATCACTGGTGTATTCATAGTGTACATTGCACACAGGGAGACTTAATGGCAAATATTTCTAAACCTTTCTCTGAATCTCCTGGTTCTTTTGGGCTCCTGGTAACACCCTGCAGATGATGTGAATGTAGCTTTTTTTGTAATTTAATTCAATTACCACACAGGAGCTTAATGACATTGTTTTGAATAAAATGCTGGAATATCTGTTCTCTGAATCGCAGACTACTGCTGCATATGGTAAGAATAAAGAGAGAGTTGCAGCTGAAAACCTGCAGCAAGACAGTTCTCACTCATCTGGGAATAGAGGGAGTTGGACAAATGCTCCCTCAAAAGGCATGAACATTTGGACAGAGCTGGGGACTGAAAGAGAATGATGTTCTCTAGTTTCACCCATTAGTGAACCAACTAACAAACACAATGGTGTTGTTGTTATTCTTTTGCCATAAGCAACAGGACTCTGTGTGTGGGCAGCAGTTTAGTGGGGAGGAGGATAAGTCGACCCCTTTTTGTCCTATTGATTTTTTCCTATTTGCATGACTTGAGCAAATTAAATGATGCAATATGGCTTTTTGTTACAAAACAAAGTGAGAGATACCACCCAGACACATATGTTGATTCGTAGGAGCTGTTTACATGAGAATAGAGTGAAATCTACCGTGAACTGAGCATAAAAATTAGATTCAGCCTGGGTATTTTTTTTTTTTTTTAATGCCTGGGCCAGCAAGACTGAAGCACAAGTTTTCCAAGAGTCTCTCAGACCTTGACAACTGCAGTGTTGTAACAGAGGAATTCTTAATTAAACTTAAAATGGGGAACGGGAGTGGGGGGGGGGAGCAAAGACACCTGATTGTTTATTTCACGTGCAGTGATTGTTAATGAGGGGATCCCCCCTTTCCTTTGGCAGTACAGTAGATAGCACACGCTGCTGCATCCCATGACAAGAAAGATGTTGCAAACTCAAAAAATAAACTTGCCTTCACACGCAATCAACACTATTTCATATTTGTTTAAACTCAAGAACACAAGGCAAGTGTAAATGCCATTACTCCTAAAACAGATTTCTAGAGAAGATCTTCCTAGACAACTAACTGCCATTTGAAAGCCTGAACTTACAATGTTTCAAAACATTACAAACTGAGGCGGGGAATACTCTCAGTTTTATGTGACAGATACGCCCCAGCAAAATCTTTTGCCAGTTTTTCGGATTCTCAACTAAAGTACCAGGAGTTCCATTTCGCAGCTTAACTATTGTAATGCAAGACAACCCCCTCTGACGGGGCTGGGGATCGTAAACCAACCATGCTTCAACATCCTTTACGATTCAATCCTCTCCCTCACCGAGCACGTGGAAAACACTGCACAAATCTTGTTACCCTAGAAAAATAAGCCGGAAACCACAGCCACCTTAATTTACAGTTTCACCGCAGCCAATGCCCGATTCGGTCCAAAACACACTGTTAATCGCGATTCTTTTAAAACATTTACCCAACCCAGAATGCGGGTACCACAGAAGCTTCTCTTTTCTGAGACAGGCAGTTCTGCACAGCATCCCGGGGCGGGAGAGCTATCTGCGCACCCCAGAGGAACACACAACCGAATCACACTAGCATTTCAGAAAAAGTTACCAAAAAGAATGCTCCAAACAAGTTTTCGCCCTTCTCACGGCTACCAGCATTTCTGGAGCCACAGGGAACCCCCACCTAGCCAGCATGTCAATCTCGCATCTGTGAGGCTGGTGCGTGCTTACCTTGTTATCCAGGCGCCCCAACCCTGGGCTGTCACTCCGCAGGCAGCAGGACAGACGAGGGTAGAAGCTACCGCACAGCATCTCTCCCCCACTCAGCAGCTCCAGCTGGGACATCATCCGCCTATCTCTCCTTTTCAGGCGCTTCGGGGGGTTCCCATTCAGGCACCTTCTCCTCCGCGCTCCGCTCCCTTCGATTCTTTCCCCAAACTTAGCATCTCCTTCAAAGAAGCCCAGAGCCACGGCCAGGAGCAGCAGCTTAAAGGAGAGCATCTTCAGCATCGTCTGCCCGGAGCGGCAGGGGCTCGGCGCGGGAGGATGGGGGGGAACGCCACTGCCCACCAGGGGCACTAGGGCGCAGCTCCAGGAGGAGGCTGCGGGGGACACTCGAGAGGCAGAGAGTGGTGCCGGGGGCGGAAATATGAAGAGCGATGCAACTTTGCAAAAAATAAAAGACAAGGCGACGGGTCCAATGCCTTAGGGGAGTCCGAGGACCGAGATAAAGTTGTGCAGATGACACCGTTTGCAGTTGTGCCAGGGTCAGTTGGGTTAGGGGCTTCCTGCTGCGGCTGGGAAGTGGGAGGAGGAGAAAGAGTTGGAAGAGGAGGAGGAAGAAGAGGAGGAGAAGACGGCCACAGAGGTTCACTTGTCCGTGTAACGGGAGTTGTTTAGGTGAGACAGTAGCAGGAACAGAAACGGCGGCGGCGGCGGCGGGGCAGACGCAGGCAGGGCCAGCGCTGGGCTCTAGATGATGCTGAGGTCTCCTCTGCCGGCGGCTGCAGCTTCTCACACAGCCTCTCATGTTTCGCTCCCTCTTTTCTTCTTCTTTTTAACTAGCGCGCGGGGAGGTGCTGCCACCGCGCGCCCCTTGACGTCACCGCTCCTCGCGCGCCCCCGCCCGGGCCTAGGTGGGGGCGGAGGGGAGGGGGCGGCCCGGGCGCGAGCGTGTCCCCCGGGCCCGACGGCCTTGCGGCTGCGGCTGCGGCGGGGAGGGGCCGCAGGCTGCCGCGGCGGACGGAGGGGGAGGGCCTGGCGGAACCCTCGCAGCCAGCCTCTAGGGCACGGGACAGAGCGCGCCCGCCTCGTCAGGGGGCCCGGCTGGGGGCGTCCCTGGCCCTGGTCCTCGGGTGCGCGGGCCCGGGGAGAGGGCGCGGCGCGGAGATGGCCCGCTGGCTCCTCTCTCTTCCCCAGAGCCCCTTCTTACTGTCCCTGGCTAAAGGCGGCCGGGCCGGGGCTCCGAGAGCAAGTGAGTAAAAGTGGACCGCGGGAGGTGAGAAGGGAGGGGCCCCTTCTAGGGCCTCTACTCCCGCACCCCTGGGCGGGGGAGTGGGGGCTGGATGAACCGAGTGGGCTGGAGTTGGCGGGAGGGAGCTTTTCGTCCCTTTCCCTCTCCTGGGCGCACGGACTCCCCCTGTTCCCCGGTGATTTCCAACGTAAAGCTCAAGTCGGTAAAGATCTTCCTTGGGGTTCTGATTTAGAGGCTGGGGTACAACCCAGATCCTACGAGCCGCTGAGTAGGTTAAGATGGTTTGAAAACTTCTCGAAAAGTATCTATCCCTGCCTAAGGGGCTGCGCGCTGCTGAGGTGGCACAAGCGCGTATGCATGCATGCAGTGGGGTGCCCGGGCCCCCAGTCCTGCGGGCAGGGCCCAGACGCCCTTCCGAGGGCCCACCTGTGTCCTGGATCCCAGCTGGGCCCCGCCCGCACCTCCCCGGAACGCTGGAGCGCACCCCCCTCACGTGGACGACTGAGGAAGCTGGCCGCAGTATCAGCGTTCACTTTAAATGGGGGGAAAATCGTGGGGAGATTTCCCGGGTGGTGTAACTACAGAGGCTTCAGAAGCATTAGTTCTGGGAGAAGAATTAGCAGCAGGTTTGCGGGCGTCCAGAAGCGGGGTGCCCTAGGTATCCCGGGTACCTAGATATTGACCTTTCCCCTAGCAAGTCAAAGTCTGTGTAAAAGTGTTTCTAAAAAGATCTGTACCTTATCAAGAGTGGTGACTTGACGTTTACTCGATCCCCGCAATTTGGTGTGAGGATGAGCCGATGCAGGTTTGCACACAAAATGTGCTTTCTGCCCATTGGAGTAAGAGGGAAGCAGATTTTCTGGTAGGTGGGATTTTGAAGGAGAGGTAAGACAGTTTTCCCATTTTGGCAGTGGAAGAATGTTCCCCATATTTGGATTTGCTTCACTTATAGTACATGAACTTCGCCAAGCTAACCTGAAAGTAGATGATGGTGGAAGTGGACAGAGGATTAAACTAATTACTGTTAAAATGGCCTCAGTGGCTAGATATGACTTCTGCCCCTTTTAGTTTGTGGACCTGGATTTACTAGTGGAGCCAGGTTTTTCTCCCAGAAGAGGTGACTGCTTCAAATACCTGAAAAAAATCTGCTGCAATATTTAGTCCAGTACTGAGCTCAGTGTACATCTCGGATGGCATCCTTAACATTTCTCCCACGGCCTGTTGTCTGTACATGAGTTCCTTCTATGTGTGATTCCAAATGCTACTTCTGATCCCACAGACTGCTTTATCTGACGTTCTTCCTACACTGAGGACTTTTAATATAAAATATATCATAGAACTATAAGGACTTAAGTAAGACTTTAAACTCTCATTTAATAAACAGGAGAAGACAGACATTCCATCAAGATTAAATCATTTGCACAATCTCATCTAATTAGGTAGCTTAAAAGTCAGGATTTAGGGACCTAATCTAGGTTGATTTCCACTATCCAATTCTTTATTCCCAAATAACCAGTTTTATGTTCTATTTCCAAAAAAAATACATCCTTTTAAAATTATATTTCAGTGGTTTGAGTTCCCACCCCAAGTGATGAATTCATCTTAGTAGTTTGGAACTACTAAGGCCTTACTTATGATTTGTACTTTAAGACTAAGGACACCTAAAAGGTAAATTAATTTTGGTTTTAAAAAATTATATGGCTCTTATAATCTGTGACCCTGTGTTTTAAGAAATAGAGTTTATAAAAGATTACTGAAATAAGACAAACATGTTCTTTCTTGTTACATGGGAGCTAGAATTGATCCCATATATTGTTAGTCATGCCAGTCAATAGATCGGGTCACTGATGATATAACTCAGCTTATGTATTCTCAGTGCCACTGTTATAGTCACTAAGCAGTGTTATACAAGTAAACTCACTTCTGATTTTTTTTTTTTCAGAGGGAAATTGCATCGTTCACCTATAGCCAACTTAACAGCATAATTTTTAGGAGTCAAGAATCACCATTGGGTTATTTTTTTTTTTTTAAGATTAAGCCTGGAAAGTCCACTTGGATGTGGACTTGGTCCACTTGAAGTCCACTTGGTCACAGCTGTGTGCACACTTGCACCTGTAAATGGTCTTCCATCAAGGAGCTTTCCCTCTTCAGCTATATCAACAGCAGTGGTTCGAAGAAGAAGGGACCCCCTATCTGACCAACCTCAGCCAGACTAATCAAATCAGTCTTTGTGAGCAAAGGGCAAAGCTGTACAAGGGTGGCCCCATCACACCTTTCCTGAGCAGCCTCTTCTAAGATTGGCACCTACATGCAGATCGTACCTGTATGAGGGATGGATTGAAGATTCCCATGAACAGATTAGGTTTATTGTAAAAGATGAAATATTTGACCCAAATTGAAGTTACTTTCATGGATAAAGCTCAAAATATTACTCTGGATATGAATTATGTTTGTGGGCATTTATGTATGTATGTATATATAGTTATGTGGATACATGTTTATGTGTATCAGAAATTAGCACAACTTAAGTAAATGTTGAAAATAAAACTATTTTGTATATTAGAATCAGTTTTATATATGGATTTCTAGCCTTCGCAGAAATATGTACTATTACAGTTCAACAAATGTATATTAAGTACCAGGCACTGGGCTGAGCAATATATGTATAGTAATGACAAATAATACACCCTGCTTCTAGGTAGTTTATTATCTAGCAAGGAGGATAAATGGTAAGGTCACAAATTAACTTATGATTATAAATTGTAGTAAGGGGTGTGAGAGACATGCTATGATGAAGAATAACAAGGCACACTTATTTCACATTGAATGACTGAAAAGTCTCTCTGTGAAAATAACATTTCAGTTCAGACCTGCAAGGTGAGTTGGAAAGGGTTTATTTAAAGTTTAGAAACATTTGAATTCAGAATAGGATAGGAGTCATTTAAGGGGAGGCACAGAATGAAGAGGTAACTATGAAAGGAGAGAGGCTAAATTCATAGTGTGGCTTATAAACTCTAGGAAACTAATGAAGTTATATTCATGTGTTTGTCATTTCCTTTTGCAAGTACCTAATCCTCATTTATCTTTGTCTCATTCTTTAAATTTTGGATTTTTAGTCAACATCTAGGGATTATTATGTTTGAGTGGCCCTTCAGCCATTGCATCTCATCTAACCAGCACTTATGTGTTATGTTTTCTTTGTTTTCATTTGTGCATTGTTGATAACTGTTGAAATTTTTTTCATTCATGGGAGTTAAATATCCATGAGATTTTGAGTTCTATGAATGTAGGAATTGCATTTCCTTCTTGTTGGGCCGCCCCAGCGAGGAGTCTCATCATCCAGTGTCATACATTTCACACTCCTCCTCCTCCTCATACAATGTCATACACCTGTCTCATTATACAAGGCCAGTCTCTTCATAAATTCTCCTGGCTGACCAGTCTTATTGGACTTAATACTTTTTTTTTAAGTTTACTTATTTTGGGAAACACGAGAGAGTGTGCAGTGGAAGGGGCCAAGAGAGGAAGAGAAAGAATCCCAAACAGGCTCTGCACTGTCGGCATGGAGCCCGATGCAGGGTTCGATCTCACAAACAGTGAGATCATGACCTGAGCTGAGATCAAGAGTTGGACACTTAACCAACAGAGCCACCCAGGTGCTCCTCAACTTAATAATTTTAAAGGTCAGAAAATGGAGAAAATATTTGCAATATAAAAAATCTAAATTGTTAAACAGAAGGGAACACACAACTTAAAGTGCACTATCATTAAAGAATTTCAAGAGATGCTGTTAAAAAGTGCAGTTCCACGGTGGAAGGGCAGCCAACAAAGCTAAAGAATAATCACACATCTTTTTAAAATTAAACATTCATTACAGTTCAAGCATGCTGACACAATAGTAGGTCTGCTGGCAAGGGTTTTTCTACAGTTACTCGATCTTCCTTTCAAAAGTTGGCACTTGCTGTGTGCCAGACCCTGCTCTGGGCACTGGAGACACAGCAGTGGACAATGATTCTCTCATGGAGCTTGCAGTCTGCTAGAGAAGGCAGTAGATAACATGGATATGACATACGCCAGAAGGTAATGCTTGCTATAGAGGAAAGGGGTTATGGGGAAAGAGAAGGCAGGAGTTGAGAGAAATAATAATTTTGCATACATTGTTAAGCAAGATGTCTTCAAAGGTATGGGCAGAGACTTGAAGTGTGAACCACATGCATGCAGATGTCTACAAGGATAGGGAACAGTAAGGCAAAGGCCATGAAGCAAGTATGCTTAGTACATCTAAGGTTTAGCAAAGAGACCAGTGTGGCTGTGACCGAGGCGATGATGAGAAAAGCAGGCAGAGAAGTAGCCAGGGGCAGGGCACAGATTGCATAGGATTTTATAAGCTATGTTTCCGATTTTGGCTTTCACTCTGAATGAATGATGAACTCAGGGTCCTTACCAGAAGTAAAGAAACTGTTAGCTGTTTCCTATATCTACAGCATAAATCAAATATAAGGCATCAGTTAAATGGGTGTTAGGAAACTGAAAAAGCAAAAAAGAGAACACCAAAGTAAAACAGTAACTGCAAGGAGCTGCTCCCATCCTTAGGGACTGAGGAACAAAGGAAGAAAGGGGGTTAACAGAACCTGGAAGCTGAATGAGAGTCCTGATGGCCCCGTGGAGACAGGGCTGCAGCCCAGCACATGCAGGTACTCTCCAAGGTGGTGGAATGAAATATATTATGGCAGTGCTGGAAGGAAGCTAGAGACTGGAACCACCTGCCACTGATAGGGTATATTTGTTTCTAAGACAGCCATAACGAAATACCACAAACTAGGTAGTTTAAAAGAATAGAGAGGTATTCCCTCACAATTCTGGAGACTGTAGGTCTGAAATCAAAGTGCCAGCAGGCTTGGTTCCTTCTGAGGGATAAGAGGGAGAATCTGTTCTGCATCTTTCTCCTAGTTCTGGTAGGCTCAGGGATTCTTTTCCTTGGTTTGTAGATGGACTTCCCTTTATGTCTTCATATCTTATGCCTATGTCCATATCTGTTTATGTGTCCATATTTCCTCTTTTTGTATAAAGACACCAGTTCTTGGATTAAGGTCCACCTCCTTTTAACTTGATCACCTGCAAAGACTTTATTTTCCAACAAGTTCACATTTATAGGTACTGGGGGTTAGGACTGTAATATTGTGGGGGACAGGGACACAATTTAATATGTAACACAAGATAAGGGGTTATTGCCAGAGTGATGCAGACAGGAACAACAAGATAAGAGGAAGGAACAAGACCCTTCTGTAGTCCTTTTGCCTTATTTGCCTTATTGCCTTAATATTTGCAATATTCTTTGGCAGTCAAATATCCATGTGTAACTACTGGCTCCCCCCAAACTTAACTATTAATAGCCTGTTGTTGATTGGAAGCCTTACCAATAACATAAACATTCAATTAACAGGGATTCCTGAATGGCTCAGTTGGTTGAGCATCTGGCTCTTGATTTTGGCTCAGGTCATGATCTGATGGTGAGATTGAGACCCCGTGTCAGGCTCTGTGCTAAGCATGGAGCCTACTTGAGTTTCTCTCTCTCTCTCTCTCTCTCTCTCTCTCTCTCTCTCTCTCCCTCTCTCTGTCTTTCTGCCTGTCTCTCTCCCTCTCCCTCTCCCCCTCTCCCCCACTTCCGTGCTCCCTAAAATAAAAAAACAAAAAAACCCCATTCAATTAGCACATATTTTGTATGTTATATGTATTATATGCTGTATTCTTACGATAAATTAGACTAGTGAAAAAGATGTTACTAAGAAAATAAGAGAAAATACAGTGCTATACTGTCTTTATTGAAAAAAAAAATCTTCATATAAGTGAACCTGCACAGTTTCAACACAGGTTGTTCAAGGGTCAACTGTATTGCCTTGTTATCCTTTTATTCTGTAGAATCTGTAGTAATGTCACCTTTCTCATTTCTGATATTGATTGTGTCTTCTGTCTTCTTGATCAATACGACTGAAAGTTTATCAATTTTGTTGCTTTTCTCAACAAGATTTTTGTTTCACTGATTTTTTTCTATTTTTTTGAAGTTTATTTAGTTCTTTTGAGAGAGAGAGAGAGAGAGAGAGCAAGTGGGAGAGGGGCAGAGAGAGAATCCCAGGCAGGCTCCGCACCATCGGTGCAGAGCCCAATGTAGGGCTCAAACTCACAAACCATGAAATCATGACCTGAGCCAAAGTCGGATGCTTAACCGATGGAGCCACCCACGTACCCCTCTATTGTTTTTGTTTTTTATTTAATTGATTTCCCATTTGATCTTTATTGTTTACTCTCTTGTTTACTTTGGATTTCATTTGCTCTGATTTTGCTAGTTGCTTAAGACAGAACCTGAGGTTATTAATTGGGGACATCTCTCTTTTTCTAATGTAGGCACTTGGCACTATACATTTCCCCCTTCATATTGTTTTAGCCACAAGCTACAAATTTTGAAATACTGTGTTTTCAATTTCAATCAGTTCTAATACCTTCTAATTTTTCCTCTGAGTTCTTTGACTCATAGGTTATTTAAAGTGCTTTATTTAGTTTCCAAATATTTGGGGATATTTTTGATGCCTTTCTGTTGTTGATTCTAATACAATTTTATTGTAGTCAGAGAGTATAATGTGCATGAACTGATTCTTTTAAAACATTTTTGAGACTTTTTTGTGAATAGAAAAATGGTGTATCTTGGTAAACCTTCTGTGTAAAATGGAAAAGAATGTGTATATTTTGGGTGGAGTGTTCCCTAAACATTGATCAGGTTGACTTGGCAGATAGTGTCTCTGTCTCCTTACTACATTTCTGTCTACTTTTTCTACCAGTTATTAAGAGACAGAGAGAAATATTGACATCTCTGACTATGGTAAGGATTTTTCTGTTTCTTCTCACAGTTCTATCAGTCTTTGTTTCATATATTTTCAAGCTCTGTTAATTGAGTGTATAAGCATTTAGGATTGTTATATCTTCCTATCGAATTATCTCTTTTGTCATTATGAAATGTCCTTCTTTACACTTGGGAATGATCTTTGCTGTAATATCTATTTTGTTACTCAGACAAGCACTCTTTTTTTTTGTTTTAAATAGTGTTAACAGATTTTTTTCCATACTATTATTTTAAATTTATTTCTGTCTTTATATTTAAAGTTCATTTATTGTAGGCAGCATATAGTTGGGTTTTGCTTATTTTTGCCAAAATGACAACCTATGAGTTGAAAAGAAAAAATTTTAAGTTTATTTATTTATTTTGAGAGAGAGAGAGAAAGCTCACATGTAAGTGTAAATGGGGGAAGGGGCAGAGAGAGAGGAGAGTGAGAACTCCAGGCATGCTCCAAGTGATAGCAGGGCAAAGCCTGATGTGGGGCTCAAAACTATGAACCATAAGATCTTGACCTGAGTCTAAATCGGGAGTCAGATGCTTAACTGTCTGAGCCACTCAGGTGTCCCAACAGCCTATTACTTTTAATTGAGGTGTTTAGACCCTTCATATTTGGTGTAAGTACTGATCCAATTTGCTTTAAAATCCTTTTCCTTACTATTTGATTTTCATTTTTTCTGTCTAATATTTATTTTATTTTTTTCCTCCTTTTTTAGATTGGGTATTTTTATTTATTCTACTTTGTCTCTGTTATTGGCTTCTTAGCTGTAACTTTTTCTTTTTCTTTTTTCTTTTGTGCTTACTCTAGTGTTTGGAGTATCTTTAACTTATCAGAGTGTATCTTCAGTTAATATTACACCGCTTTATATATAATTTAAGAAAGTTAACAGTAGGGGCACCTGGGTGGCTCAGTTGGTTAAACCTCCAACTCTTGAGTTAGGCTCAGGTCATGTGCTCATGGTTAGTGAGTTTGAGCCCCGCACTGGGCTCTGCACTGACAGTGCAGACAAGTGACAAGGGCCTGCTTGGGATTCTCTCTCTCTTCTCCCGCTGCCCCTCCCTCACTTGTGCTCATGCATGTGCATTCCCCCCCCCCAAAATAAATAAACTTAAAAAAAACTTAACAGTATACATTTACTTCCCCTTCTCAGCCTGTATACATACACTCTCTATATATTCTAAGCCTCAGTATATATTATTATTTTTCTTTAGACAGACATATATTTTAAGAAAATTTGAAAATAATAATAAACGACTTTCATTTCCATGCACATACCATTTCTGATGCTCTTCATTCCTTAGTATAGATCCAGATTTTTATCTGGTATGATTTTCCTTGTGCCTCTGAAGAAAATGTGTTAATAGTTTTTGTAATAAGTGTCTGACTGTGATGATTTTATTTTTAATTTTAGGATATCTGGAAAAGTCTTTCTTTTTCCTTGGTTTTTTTTGAGAGATATTTTTTGCTGGGTATAGAATTTTAGGTTGACACTTTCATCCCCCACCACCAGTACTTTAAAGATGTTGCTCTACTGTCTTAATTATATTTTTCCAATAAGAACTTGTTCTCATGCTTATTTTTATTTATTTTTATTTATTTATTTGTCTGTTATGTGTCTTTTTTCTCTGGTTGCTTGTCACATTTTCCTTTTATTAGTGGGTTTAAGCCCTTTAAATCTAATATACCTTGGCGTGGTTTTCTTCATGGTTCATGTGTTTGGGGTTTGTTGAGATTCTTGGATTTGTGGGTCTATAGATTTGATTAAATTTGGAAAAATTTCTGTCTATTATATCTCATGCCCCCCTCCTTTGGGGATTCTAGTTACATGTATATTAGGCCAGTTGTGTTCTACAGCTCACTGAAGCTCTCTTCATTTTATTTTATATTCTTTGTTTTCTTTGTATTTTATTTTAGATAGTTTCTATGTATTTATTTTTATTTATTTTTTAATGTTTTTATTTAGTTTTGAGACAGAGAGAGACAGAGTATGAACAAGGGAGGGTCAGAGAGAGCTGGAGACACAGAATCCGAAGCAGGCTCCGGGCTCTGTGCTGGGGGCTCAACACGGAGCTTGAACCCACTAACTGTGAGATCATGACCTGAGCCAAAGTCAGGTGCTAACCTACTGAGCCACCCAGGTGCCCCTATAGTTTCTATATATTTAAGTTGACTAACCTTTAATTCTTCAATGTTTAAACTGCTGTTTATCCCATCCCAGGTATATTTTATTTCAAGCATTGCATTTTTCATCTCAAAACATTGGACTGGGGCCTTTTACAAATCTTTCAAGTGTGTATCTTACCTGCTCAGTCTTTCCTCTACATTCTTGAACCTATGGAATATAGTCACAATATCTGTTTTGATGTTGTTGTTTGGACAGTTGTATCATCTGTGCCAGTTCTGGGACTGTGTTTATTTACTGATTTTTCTCGCTATCATGGTTTATATTATCCTACTTCTTTGCATGCCTGGTAGTTTTTAATCTAATTCCAAACATTGTGATCTTTACCTTGTTAGAAGCTTAATATCCTATAAATATTCTTGAGATTCGCTCTGAAGTGCAGTTAAATGACTGAGTAACAGTTTGATCTTTTTAAGCCTGCTGTTAAACCTTGTAAGGTGAAACCAGAATTACCTTTAATCTAAGGGTAATTTTCTCCACTATTGAAGTGATACCATTGTACCTGCTCCTCCTGATTTTCCTTTCATTATGAGGTTTTCCTCTGTGGCTGTTTGGAACATGAACTATTCTTGGACCTGTCTGAGTTCTATGTATCTGTTCCTTTCACACAGTTCTTTCCCTTTCCTCAGGCAGTATCTCCGTAGTAATATGCTACTAAAAACTCAACTGAAAACTTTAGGCGTATCTCTGTGGATCTCCACATCTCTCTTTCTATGAAGCTGTCTCTTCTCCAGCACTTGGCTTTTTGACCTGCACCTCTTGGCCTCTCTAGACTCCATGTGTCTCCTCTGTCAACTCAAGGTTACTGTCTGATTCTGTTTAGATTCCCTTCCCTGCACCGCAGCCTGGAAAATCTGTCTGGGAAGTGCGCTGGAACAGTCACAGGGCTCACCTTGCTTGTTTTCCCTGCTTACTTAGATGATATACAATGCCTGAATAGCTTCTCCAGTGTTTTAGTTTTCATGGTTATAACATTATATTATTAACTGCTTAGTTGTTTCAGGCGGCCTGGTGAATCTGGTCTGTGTTACTTCATGTTGGCTAGGAGCAGACGTCTTACAGCATTTTTTTTTTGTGTGTGAGAGTTTTTGATAACCAAGTCAATTTCTTTAAGGATTTAGGAAACGACAGTAACCAAGTAAGTGGGGGATTCATTTCAGTTTCTTATTGTCAGCCAACTTTCATGTCTTTCTGCCTCATTCCACCTATGGCTTCCAATAACCTGTACCTCCTGAAGTAGTTGTAAAGAGTTTGTTTCAGTATGTTTCCATTTTTGTTCTTCATTCTAAGCAGTGATCCTAACTACATTTCCCCTTCTTCTATGAAGCCCTTTTAGCTCTGCCACCTTTTGTTTTCAGAGCCATGCCAGGCCTTCCTCCGGGCTCTGTTATTACCCTGGGGACCCCTGACTATCAGAATGTTTTTTCCTCCTGCTCCAACAGCAACAGTTACTTATTTTGTTTATGCTAAACAGTGTGTTAAATTTATTTAGAAAACACACACAAAAAACCTTCTCCTTTTTTTTTTTTTTTTTGCCTGGAGGGTAACACCTGGCTGCTGTGTTTCCTGAATGTAAGGATGGAGAAGTAACAGCAGACTTTGAATACATGCTTCTGTTTTCAGCCCTGTCTTGTACTCTGCTGCCCATCACACCTAGCATCCTTGAGTCAATAATCTCCCCTAAATTCTGAAAGGCAGAATGCCCTCCTTGATTGCAGCCTCTTCATATTTATTCTGGGCTGTGTCTTTTCCTAGCCTGCTTCACCTCTCCTCTCAATTTCCACCTTCCAGAACTGTGTTGAAATAGTTCATCCTTTGATAAACTCCCTTATATCCTCTCCCTGCTCTGTGCTTACCTCTTCCCTTGTAAAGTGGTATATTCTTATTTTAATGGGAGCTGAGGAATGAGGGGAAATTAATCCATATGCTCAGTTTGTAATCTTGAACTGGCACTGACTGCTATTTAGTTACTAAAGCTAAGTAAGGATCATTTTGTTTCTGTAACTTACACCTAATTCTTTAATTCACACTACTGACCAGTTCCTTCCCCTAAGGCTGTATCTTTCCTTATTTCAGCAAGTCCAATCTCAGCTGATTTTCCTCTTATTTATCTGGATACTAGTCCTGAGTCTTCACGTCCTTTCTACATCCCTTTACATGTTTTTATACACCAGACTTCTATTCCAGACCTTCTCTGCTTAATGTACATATTGAATATTTGCACTTTGATATTGACCTGGTATTTCAAACTCAGCACACCCCAAACCAGACTTGTCAATTTCACTTCTCAATCTGCTTCTCACCTGTACCTCCTGCCCTGATGAACACTTCCATACCTCCATACCATAATCACCAAGCCAGACATTTAGAAGCCATCTGTCTTCCCCCTTTCAGATACAATTGGCTGTCATGTCTGTCCTGCCTGTAACATCTCCTAAGTATTGTTCAAATTTATTCACTTCTTTCTATCCTCTCAGCTTATGCCTCATTTATTTCTATTATTATTAATTTTTTATTATAGGAAAATTTAAACAAAGTAAAATGTTTACTTCCTATCGCTCAGTTTCAACAATTAACATTTGGCTAATCTTGTTTCATCTCTAGTCTCTTCTTATTTTGTCCTTTCACTGGATTATTTTAAAACAAGTTCCAGGTGGGGTATCTGGGTGGGCAGTCAGTTGAGTGTCTGACTCTTGATTTTGGCTCAGGTCACCATCCCAGGATTGTGGGATCAAGCCCTGCCTTCGGCTCTGCACTGAGCATGGAGCTGGCTTAAGATTCTCTCTCTCTCTTTCTCTCTCTCTCTCTCTCTCTCTCTCTCTCTCTCTCTCTCTCTCCCCCGCTTCTGCCTCTTTCCCCTGCTCACACTCTTTCTCTCTAAACAAACAAACAAATGAACAAGTTCCAGGTGTCATATCATTCATCAGTAAAAACATCAGTATTCATTTCTAAAAGGAAGAGATTTTTTTAAAACATAGGCACAGTACCTTTATCACCACAAAATGACATTTCCTTAATAACATATTTATATATCCAGTAAGTGTTTATATTTCCTTAGTTGTGTCATCATTTCTTGTTTTTACAGTAGATTGGTTCAAATCTGGAACTAAAGGAAGAACCACACATTACATTTGGTTAATATTATTTACTGAGTCTCATTTAGTTTAGAGATTCTGCCTTCCTTTTGTTTTCCTTTCGGTGTGTTTGCTGAATGAATCAGGTCATTTGTCCTATAGGATTTCCCACACTGTGGATTTTTCTGATTATATCCTCATGGTATCTTTAAGGTGTTTCTCTATCTCTGTATTTTCTATAAACTCATATTTAGATCTAGAAGCTTGAATAGAATTTTTGTAAGAATGCTCTGTAGACGATTCCTATTTCAGGGGGCATATAATATACCAGTTTTCAGTGGGTTAGTGTGTTATCATTCTAATCCATCCATTAAAAAAATCCCAATAACCTTTTATCTAATGGTTTTAACAGCTATTGATGAGCATTGCCTAGGTCTATTATTTATTAGGAACCTATCATTTCTTACCAGGTTTACAGCAACAATTTCTTAAGGTTTCTACATCTATAATTTCTTTTCCCCAACTTGTCACCATTTTACCTACTGCCACTATATGGATTTTTGTACACTACATATCATTTCACATGACTCCCTGGATAAAGTTCTTCAGTGGATTTTTAGTGAATTCAGAATAAAATATAAAATGTGTAGTAAAGATATACAAAAGCCTTTAACTCATGTTCCTATTCCATTTATATTCCATTTATATTTAATTTATTCATAATTCGTTATAATTATTTTGCTGTATATAATTTATCATCAAATAGCTTTTAAAAACCACGTATTAATTAGGGCTTATTCCTTATACATTACACATTATATTTATTCAATTCAACCAAATAAAATTTTAATTTTTTTAATTTAAATTTTAGTTAACATACAGTTAATATGTTACAGTTAACATACAATAAACAATATTGGTTTCAGGAGTGGAATTCAGTGATTCATCACTTACATAAATACTCAGTGCTCATCACAACAAGTGCCATCCTTAATGCCCATCACCCATCTAGCCCATCCTCCTCCATCAATCATCAGTTTGTTCTCTATTGTTAAGAGTCTCTTGTGGTTTATTTCCCTCTCTTCTCTCCCCCATTTTCCCATGTGTACATCTGTTTTGTTTCTTAAATTCCACATATGAGTGAAATCATATGGTACTTTTCTTTCTATGACTATAATACACTCTATTTCCATCCACGTTGTTGCAAATGGCAAGATTTTATTTTTTTTGATGGCCGAGTGATATTTCTTTGTATATATATACACCACACCTTCTTTACCTATTCATCAATTGATGGACATTTGTACTATCTCCTTAGTTTGGCTATTGTTGAATATGCTGCTATAAACATTGGGGTGCATATACTCCTTCTAATCTATATTTTTGTATCCTTTGGGTAAATACCTAATAGTGTAATTGCTGGATTGTAAGGCTAGTTCTATTTTTAATTTTTTTGAGTAATCTCCATACTTTTCTCCAGAAGGCTGCATGAGTTTGCATTCCCACCAACAATGCAAGAGGGTTTCCCTTTCTTCACAACCTCGCCAACACCTGTCATTTCTTGTGTTCATTTTAACCATTCTGACAAGTGTGAGGTGATATCTCATAATGGTTTATTTGTATTTCCCTGATGATGAGCAATGTTGAGCATCTTTTCATGTGTCTGTTAGACATCTGTATCTCTTCTTTGAAAAAATGTCTAATCATGTCTTCTGCTCATTTCTTAACTGGGTTATTTGTTTCTTAGGTGTTGAGTTTGATAAGTTCTTTATAGATTTTGGATACTAATCCTTTATCAGATATGTCCCTTGTAGATATGTGCTCCCATTATGTAGGCTGCCTTTTAGTTTTATTGATTGTTTCCTTCACTGTGCTGAAGCTTCTTATCTTGGTGCAGTCCCAGTAGTTCATGTTTGCTTTTGTTTCCCTTGCCTTTGCTAATGTGTCTAGTAAGAAGTTGCTGCAGCTGAGGTCAAAGAGGTTGCTGCCTGTGTTCTCTTCTATGATTTTGATGGTTTGCTGTCTCACATTTAGGTCTTTCATCCATTTTGAATTTATTTTTCTGTATGACATAAGAAAGTGGTCCAGTTTCATTTTTATGCATGTTGCCATCCAGTTTTCCCAACACCATTTGTTGAAGAGCCTGTCTTTTTTCCATTGGATATTCTTTCCTGCTGTGCTGAAGATGAGTTGACCATATAGTTATGGATCCTCAACTTTATTGCTATATATAAATTCCCTAAGGGCAGAAACACCAATTAGCAGATGACATTTACATGAATTTCTTTACAGATAGTTGGCCTTCTCTAAATATGTACAATTGGTCCTTAATCGTGTCTGAATCATTGATAGAATGATGGAATCATGTCTGAATCAGATGGAGTCTATCTGCAACATTCACTGCACTTGGCCACAGCTGCAGGGACCGTGACCTGCCATTATTGTCTAGTCTCTTTTGTGTAGCCAGCTCCACATCTAATATGTGTCTTGGAGTCTTCAAGACTTTGCTGATGTGCCATTGAAAATCCTCGATTCAATGCTTTGGTCTCTGCTCATTGACTGGAGGTCTCAGTGGGAGGGACTAAATTAGAATGGAGATCCCTGGGTGCCTGCAACAGGAGTCTCTATGTAGATTTCTCATGATGCCTAGAAGTTATATCTCTTGGAATTGAGTGTTGTCAATTCAAACTTATTTTTAAAAAAGTTTTATTTAATAGTAGAGACTTAAACTCTTATTTTTATAGCGTATGCTAGAGTTTTTCCTTATTAAATGTCAATTTCTTGTAATACCTGAATCAGCTGCAGTGGGATAGTTTGCTAGTACATTTTCCTTCAATGGAATTGGAAGGGTGAGCTAATGGGACCAGAGGGTGTTCAGAAATGCTACTTAATTATAAAATAATGGAAAACAGTCTACATCATGAAACTACCTCATAAACAGAATGATTGCAACTGAGATGATTCAGTAATTAATGATTACATCAAGTAAATTAACTCATTTGTATCTTGGCCCTACATAAGTGATGTGCAAAAATGTAATACCTTAACTATTAATAAAATATGGAAGACATTATAAATTCACAGAAATGAAAGCCCACACAGCTATAGAATTAATTATTTTAGTGTGCATTAGGTGTTTTGGAAACTAAGCATTAATTTTCTGACTTTGACTCATATCAAGACCACCCTGTAGGAAAGTTTAATTCCTCAATGAGTATCTATTTATCATTTAGCTAAATGTTTGGCAACTAAACCACCAAAACAACATATGCAAATCAACGTGTACTAGTGATTAAATGAAAACATGCTCTGTTTCTAGATGTGTTTAATTCAAGAGTAATGTAAAAATACTAAGATTTATTTATTCAAAACAGGCTACTTTAATCAAGATGAAGAACTAATCCTCAAAGATACTAGGCTATGTGCGATTTTGACAATTTGACAATCTGGCAAAACATTTCTTTGAAAATATGAAAGATATGTACAATATGAATCTAATTAAATCAAACTTAAATATATGATAATTTAAACATTTTCAAATAAACATTTAAAACATTATTTATCTTATAAATAATTTTCCTGGAGAAAATTTATGTTATAGAAACCTTTATCGTGTAGTTTGAAGTGTGGATTTGCAGTAGCCTTGTGGTTATTGGTCTGGACAGGGACAAATACATCTGTAAAAGAATGTTCTGACTAAACCAAAAACTTAGCATTTAAATTTTAGGGCCAAAGAAATCATTACATCTAAGGCAACAATATATCAAAATGTGATAGAATGTGATACAGTTAAAAAATTATTGGTGTGGGGTGGTTTGAGACCACAAATTCGGCCTCATTCTAAAAGTCATGAATTGCACGTATTCTTTTATTTTCAGAATGAGTGGTTTACTCATCAAAGAAATTCTAAAGCTCTTTGTTGGAAATATTTCCAAATTTTATGTCCTGGCCAAGGGCATGAAGTTCTGCAAACATTTTCATTTATTAATAATTATAAACACCTGGGCATTTTGTAGACATTACAAATATTTTTACATGCACAAATTTAGGATAAATGTTGGATAAAAAAGAAAGCTTTTCAACTTTAAATTCTATTTGTATTTCATAAGACCCTAGGTTTCACAAGATTCAATCTTTTGGTGTTTTGGTTTGTTTACCTTACATAAAATGTGATTTTTCTATTTAAAATATCTGAAATATATATATGCTCAAATATCAACTAGTTTTTGAAATATGTTTGGATAGTTTAAGTGTAAATTAACCCAAATGTCAGGATATCATATCCTTTAAAACAGAAGATTTTTTTTCTTTTTTGGTAAAGGAATGGAGAGTTGTGGGTTTATTCTTGGGAACATGAATTCAAAACATACTAAGTTAGGCCTTATTTTCCTATGGAAAATATTCTATTTTAATCACCAAAATGTACATCGTTTATGTTTTTTTAAATTTTTTAATGCTTTTTAATTTATTTTTGAGAGACAGAGAGAGACAGCATGAGCAGGGGAGGGTCAGAGAGAGAGGGAGACACAGAATCCGAAGACAGACTCCAGGCTCTGAGCTAGCTGTCAGCACAGAGCCCGACGCGGGGCTCAAACCCATGAAACGTGAGATCATGACCTGAGCTGAATTTGGACGCTTAACCGACTGAGCCACCCAGGCGCCCCTATGTTTTTTAAATAATAGTTTAATATGATTGATATGTGCCTGAAGAAGAATAATTTTATTTTCATCCTGAAAAAGTGAGAGTCTCTGTGGGTGGAACCAACTCAAAGGCCAGCACTACCAGTGGAGGTAGTCCTCAAATGAAGTCATCACTCATATTAGGAAAAGAATCTTAAAAATGTGTTGATCTTGTGAAGTATGGATATTGATTTAGTGTCTCTTCAGGAAAAATTTAGATCATATTTCTTTTTTTTTAATGATTATTTATTCTTGAAAGAGAGGGAGACAGAGCATGACCAGCGGAGAGTCAGAAAGAGGGAGACACAGAATTGGAACCAGGCTCCAGGCTCTGAGCTGTCAGCAGAGAGCCTGACGTAGGGCTTGAACTCAAGAACCATGAGATCGTGACCTGGGCCGAAGTCGGATGCTTAACCAACTGAGCCTCCCAGGTGCCCCTAGATCATATTTCTGAAGTTCAACACTGTATTCTGTAAATTAAAAAAAAATTTTAATGTTTATTTAGTTTTTGAGAGAAAGAGAGAGCACAAGTGGGGGAGAGGCAGAGAGAGATGGGGAGACACAGAATCAGAAGCAGGCTCCAGGTTCTGAGTTGGAAGCACAGAGCCCAATGCAGGGCTCAACTCATGGACCATCTGAGCCAAAGTCAGATACTCAACCGACTGAGCCACCCAGGAGCCCCATATTCTGTAAATTTTCAATACAGCCTTATCTCATTTCTTTAAAAAGTAGGATTTTCCTCTTCTCTGCTGGGACATAATGATTTTTCTCAATTCCTTTTGTGCTATTCTATGTATACAGATGAGTGGCTATTTTTTTCATATTGGTTTTTATTCCTTTTTTTTCTTTTTATTTATTTATTTTTTAAACTTTATAGTTTATTGTCAGGTTGGTTTCCATATAACACCCAGTGCTCTTCCCCAAAAGTGACCTCCACCAAGACCAACACCCCCCATTACCTTTCCCCCTTCCCCTTTCCCCCTCAGTTTGTTTTCAGTATTCAAG
>CM053567.1:76735376-76848419 GCA_028646485.1 Cryptoprocta ferox
TAGCCTTTTTTAACTCGTCACAGCTATTTTGAAGGTCCCTAGTCTGTTTATCAATAGCTTCTTTGTTGTTTTTTTCAAGTCCAGCAATTAATTTTATGACAATTGTTCTAAATTCTTGTTCAGTCATGTTGTTTAAGGCTGTTTTGAGCAGTTCTGTGGCTGTGACTTCTTCTTGGAGTTGCTTTAGAGGAGAGTAAATCCCCAGCAGTGCTATTGCTGGGTCATAGGGGAGTTCTATTGATAGTTTTTTGAGGACCCTCCAAACTGTTTTCCAGAGCAGCTGTTCCAGTTTACATTCCCACCAATAGTGTAGGAGGGTGCCCGTTTCTCCACATCCTCGCCAGCATCTATGGTCTCCTGATTTGTTCATTTTAGCCACTCTGACTGGTGTGAGGTGGTATCTCAGTGTGGTTTTGATTTGTATTTCCCTGATGATGAGTGATGCTGAGCATCGTTGCATGTGTTTGTTGGCCATCTGGATGTCCTCTTCGGAGAAGTGTCTATTCATGTCTTCTGCCCATTTCTTCACTGGATTATTCGTTTTTCGGGTGTGGAGTTTGGTGAGTACTTTGTAGATTTTGGATACTAGCCTTTTATCTGATGTGTCATTTGCAACTATCTTTTCCCGTTCTGTCGGTTGCCTATTAGTTTTTTTTATTGTTTCCTTTGCAGTTCAGAAGCTTTTTATCTTGATGAGGTCCCAATAGTTTATTTTGGTTCTTGATTCCCTTGCCTTTGGGGATGTGTCGTGTAGGAAATTGCTGCGGTTGAGGTCAAAGAGGTTGTTTCCTGCTTTCTCCTCTAGGGTTTTGATGGTTTCCTGTCTCACGTTCAGGTCCTTCATCCATTTTGAGTTTATTTTGGTGTAAGAGAGTGGTCTAGTTTCATTCTTCTGCATGTTGCTGTCCAGTTCTCCCAGCACCACCTGCTAAAGAGGCTAGCTTTTTTACATTGGATACTCTTAACTTCTTTGTCAAAGATTAATTTGCCGTAAATTTGTGGGCCTAGTTCTGGGCTCTCTAATCTATTCCAGTGGTCTATGTGTCTGTTTCTGTGCCAGTACCATACTGTCTTGATGATGACAGCTTTGTTATAGAGTCTAAAGTCTGGGACTGTGAGGCCTCCAGTTTTGGTTTTCTTCTTCAATATTACTTTGGCTATTCTAGGATTTTTGTGGTTCCATACGAATTTTAGGATAGTTTGTTCTAGATTTGAGAAGAATGCTGGTGCAATTTTAATTGGTATTGCATTGAATGTGTAGATTGCTTTGGGTAATAATGACATTCTAATGATGTTTATTCTTCCGATCCATGAGCATGGAATACTTTTCCATTTCTTTGTCTCTTCTTTAATTTCTTTCATAAGTTTTCTATAGTTTTCATTGTACACATCTTCTTGGTTTTTCTAAGAGCTTTATCTCTTCAGTCACCTACGTGGCATTGCTCTCTAGTCTTTGAATACATTTGACCAATTACTTTTGTGAAATGAAAGTTTCTTGAATGGAAAAGCTGTATTTGAGCCCTTACTTTATGTCATGTGCAGCAATAAGTGTTGAGGTTGTTGTTGTTGTTGTTGTTGTTTTGCATTATCATCATTTAATCATTGTAGTGACCCTGCACTATGAAATAAATACATTTTACCTAAAAGAAACAAAAACTCAGCTGGGGAAAAATTTCCCATGGCTGCATAGCTAGTAAATCACAGAGCTATGGTGCAAACACAAACATTTCCAAAGACTGTCTTCAATCACTTCACTGTGGTGCTTCCAAAAGAGCTGGTCTGTGATGATCATTTTATCCTAAACACAGATGTCCCAGTATGGTGCTTATCTTCTCATTATCAATCTGAGACCACATCTCTTTGTTTATGCACTGCTAAGAGTTCTAGGTCCTTGCTTTTATCATGTGTCTTTAAAGTCTGAAGCTCGTTGCATATATGTTCTTAGTCATTGTGGAACAAATAACACAACCTGTTTCTCTAATTCTCCTTATTTCCACTGACCCCTTCCTCACCTCACCTTCTCTATCTCCTCCTGAGATAACACCTTGTGCTTTGTCACCACCTCTGGTTTGAAATTTTTCTATTTGACTATATCCTCTGTATTAATTATATATGCTTTGTAACAATATCATTACAAACTTGGAAGCTTAAAACAAAACACATATATTATCTCCCAGTTTCTATGAGTTAGAGGTACAGGCTTGGCTTTAGGGTGTCTCGATGCTGCTATAAAGATGTTGATTGGGACGCCAATCTCAACTAAGGCAAGACTGGGGAAGGATCTGTTTTCAAGCTCATGTGGTTGTTGGCAGATATCAGTTTCTTATAGGCTCTTGGACTGAAAGCCTCAGTTTCTTGTTAACTGCTGGCCAGAAGACACTTTCAGTTACTTACCGTATGACCCTTGGTGTGGGTACATGGTTCTGCTCACAACATGGCAGCTTGCTTCTTGAAAGCCAGCAAGGGAGAGAGGGTGTCCTCTTAAGATAGCCATTACAATCTTGTGTAATGTAATCATGTACATTTAATCATGTACATCTTGTCACCTTTGCTGTATTCTATTAGTTAGAAGCAAGACATAGGTCCTGGTCACTCTCAAGGGAAAAGAAACACACAAAAAAACATGAGCACTGGAAGGTGGGCATCAAGGGGGTCATCCTAATGTCTACGTGCCCTTCTATCTTCAAGGTTTCCTGCTTAACTATTTCTGCACTGTCTGTTTTACCTCATTTGGCTTTCTAAGCCATTGATCTCTCTTCTTTCTCTTGATGTATCAGTTTCTTCCTCTTTTACCTCTCTCATTGTCCTCCTTAGGTTAGATTTCTTGCTCCCATAGTTCAACTACTGTCTTGCTAATGATTCCTATGACTCTTTGCCTATTGGCTGCATTTATCAGAAAAGACTTTAACCCTAGGTAATCCCAATAATCCTTCTCCCTTGAGTCTAAACTCAAATGGCACTACTATAAATCCATGCTTACAAATTCAACTTGGCTCTCAACAACACTCAGTGTTTTCATCAGGTTTTCCAACTCAGTTTGCTTTCCCACTTTCCACAATAACTATTCCAAACTTTCTTCACTCTCCTCAAATCTCCAAGCCCCACCTCCCCAGCCTCTTCATTATCAGCATAAGAATTTACCTTTTATATTCTGCCCCTTAAAATAAGAAACCATCATATGGGATTTCTCTTGACTTCCTGCCACCAAATTTAAAAATCTTCCTGCATTTGCTGTAATCTCTTCCTTTGTCCCCACTCTCATTGGACCAAGTGTTTTATCTCCTATAAAAAATCATATCCTCCACGTGAATCTCATTCCTACTTTAACATATACCTTCAACCTCTTCATCTTTACTGGCTTCTTCTCATTGATACTTAAATATACAAATATTTAAGACATTCCTTGACCCCATGTTTCCCTTTGCTGCCACATTCTTATCTTTCTTCTCCTCTTCACAGCCTGACTTCTTGACAGAGTTGTGTACACTGTCACCTTTACCTTATTTTCCACGGTTTTCCCCTCCATTCCATTCTGTCTGAATTCCAATTCCAGTCTGTCTCTGAAGTGGTTTATGCCAATCTTATCCATGGCCTCTCAGTAACTAAATGCAAATAATGTTTCAGTCCTCAGTTAATTTAGCCACTCGGCAACATTCAATAGAGTTGACAATTCTTTTCTTAAAAACAAAATCTTTCTTTTTGTCACATGAGGACACATGCTGTCTTCCCATTCTGGGTATTTCTTCACACTCTTTTTTAGATAGATTCTCTTTCTCTATTAAACCATTAAGAGTTGTCATTCCTCCAAATTCTATCCAAAGTCCTCTATTCTTCTCATTTTCACTTTCCACTCTAGGCAATCTCATCTATTCCTGTGGGTTAATTTCCATTACTATGCGAAATAATTCCAAATTTATATATGGAGATTAGGTGTTTCATGTCACTCTAGAATTAAATATCTGCCTTTTTTTTTTTACATTTCTACTTTAATATTTCATGAGCATTTCAAATTTAAATTCACAATCTTTATTACATAAACCTTCCCTACTTATCATGTTCTGTATCCCAGTAAATGGCACTATTATTTCCTGATGACTTGCTGAAGCTAGAAACCTGTGTTATTCTAGCTATCTACGTTTTTCCTCACTCCATATTTTAATCAGTTACCAAATCCTGTCCTTTCTATGTCTTAACTAACTAATTTCTCTTCTCTATGTCTACTGGTATTATCTTAGTCTAAGTCACAATTATCCTTCATTTGGACTATTGCATTGGCCTCCTAATTCATCTTTCAGTGTATATAGTTACTCTTTCTCATCCATTCTCCACATCGTAACTAGAGCAATCTTTGTGTGTGTGTATTTTTTAATGCTTATTTATTTTTGAGAGAGAGAGTGTGCATGCAGGTGAGGAAGGGGCAGAGAGAGGGGAACAGAAGATCTGAAGTAGGCTCTGAGCTGACAGCAGTGAGCCCTATGTGGGGCTCAAACTCACCAACCACAAGATCATGACCTAGCTGAAGTCAGATGCTTAACCGACTGAGGCACCCAGGTGCCCTAGAGCAATCTTTTAAAAATGCAAATTGAATCAATTAGCCCTTGGTTTACAGACTTTTAATAGTTTTTTTAATTGTCTTTATGATAAAACAAATTTTTTAATATGGTCAATAAGCTCCATGAGGGCAGTGACCTCGTGTCTTGGACACTGGTGCATTTCCCGTGCCTATTTAGCACACTACCTGATACATAGGTAGTGCTTAATAAGTTTTGGGTGAATGACTAATAACCAAAAGAACCCATCTATTCTGTGCTCTGTCTACTTGTATCAGTTAGCTTTTGCTGTGTTAATAAACCATCCCAAACCATAGCAGCTTAAAACCTTTTTTTGCTCATAATTCTGTAGGTCAGTTAGGCATTTCTATTTTGGGCTATTTTGGCAGATCTCTGAGGTCATCTTGCTGCTTTACTGGGGGTTAGATATAGCCTCACACACATGTCTGGCCATTACTGGCTGGTAGGTCTAACTAAGCGGGCTCAGCTGGAACCATACATTTCTGTTCCACATGGTCTCATCCTCCAGAGAGGATGTTCACAGGTAGTGGTCTCAGGGTTCAAAAGAGCAGCATGAGAGAGAAAATGTAATGCATAAGTACTTTGTAAGGCTTTGCTAACATTCTTTGGTGCTGTCCAGTGAGCCAAGGCAAATCACAAAATTAGGCTTATTCTACAACCAATATCCATCAATTGCCTGCAAAGTGCCAAACACTATGAATACCCATAGACATAAACAAATTGGTGGTCATTTCTACAACAATCTGCTGTGGCACTTTTGTAGCCTCATCTTGACAAATCTACCCTTTTCTATTTCTTCTATACCAGTCATATTGAACAATTTTAGTTTCTTGAATGGGTTCTGCATTATTGTCCATTTGTCTAGAATGCTGTCCTCTTCTTCTGGTTTACTTTGCCTGTTTCTTCAAGATAGTATTAACATATATATGTCCAACTGTGCGTAACAGAGAACAAAAATAACAGTGGCTTAAATAAGACTGAATTTTATTTCTAAGTTGATATGGCCACTACATCCTGAATATCATCAGAGGCCCTACTCATATTTCCTCTTTTCTTGTCATTTTACTATCCCCTTGGAATTTCCTTACTCACATTCTCCAGGATGTCTTATCCACATTTTCATATTCCAGACAGCAGAACATGAGGAAAATAAAAGTAAGATCGTATACTTTCCCTCTAAGGGTACAAAACAGAAGTTCCATGCATTGTTTACTCATATTTCCTTTGTCAGAAATTAGTAATTTTCCTTCATTTGGCTGCACAGAAAGTAAGGAGTCTTTATTCTGAATCTCTATGTATCCAAGTAAAGTCCTATAACAGTGGAATAAAGAGGAAACAAATATTGGAAGACAACTACCATTAGGTTTCAGCTTAAATATAATTTCCTCCAGAGAACCTTTTCTAAAACCCCAGTCAATGTGAATTTTCCCCTATGCAATTTCATAGTATCAGGCACTTCTTCATTGAACCTGTTATTTTTGGTTATTATTGGTTGAGTAGCAGTCATTCCTTTAATATTATAAGTGGGCAAGAGATATATTCTTCTTAGTCATACCAATATTTGCTTAGTACAGAGAATAGTGTTTGGCACTTTGCAGGCAATTGATGGATATTGGTTGTAGAATAATTCTGGCCAGAGCCAAAACAATTACAAACAAGTTCAGGAGAAAGGAAAGCTGGCTGCTTTTATAATTTTATTGTCCACATTAATTCTCTGAGATTTAAATGAACTGAAAATAACATTAAAACTTGAATTAAAAATAAAGATCTTGTTAACAGCAAGTAAGAAGTTGTTGCAAAGAGCTGGCACACCATCCTAATTAGCTGTAATTAAAAGCAATTCTTGTATATGTGACTTGGTGGGACATAATAGAATGGCTTTGATCACATGTTTGGCATGCAAAACAAAACAAAACATTTTGAACAATTTTCATAAGATGTATGAAGTAGAGATCACCTCTAAACTGCAAAGTAAGTCTGTATAAATTCAATTCCCACATCTTTTGGAAAGCAATTTCACAATGAAATAGATCTTTTTATCCATAGAGATTAAAAGCAAATTTTTTAACATTGTGTAGACCAGATGGCTTCACAGGGAATTTTATCAAACATTTAAAGAACAATTAATACCTATTCTTCTCAAACTATTCCAAAAACAAAAGGGGAAGGAAAACTTCCAAATCCATTCTATGAGGTCAGCATTACTGTGATACCAAAACCAGATGAAGACATCACAAAGAAGAGAACTATAGGCCAATATCTCTGATGAATATAGATGCAAAGATCTTCGACAAAATATTAACAAACCAAATCCAACAATACATTAAAAAAAATCACTCACCACGATCAAATGGGGTTTATTCTTGGGATGCAAGGGTTCAATATTCACAAATAAATCAACATGATATGTCACATCAGTAAAAGAAAGGATAAAAACCACATGATGATTTCATTAGATGCAGAAAAGCATTTGAAAATGTACAATATTCAGTCATGATAAAATCCTCAATGAAGTAGATCAAGAAGAAACATACCTCAACATAATAAAAACCTTATATAGAAAACCCACAGCGAACATCATGCTCAATGGGGAAAAATTGTGAGCTTTTCCCCTAAGGTCAGGAACAAGATAAGGCCATTTTTATTCAACATAGTACCAAAAGTCTTAGCTACAGCAATCGGACAACAGAAAGAAATAAAAGGCATCCAAACTGGTAAGGAAGAAGTAAGACTTTTACTCTTTGCAGGTGACATGATACCATGTATAGAAAACCCTAAAGATTCCACACAAAAAACTACTAGAAATGATAAATGAATTCTGTGAAGTCACAGGATACAAAATCTATGTACAGAAGTCATTGCATTTCTATACACTAATAATGAATGAAGCAGCAGAAAAAGAGATTAAGAAAATATTTCATTTACAATTGCACCAAAAATAATAAAATACCTGGGAATAAATTTAACCAAAGAGGTGAAAACTTACATTCCAAAAACTATTAAACATTGATTAAAGAAATTGAGGATGACATAAAGAAATGGAAAGACATTCCATGCTCATGGACTAGAAGAACACATATAGTTAAAATGTCTACACTACCCAAAGCAATCTACAGATTTAATGCACTCCCCATCAAAATACCAACAGCAATTTTCACTGAACTAGGACAAATAATCCTAAAATTTGTATGGAACCACAAAAGGCCTCAAATAGCCAAAGCAATCTTAAAGAAGGAAAAACAAAACTGGAGGTTTTATAGACTTCACATTATATTACAAAGCTATAGTAATCAAAACAAAATGCTACTGGCACAAAATATAGACACATAGATTAATGAAATAGGACAGAGAGCCCAGAAATAAACCCATGCTTATATGGTCAATTAATCTATGACAAAGGAGGCAAGAATATACAAAGGGGCAAAGACAGTTTCTTTAACAAATGGCGTTGGGAAAACTGGACATCTACATGCAAAAGAATAAAACTGGACCACTTTCTTACATCATGCTCAAAAATATACTCAACATGGATTAAAAGGCCTAAATGTGAGACTTGAAAACACAACACTGCTGAAAGAAGACATAGGCGTAATTTTGTGGACATTGGCCTTTGGAACTTTTTTTTTCTGGATATGTCTCCTTAGGCAAGAGGAACAAAAGCAAAAATCAACTATTGGGACTATATCAAAATAAATAGCTTTTACAGAGCAAAGGAAACCATCAAGAAAACAAAAAGGCAACCTATTGAATGTAGAAGATATTTGCAAATGGCATATCTGATAGGGGTTAATACACAAAATATATAAAGAACTTATGCAAGTCAACATAAACAAAACAAATAATCCAACTAAAAACTGGATAGAAGACATGAACAGACATGTCTTCAAAGAAGACATATAGACGGCCAACAGACAAATGAAAAGATGCTCAACATCACTCATTATCAGGGAAATGCAAATCAAAACCACGATGAGATACCACCTCACATCTGTTAGAATGGCTAAAATTAAAAACTCAAGAAACAAGTGTTGGCGAGGGTGTGGAGAATAAGGAATCCTTGTGTGTTGTTGGTGGAAATGCAAACTGGTGCAGCTACTGTGGAAGACAGTATGGTTTTAATTTCAAAAAATTAAAATCTACCCTATAATCCAGTAATTGTGCTATTGGGTATTTACACAAAAATTACAATAACACTAATTCAAAGGGATATATGAACCCTTATGTTTATTGCAGCATTGGTTACAAGAGCCAAACTATGGAAGCAGCCCAAGTGTCCATTGATAGATGAATAGATAAAGAAGGTGCAGTATATGCAATAGAATATTATTCAGCCATAAAAAAAGAATAAAATCTTGCCATGTGCAACATGGATGGATCTAAAAAGTAGAATGCTAATTGAAATAAGCTATTCAGAGAAAGACAAATACCATATGATTTCACTCATATGTGGAATTTAAGAAACAAAACAAATGAACAAAGAAAAAAAAGAGACAGACATACCAAAAAACATTTTCTTAACTATAGAGAACAAAGTGATGGTTACCAGAGAGAGGGTAGGAAGGGGGCTGGGTGAAACAAGTGAAGGGGATTAAGAGTACATTTATCTTGATGAACACTGAGTAATATATGGAACTGTTGAATCACTGTATTGTATACCTGAAAGTAATATAGCACTGTATATGCTTTTGGAAGTTATCTTTCCTTTTTTTTAAAAAATGTACTTTTAGGGGCACTTGGGTAGCTCAGTCAGTTAAGCATCTGACTTTGGCTCAGGTCATGATCCCACGGTTTGTGAGTTCCAGCCCTGCATCAGGCACTGTGCAGATAGTTCAGAGCCTAGAGCTTGCTTTGGATTCTGTGTCTCCCTCTCTCTCTACCCTCCCCCACTTGCACTCTGTCTCCCCCCTCTTTAAAAATTAAACATTAAAAAATTAAAAAATTTTTAATGTTTTTTCATTTATTTTTGACAGAGAGAGACAGAGCGTGAGCTGGGGTGGGGCAGAGAGAGACAGAAACACAGAATCTGAAGCAGGCTCCAGGCTCTGAGCAGTCAGCACAGAGCCTGATGTGGGGCTCGAACGCTAGAATCATGAGATCATGACCTGAGCTGAAGTTGGCCGTTTAACCGACTGAGCCACCTATGTACCTGTCTTTTTAAAAATTCTACAAAATTGTATCATAGTAATGGGAAATTATTTTTAAAATATAGAAACTGAAAGAAAGATATATTTTGGATCCCCTGATAAAGATCCAGAGAAAAGTGAACATAAAAATACTCTCTTTAATATATGTTGTGAGATGGCAATAGTTCATATTCCATGATACCTTGCTGTTAAATGATCTCTATGATCTCTAATATGCTTGTGGGTAATGTCATCTGCTGGCAGAAGTCCCCTGTAACTCCAGGGAGACTTCCTGTAAGGCAGAGGGGTAGATTGGGGTATGGGTGGTAGGTTACAAACCCTTAGAATGTAAACATGCTTTTTTTATGGCAATTCCTTTATAAATAGTTTGGTCTGAACTTATTACACAGCTTCTTCAGGACAAAGTGGAGTATTTTCTATGTTTCTGTGTTGGCCTGGAGGACAAGGTAAGACCCTTCTCGTAGACTACCACAACGAGGTTCTGCTGTCAGTGTGCATATAGCTCACCCAGAGATGCACAAGGCTTCTAATGGCTGACGGGTCTTTTGGCTCCTTTTTCTTTTGGTGACTAGGGAATTGTTTCTAAAATCAGTGATGCTATGAATTAATAACAAGAACAAAATCCCATCAGAACCTTGAGCATTCCAACTAAACCAAAGGAATGATTTCGAGGAATTCTGTCTTCTTTCATTTGTTGTTGTTGTTGTTGTTTACTCATTTATTTTGAGAGAGAGAGAGAAAGAAATGTGCGTGCGCAGAAGCAGAAAGCAGAGGAGGGGCAGAGAGAGAGGGAGAGAGAGAAACCTAAGAAGCTCCATACCATCAGCACAGAGCTCTATAAGGGGCTCAAACTCACAAAATGTGAGATCATGGCCTGAACCAAAATCAAGAATCAAATGCTTAACAGACTGAGTCACACAGGTGCCCTGGAATTCTGTCTTCTTAACTTATATTAACTCTTTCATAAAGAAATGTTACCCCAGTGACTCTATTTTACCTTACCTTCATGTTTTGCATATGGATATTTACCTCTAGATAACTGTAACGATGAATAGGAATGTAGTGAAGTGAGACAAGCTTGAAATTTTTGCAGAATAAAAGATACCCCTGGCTGCTAATATTTTCTTAACTGATAACCATTTCACACCTGTTGTTAAAATGGAGGTTGATGTCTGTGTACATCAAGAAAATGAAATTGATGTGAGTTACCTTAAAGCATACAGTCAAGTAAAGCTCAGCAGGTATTGTCTAATTCAAAACCAAATGGGAAAGTGTTCATGACTGAATTAATATCCACTGGCAAAATTGGATTTTCATATCTAGTCTAGTGTCATGCTGATAATAACAACATATGTGAGAGAGCAAAATATAAATTCTATCTTTAAAGAAATAGTGCTCATTGATTCCGTAATAACAGTTTCTATAGAGAAAACTATAGAAGTCAAAAGCATCTAACTGTTAACTTTCCTTCATCAATATATGACCATTTAGTCAGGTCTTATATTGTGACCTAACCAGCAGAGTCAATGTCAATAGAAATCAAGAGGAAAGTTCTCTAATTATATTCTATTATTAGTTCTCTAAGAAGTTGGGATTTTAATTACACTACAAACATGTAAAATAATTTTTAATTTAAAAAGAACCTTACCAACCCCCCCCAAAAAACAAACAAAACAAAACAAAAAAAGAAAAAAGAAAAAACAAAACAACAAAGGAGAGGCTTGCTCATGTCATGTCCAAGTTGGACAAGTAACGTTATTCTAAATGAGAAGAGTAAATGAATGGGTAAAACTTTTCTATTTTCTCAAATGCTTTGTGTTATGAAAACCCCCTGCATGCTTTCTCTCTGAATGAAGTCCTCCTTAATTTAAACCTACTGGCATTTTAAGGAAAATTTAATAAACAAATGCTTTCCTGGCCCGAAAGAATTCTGTGCTATGCGAACAATGAAGAGAATCATGACAGAAGATGCTGAGTGCCTGCTGAGCCAGGTTTCAGTTCCATTCCCTAGATAGCTTGTTCACATACAGAACTCCTTGGAAGTCAATGAGAGGAAATTAATGTGCCACCCAGAGCAGAGAACATTGAAATGTGCTGAATTAATATTTTGGATCATAAAACCCCCTCAAAGAAAATTCTTTCAATAGGGTGCCAACCAGAGTCTGGTTATATAATTCTTATATAAACCTTATTTTTTTCTTATAAAAGGAAATTTTGGTTTTTCTCAGAAAGAATAATGGTCCTGCTTAGCACACCCCACCCCCCAAGTACAGTGTGAATAAGCTTACTTTGTAAATAAGTCTTCATTTGTTTCTGATTGTAAAAGAAATACATTCTCAATGTAGAAAATGTGGAAAATACAGACAACCACAAAGGAAACAAAAATCATAATAATCCTACTCTACCCCCTAGACTTAGATAAAAATGGATACCTTTTGGTATATTTTTAAAAATTGTATTTCTTTAAAGCTAATAAAGCTGGCACCTATTATTTTTGAAAAATGTGAGTATATTTTATCTGAATGATGGTATCTGTATAACCGTTAAATAGCAAAATCAACTTTTTTCAACAGATACCTCAGGATAAGAAGGCAGCATAAAGAGAAGATAGCATGGTACTCTTGAAAATTGTCACCTTGGAAAACTAGACACTTAAATCTACTGATGCTTCCTGGCTCCAACATTTTAACATCACTTTCTTCCAGTTGTTCTCAGAACCAGTTTATAAGACAAAATCATCTTGTAATACTATAAGCTAAGTGCTTCTTTAAAAATCATTCTTTTTCATTTTTTGCCTGTTTTATTTTTTAGGTCATCTTTATCTGGAGAAGCAAAGCAGAGTTGCTTATAAATCATTTGTGGGAAACAATAGATTTTGATTAAATTATTATAGTTTTTATAAGTATATTTAAGGTAGGTTCAACCTCAGATATTTCTGCTAATGCAAAGTGACATCTTGTATGAATCTCATATTAGTCATTGGTTTCGAACTGTGCAATGTATCTGTTCCTATCACATTTGCTGAAGAGCAGTTCAGCAGTTTCAACACTGACAAGTTTAAAATTTAGTTTTCAGTGATATACAGATGGAGGCAAACTCAAACTCCTTTAGAGCATAGTCATTTCAAACATAGAAGTTGCAAGACTTCTGGAAAAGACTGAGGACACAAGAGACTGCATTAGCATGTCTCAGCTAACAACCATGATGGCATATAGCTGTGGCTGTGAAGTATGGTTGAATTGTAGGAGGTGTCTATTTATAATCACACTATGACCAAGTGACCAATGGATATGGTGGTTGGGTGGTGGGGAGTTTTAAACTCCAGAGTTTCCTTCTAATGGAGGAGATAGGGCTGGAAGATACAAAAGAGACTTAAAAGCACTTTGAAAAAAGAAGCCATGAGTAAATTCAGCATTGCAAACTTCTGAAGACTGCCATCCTAAAAGTCACCTTCTTGGGTGTTTCGTGGGTCATTACATTCGAATTCTTTTCTTATTTCTCTGATTATGTACTAATAGATTTTATTCCATGGATCAGTAATTCTCTACTGGTTTTCCTGAGGAATGTTAACTACTTAATCATGTCTCTACCTCATGAAAAGCACCAGGCCATGTTGTTTTTCTTCTGTGTCTGGTGGGCGTGGCAATAGGAAGAACAGTGATGTTAAAGGACAGAGGACTGAAGATGAGAACTACCACTTTACTTGCTAACCTGTCAGACAATCAGGAAACTGCTGCCTTCCCTACTAATAAAATTACCTCAACCACTCCACAGTTATTAACAGAAAAAATTTCACTTTGATAATAGTATGCAGACCTGAGACTCACTTTCACCTAAGGGACCATCACCTTTACCACTACAAATGTCTCAGGAGTACGGAGATGGACACACGATTCCTCTTTGCTCTCTGCAACTTAGCACTGAGAAAGGAACAACATTTAGCTAAGATGTTGAAAGCTGGGGTTGAGTGGGGACAAAAGGGAAAACAAAAAAAAAACCCCAGAGAATAACATGAATTGAGATGGTAATGGTTACAAAATGTTTTTTGTCCTCTGGGGCTGGTTGACCCATCCCATCTGAGCTCCTGGCCAGCCATTTTGTGGTGGGCATGCTCCACATCAATTATCAGGAGTCTCCACACTCTTTGAAGAATAGGATCAAGACAGTTAAGCCCCAAAGAATAAGAGTTCCTTCTCCTGCGGACTGAAAGCAAAAGTTTTGGGTTCTTCTTTGGGGACCTGTTTCTTTTCTAGTTGTTTGACTCTGGCAAGGCCCATGCCTATCAAGGGAGATCATGACAATCCATGGTCTTATCTGGTCCTCAGTATCTTAGCTCTATCTAAGTAAACAATAACCCAATGACCTTATAAGAACACAAATATCAGGAAAGCTGCCTTATTACTGGGACGTGAGAAAGTGACACTTGAACTTGCTAAGCCATTGGATCCTCATCAGTAAAAGAGAGATAACAACACCCAGTTCTCAGATTGATTGTCAGGATTAAATGAGACTATGCCAGCAAAAATTCTGTATGCTACTCTATCATGCTTATGTATATCTCTATTATCCTGTAAATAAATGCTTTCCTTACTACCATTGGTAGGCTTAAGCAAGGTTTTGTTTTGCAAATTTTTATGGCTATGGCTTATCTTTGGAACTGGTTTGCTGGTTTCTGGAAGACAGAAAGATTTTTGTAACCCTGCACTTTGTGTCACACGTGATAAATACTTGACACATCGTTGTCCATTGCTTTCCCCTGATTAAGTTTGCCATTGCTGTTAGGAAAGGACCTGCACTTATAATTTATAACCACTGCTACTTGAACTGTGCTGGGGCATCTGGAGAAATGATAATCTGCTGCAATAGCTTTTCATTCCTCTTTTACTGTATGACTCAATCCTGTGCTGTCATCATTCCCATTAGTAGCCACTCCACATGACTCAAAGGGAGAAATGGAAATATGTTTCACTCGAGACAACATAAAAGCAAAGATAATATAATAAATTAAGACTTCTGCTGTAACTACAAAGGAAAAATGGTAATTCTGAGATCCATAGATGTTCACTTTTTCGCAATTTATCCCAAGTACTCTCTCAGCCCCATAAATGGTATTTTTTTTTTTCCTTACAGAAGCTGTTTCCTGAATGAGAAGGTGGAGGTACCAGGATAGTTTTGGTGAGTGATGGCTGTGGAGCCTGTTATGATAATGTCACTGCTATGTGTGTGTCTTCTGGAGTATCCTTTGGAAATTATGATGCTATATGCCAAGAATCTTCTACTAATGCAAGAATGTCATGTTTGGGGTAGGTCATCTTGTTTAAATTAGCAACACCCTGACAAAACTAAATTACTTTATGAATGAAATTATTGCCAAGTACAAGTATTTCTGGTTAACTTACACATCACTCATTCAAAAGATGCATCATTAAATTTTTAAATTAAATGTACCAAAAATTATCTACCAATTTAAACTTGGAGAGAATACTAGCAATCATGTGCTTTACCAAGGCTAAGTCTTAATTGTTTTCTTTTCCATAGAGTTCCTTAATATACAAAGAGAAAATTCAGTCTTGCAGTCACAAGTAACATTCTAAGAAGCCATTTTATTTAATTATGTTTAATTTTGCTTGCTTTAACTTCTTAGTATTTATCCACAAAATACCAAGAACTGCTACTTTCCCTTTGCTACTTTCTAAGGATAATGGCTTTAAAAAAAGTGTATTAAGGCGAGCTGGTGATTTTCTCCTTTTGGGCTGTCACTTTTCCTACATGATTGTGTTTCTTACAGTGTTTTACAATTTTTGTTCTTTTTGTCACTGTTTTATCACTCTATAGGGGAGTGGTTATATTTTATTCTTCTTATTTAAGCAATGGCTAGTAGAGTCCCTGTCATTTATCACCTAAAACTACCTGTAACAAGCTAGAGGGGAATAAAATGCTAGCCTCCTTCAATGCGTGAACTTGAGGCAGGAGGTTCAGGATTTGGTTAAGAACTTGCTATAATATGGTTAGACTATAGCCAACAATTTGGAAGAAGGACCTGTGGAAATCCTAACTTAGGACTTGATGACTATAATCCTTCCACCTCCATGATGAATTACTCAGAGAGTTCATGGGGAAAGAGTTCAAAGGACCACAGACTTTCACAGGTTTAGGGTGAAGATAAAGTAAAAAACTCTCGTGTACTTGCGCAGATTACAATAACCTTATTCCCTCAGAATTCAACATGATCCCACACCCACAGAAGTGGGCTGCACTACTCCTTCAAGTCAGCCAAGTTTGTTTGGGCTACAGTTAATTGGAGGAGGCAGGTGAGGAGAGGGTAAGGAAGAGGAATATATCTAACCCAAGCTGGACCAATTCATTTCTCTGTCACAGAAGTCTGGCATTTGGATTCAGAGGCAGCAGTGTTAGTCCCCTCAGTGGCTGGAAGTGGGGTGATATAAACTAGGGAGGTCTCTGGGATAGCCATCTTCTGCACACTGAGAAGTAGAGACAGCATGTAGGCATGGAGCAAAATATGAGTATGTGAACAGAGTTGAGAGACTGAGAGAACAACCACTTCCTTGGAGACTGAACACTTTTTGTTTCCTGGTTTCAGCCCTTTAAGAAGCCCCATTACTCCTGGGTTCTGAAACATATGCCTGTCTCATTTCAGTAAATTGTCTTTTTTGGATTATGCTATTTAAGCTGATGTTTTGACTAAGAAAAGACAAAGCATTCAGGGCCCCTACATAACCTCTGCAGAATTGAAGGACTGCTAGCTAATTCTCCCTTATAGTTTTTGTTTTCTTTCAATTCTTTATTCTACATTGATTTAGGATTCATAAAGTCAATTCATAGCCTGCCATTTTTGCATTTGTTGTTTCTGTCACTTTTCAAGCCACTTTCTATTACATTGGTATCTTCTAGAATATCGCTTGTCTAGTACACAATGCAAGTTCTTAGAGTTCGTTTCAGGCTCATTAGCTTCCCCCCGGGGGCTGCAGTCTACTGCTGCTACTGCTGTGAGGTCTCCTGTTAGGTGTAGGAAGCTCAGGTTTGTAAGAATGCTGAAGCAGAGATGAGTTTAGAATCCTTCTCCAAACCTGCTTCTTTCCCCAGAAATTCCACAATCAGGTACAGTGCTTGGCAGGACTGAATCCTAAGTTTGTCTGTCTATGAACTGAACTTCCTCTAAGTGGTAAATGATTACTTTTTTGTAAGGATAAGTACAAACAATCAGATCCCATGAATTGGTGTTGGGATGAATTATTTAATTTTTTTCCTTTTAATGATGTGGGAGAAAATTAAAGTAAATGAGGAGACCTCCAAGTTTTTAGATGACAAAATTATTTTAGACAAGAAGTGGCAAATTGGAACACTGTAAACTTCAAGTCTGTAAGTTATAGCATAGTCATATATTTGGGAATAAATATCTTTCTCAATTCTGAGGCTCTGAACTCTCAGTTACAACTCACAAAGGATCTAGAAATGTTTGGTCCTGAGTGGAATTTGGCACTCTTCTAAATTGGGGCTGAAATTTGCTTATGTTTTTTTATGTTAGAAGCTAAATAGTTCATTCTTATTCTATGCCATGTTGTGTACCAAATGCATTCAATACATAGTCTCATTTAATTCATTGAACTCTCCAGTGAATCAGGTGCAACTGTCCCTATTTTATTCAGAAAAGTTAATCAGGGGAGCCTGGGTAACTCAGTTGGTTGATTGTCTGACTTTAGCTCAAGTCATAGTCTCATGGTTTGTGGGTTCAAGCCCCATATTGGGCTCTCTGCTGGCAGTGCGGAACCTGCTTCGGATTCTCTGGGCCCCACCTCACTTGTGTGGACATGCCATTTCTTTCTCCCTCTCTCAAAAATAAACATTTTTTTAAAAAAGGGTAGTCAACTTGTGTGAGCTTTCATGGTCTGTATGTGTTAAGAGACACAAAGAGTTAAAGCCAAGTAAATGATACTATATTCACTTGTTCATCATTTAGTAAATTTGAGTGTCCACTATGTAGTAGATATAGTCTGTACCTGATACTTGAATACATTGATGAACAAAACAAAAAAGATCTCTGTCCTCATGTAGCTTATATTTTAATGAGAGGTCACAGAAAACAAGTAATGGGTACATTATAAATTATATGGCACATTGGGTGATATAAGTGCTATGGAAAAAGAAAAAAAAAATAGCAGGTAAGGAGGAACAAGGGAGTGAAGGTGGTGGGAATGTGAGTAGCCATTCCTAGATTGGGTGGTCAGAGTAGGTCTTGACAGAAAGTAACATTTGCTCAAAGATTTAAACTGGGAGTTGCCCAGGTAGATGTCTGGAGAAATAGCAAGTCAGGCATGAGTGAAAACAGTGCCGAGCCTCCAAGGCAAAAATGTGCCGTGTTTGTTCAAGGAAAAACCAAGATGTAGGTAGGGCTGGGCTGGAATTAAGTCAGAGAGCTAGGGGTTGAGTAGGTGCAGATCATGGCATTTCCTGAAGGCTAGTACAAGGCTTTTTGGTTATACTTTCAGTAAAGTGGGGAGGTCGTTGCAGAGCCTCACAATTCTTCTTCTATGCTTCAAATATTCTTTTCCAATATTGTGGTGATACAAACAGAGAGAGAAGACCAGATTGAAAGAAAGAGTGGGACAGAGAACAATGGAAATCCTCCTCCCCATCTTTACCCACCCTATGTCTCTACCTTAGAAATATTTTTTTTCCCTCCAGTTTCAACAATTAGAAGCTTATTTGGGCTTATAAATCATCTTGAAATGTACCGTCTTGGCATTCATTAGCAGTTTTGATGTCTTTTTGTGAATCACTTACATAATAGGATTGGTCCCCTTTTCAATATGTAGCTGTGATGCACTTTTTTTTTTTTTTTAATCCCATCCTTTATTACCAGTAACTATGTTACAGGAGTGATACATCCTTGAAGGTCAATATCTGATCCAGGAGTGTCTTGTCTCTGCTAGCAGCCATGGCAGGATAACTTGTTAGCTTGCAAGTACGGTAAAATGTCAGAGCCTTCACACTCCTTTTTATTTTTTAATTAATTAATTAATTAATTAAGAAAGAACAGGTGGGAGAGGGGCAGAGAGAGAAGGAGAGAGAAAATCCTAAGCAACCTCTGTGCTGTTAGCACAGTCTAATGTAGGGCTCAAACTCATGAACTGTGAGATCATGACCTGAGCCAAAATCAAGAGTCAGATGCTTAACTGACTGAGTCACCTAGGTGCTCCATCAGAGCCCTCACACTTCTTGATATTGATTTTCCATGAAAATTACAATATAAACAAACCTTAATTCATTTCAGAAGCATCATACATGTGCTTCCTTTACTGTGTTTGTGAAAGAAGGTAAGCAGTTTCTTTCTTTTCATTTTCATTTGTTTGAGAGAGGGAGAGAGAGAGAGAGAGAGAGAGAGAGAGAGAGAGAGGGAGAGGGAGAGAGAGAATCTTAAGCAGGCTCCATGCTAAGCAGGAACCTGGAGGCTGTTGGATCCTGGATGCAGGGCTGGATTCCACGACCCCAGGATCATGACCTGAGCCAAAACCAAGAGTCAGACACTTAACTGACTGAGCCACCCAGGTGCCCCGGTTGGCAAGTTTCTTTTTTAGACCAACTGCTCCCTCATACCAGGTGTATTAGCTGCACCATTTGGTTGCAAGTATCAGAAACTAAATCAAAGAAATTTTATTTATTTATATATTGAAGAAAGATATGTCTAGGAAAGATATTGGGATCAGTCCTGTAGGAATCAGCGGTTGAAGACTAGAATTAAGCATGTAGCATGCCAGAATTTTGTGTGTCTCTCCTTATTTTAACTCTGATTTTCTTTATTTGTTGGTGCAATGTTCTCCTTCTTTCTATGGCTGGAGGAACAATTTCAATGGCAGCATTAGCTTAGCAACCTGAGGTAAAAGAAAATTTGTTTGTTTATATTGATCTCTGGATGTGTTGTAATGTGCATTCCTATAGCCAGGGCAGGCCATTAGAAATATGTGAAACACTAGAGCTGTAATTCACTGACGGAAGAGATGCTGAGCAGAAAAAACAATTTATGTTCACCACAAGAGTGGGTTTACTTCCTGTGAGTTAGATGCAGTTGAACTTTGTAGAAATGTCTATGTAGAACCCAACAGCCCTGTATACTAGCAATTGCAAGTCATTTGAGAATGATGAAGGACTTCTGGGCACTGAGGTGTCATCCATAGCATTAATATAGTCATTTACTACGCAAGGTTTTTTATTTTAGCTTTCAAAGTGTAGTGTCTAGTTATTTGACAACTTCCTAAGGGGAGTAGATAAATACTATTATTTCTATTTCATTTTATGGATAAATTATCTGAATTATAAAGAATTTAGTAACCCATAAAAAGGCCACACAACAAGCCAGAGAAAAACAGGATGAGTATACATAATTGCTAGTTTCTGATGCCATCCTTGTTCAGTTAGGCCAGAAATCTTTGGCTTTAAAATGGTGAAGCTTAAGAACAGAATCTCAGAAAACTATATAGTGCCTCTTCTTTCCTGGGATAGTAATTTGTTATTTTTATTATCATTTATAGCATTAGTGGTATGTGGTGAACATAATAAAAACAAGAATTCAATGGTTTCATATATCATCTTTATTCAAGGTAGATGACTAGAAAATCCATTTAACTATGTGAAGTGATGATGAGCTTTTGAATTTTGCACTTGGTTTTATAGAAGTCTTGTCATTATCCTCTTGTAATACATTTGCATTCATGTATGCTAGTGATGGCTGAAGTGCTGTGAATTGATCTTCCATGTTACTTACCACATTAGTGTGAGGATTAACATGTAAGACAATTCCAATTGCTACAGCACATTTTTTATTTTCAGCTGTACATTTGACTTGGATTTTTTTCTTTTTTCTTTTTTGGCCATCTGGCTCTGTGCAAATATTTAAATCTCAATGGCTGCATACTTCATCGCTGAGACAAAAAGGGAAAAGTGGTCAAGTGACTTTGTGATATATCTTGAAAATATGGGAACACAGAGAAGAATTCAGTGGTGTTCTGGAGCCAGTGCTTACTGACTCATGAGAACCAATCATTAGCATCTCCTTCCGTGGTGGTAGGCAGAATAATGGACCTCCAGAGATGTCCATATTTGTGTGAATATGTTAATAAGCAAAAGACTTTGCAGATACAAATATGGTAAAGGACCTTGATTTGGGGAGATTATCCTGGATTATCCAGGTAAATCCAATATAATCATATGAATCCTTTTAAAAGTGGAGAACCTTTCCTGGTTGAGTGTTAGAGAGGGATATGATGATGGAAGGAAGGTCATAGGGATGCAGTGTGGAAAAGACTTGAGCCTCCATTTCTGGTTTTGAAGATGAAGGAAGGAGGCCAAGAGCCAAGGATATGGCTGGTTTCTAAAAGCTAGAAAAGGCAAAGGAATGGCTTCTGTCCTAGAGATTCCAGAAAATAATGTAGCCCTGGTGGCACTATGATTTTAACCTGGTGAGGCCTGGGTCAGACTCTCAAGCTACAGAACTGTAAGATAATAAACTTGTGTTGTTTAAAGCTACTATGTTTGTGCTAATGTTTTAACGACTGTGGTAGAAAACCGTTGTATCTCGCAACTCTACATTCAGTGACATCATGCCGGTATCTTGAAAATACCCATAGTGGGAGTAGTTACATTGCTAAAATTGGCAAATACTACAAAATAGAGATTTATTTCTTCAGAGAGCCAGTTGTTCAACATTTTATGGCACAAACCAGGAAATAATTGCTCTTCATTAAGGTTACCCAAGCAAAGTGAAATGAGTTGAACAAATATCCAATGATCAGTCATTTTAGGAAATCAATGTGTAATTTGAGGATATAATCACTGTTCACTAACACAGCAATAGATGACAGTGGTGAGGGAGGCATCTTGCAGGCTCGGGTAGGAGGTGGGTAGGAGAGTGGTGACAGGTCAGAAAAGAATACTTACTAAAATACCACTTTATTGTACTCCTGTTAGGAAGGCTTAAAAGACGTAAACTCATTCTCATGAAATTTTAAATAACTTGTACAAAACCAGGAGCAAAATAGTCTTGGAAAAGCCAAGGTGATGTGGGACTGACCAGTAAGTAGATTTCCCAGGAAGATGCTCAGGTCATGTTACACATTTGACGTTTCGATTTCTCACCTAATGTCTTGCTGTACTTTACTTCACACCTTAAGTGATTAGAAAACAAGTATTTGTTTGTTTGTTTTATAGCCATCCACATATTTGAACAGCTGTTATTTCTAGTTTTGTTTTATACTGAGGTATAATCTGATGTGCATCAGCTAGACAATTCCAAGCCATGTGTGAATTCTGTAAATATTTTGGCTTACAATTCTCTAGCAATTTGTTTTTTACCTAGAACTTATTTTTGCCTGACACTGTGGAGTCTCATCCTCCACATGCACATATCGAACCAAAAACTCAAGATATCCCTGTATAGATTTGTGGAGATTTTTCTCTATGGAGTCTCTTCTTTGGTACTCTGTTTTTCCAGTTCTAGTTGACACGGCTGTCCTGAGCTCCTATGTCTGCCCCCTCAACTCAGCAGTACTGCCAGTTTGGCTTATCCTGCCTGTGCCGTGCTCCAAAAACTGTCTTCAGTTGGAAAGTTGTTATATTCCTAGGAGTCATGTCACTGTTTTCTCTTCTCTTTGTGATCAGAGTCCTATGTTGCCTATATTACAATATCTGAAACTGTTGTTTCATTTGTATTGCTCAATTTTCTAGCTATTTATGGTAGAAGAATAAGTTTGGGCTATGTATTCATCTCACGGCTAGAAGCAGAATCCTCTAGGAGAGTAATATTTTAAAGAATTAAATATGATTTAGGAATCTAACTATATCCCTGCTAATTGTTAGGTATTGGGGTCTTCAAATAAGATCTTAAAAATACAAACAAAGGTACCCACACATTATTTTTTCTTCTAGAAACTTTTCTTTCAGGCTTTTGTAATTATAAGAGTATACATTTTCTAATGATGATCCTTAGCTCTTTAGAATATTTTCATTCCCTATTCTGTACCCATAATTAAATAAGTGACATATTTCCAAAAGTAAGAAATCACAGTAACAAGTGGTTAAAATTTTGCATTTTATTTAAAAATTTAAACTCATAATCTAGAATAGATTTTGGAAAGGTTTCATATCCTATTGAAGTTATTATACATTTTACATTATGGATATAGAATTATAGAAAGTAAGTTTTGGTTTTTATAAATGTTGTCAAGTTTATTTAGACTATGATTGTAAGATATCTTTCTGTGTAAAAGCCTTGGAAAAATTCATCAGTAGTCTGAAATTTTATGTGTAAATCAAAGACAAAAAAGGCTGTTTTGCTTCATACATATTTTCTGTCCTTTGCATGTTTGTTCTTGTTTTTCAGTGGCAGTTTTTGAGGTTATCATTTGAAAGAACTAACTATAGTTTTAGAAATCATAAAAATATAAGCTTAAATAGATTCTATTAATCTTTGAGACTTTTCTTATAATGATGTTTCTAGTAGTAAGATCAGCATACTTGTATAGGACACAAATTTCAGCCTACAAACAAAGGCATCAAATGTATGCAAAAATGTAACCTTTTTTTTCCATAACTTAATGTTTATTTTGGACTCTCATTCTGTAGGAATGAATATATTCTCAGTAAATTTGGGGTTGCTAGGGTGTCAAAGCATATCCAGTTCATGGCGGCTTTTTCAGCTGATACATCTGTCCATGGAGACTGTTGTGTCACATCCATACATCAGTGTCCATCTTGGGGGCAGTGAAAACATTGTGCTACTCTAGTGTTTTATTGAGCCATGGAGACACAGTGTCACCTCTGTGCTGTTCTTAGATGTATCGGATCAGAACACTGTGAGTCTCTCTCAGGCTCTTCTGTATCAACACATAACTCAGCAACCACAATTCTGGGACAAGGGACAGACCTCTGTTTTATTGATTCCCCTACATTAACTGGGGTGTCTGACATTTCCTTGTCTTCCTATTTCACTCTCTTGTCCAATAATTAATTTAGGATGGAAAATAGAGTGCAGTGCAAGGAAATTCTTTCATTTCTGTTTTTTCTTCCAGTCTAGGAAATAGTATCTAGATTTGGGGGACGGGAAGGTTGGCTCTACTTTATCACATATTCTCCCTAATCTCTTTCTACACACTAGCAGTTAACATTTGCTCTGCCGAATACCACCTCAGAATTCAATGGCTTAAAGTGATAACTGTTTCTTATCAGTGTCATGTCTGAGCATTGGTTGATATAAGCTGGGCTCAGCTAGGATTGCTCAGCAAGATGGCTTTGTTCCACATGTCTCTAATCCTCTTTCTTAGACCTGTGGGATGGCCAGAAGTGCACTTCTTATGGTGATAGCAGGAACACAAGAGGTCAAGAAGAACTGCATGAGGCCTCCTAAGGCTTTAGACTTATAAACAACATACTAGTACTTCTGCCTCATTCTATTGGTCAAAGAAAGTGAAATGTTTGAGCCCAAAGTCAAGTGATGGGGAAATAGACAGTGTCTTTGTGGAGGTACTTCAAAGTCATGACAAATTACATGGATATGGGGAGTGGGAATAATTAGGGTCAATATGCCACTCATTCCACCAGAATCTTTTCTGTTCTCTGGGCCTTGGAATCAAAAAGACAGAAGTAGCTCCATTTTCCTGTCTTTGCTGTCTCATCCTTCCCTTAAGGTAATATAGTTAAAACTACTTTGCTTGAATAGAGGAAGGGCCAATGTGTAGAAATTCTGAGAATTAATGCTTCAGAATGCTTTCCCCATTGAATTTACTGTCTCTCTGCAGAGTTCTAGGATAGGCAATGGGAGAATCCATGGTATATAAGTTCAATGTAATTCATCTGAAAAGGAAAATCTAACTGCATGTGATATAGTGGATGAGCATAGCCCTAGAATCAGAAGATGTAGGATGGAGTCACATCTGCCTTCGGTGTTACTTAGCCTTGGGAAAGTCACTTAGCTTCTAGTTAGAGTAAGTTACTTAAACTCTCTATGCCTCAGTTTTCTCAACTGTAAAATAAAGATAAAATAGTACCTTCCTCATATTGTTGTTGGGAGTTTAGTATGTAAAATATTATTTAGAACAGTGTTTGTTTGTAATAAGTCCTCCATGTGTTATATATTATTATCATTATTTGGGGTCTTAGTCATTTATCAAATGAGGATAATAATAAAGCCTCATTTGTCTATCCCATATTAAATATATTCTTATTTGTCAAATCTTACACACATGCACACACACTTCCAGGAAATTATCATTCTAAATACATACATACATATATATATATATATATATATATATATTTATTTATTTATATCTATTTATTGAAGAATAACATGAAGAAATCTCAAGTATATACCTTAATAAATCTCACAAATGAGTACATCTGTGTAATTACTGTTCTGATCAAAACATTAAATGGCAGCATACAAAAATCTTTCTTGTTCCATCTCTTATTAATTAATCCCATAATTAAATGCCATCCTGATTTCTGACATTACAGATTGATTTTACTTGTTTTTGAATCTTCTATGAAAGATTTCATGTAGTAATTATTTTTTGGTGTTAAGCATTTCACTCAGCATTAAGCTTGTCAGATTCATCCAAGCTATTTCTTACAGTAGTAGTTTGGAATGTTACATAGCATTCCAATATATGAACTTAACATTATTTATTGATTGACACTATTGTTGGTGGACATTTAGATTCTTTCCAGTTTTACCTCTTCTAAATAATGCTGCTATGGATATTCTTGTACACTTTTTTTTTGCATTCATATAAATGACTTCTCTTTGGTATGTATCTAAAATTGAACTCCTAGGTTATAGGGTATGGGTATGTTCATTCAACTTTATTAAATATTGCTGAGCCATTTTCTAAAGTGATTATACCAATTTATACTATAGTGTGTGAGAGTTTAAGTCGTTTTTCATCATTACCAGTTTTTGGTTCTGTTATTAGTTTTTAATTTGCTTCCAATGACTTATGAGTCCCTTTCATGCTTATTGGCCATTTAGATATTTTTGTGTGGATTTGCTGTTCAAACTACTTTTCATTTTTCTGTTGAATTATCTATCTTTTTCAAACTGATTTGGAGTTCTTTATATATTCTAGATATAAGCTGTTTGTGTATTGTAAATTACTTCTCCCATTCGTGTCTTAATGCTATCTTTTGATGAAGAAGAGTTCTCAATTTTAACGAGAGCCAATGTCTAAATATTTTCTTTTGTGATCAAGATGGATAAAAAATCTTACTGGGTAAGAGTAAGAGAGGTAGAATTGTGATCTAATTGATGTGGGTTTGGAACCCATACTAAGCAGTTAATTTGGTATAGCTGTAAGCAATAGCAAGCTTTCAAAGATTTTAAAGATTATGCTGGTAGTGATATATACAATGGGTTGAAATACTGAAGAGGAAACTCCAGTCTTGAATACAAGTTAGAATTTCTTTCTCTTTTCTTTTTTTTTTTTTGTAAAGAGAGAGGCAAACCAAGAAAGAGACTCTTTTTAAAAATTTTTTAAAATGTTTATTTATTTTTGAGAGACAGAGAGAGACAGAGCATGAGGGGGTTGTAGAGAGAGGGAGACACAGAATCCAAAGCAGGCTCCAGGCTCCAAGTTGTCAGCACAGAGCCCAACACGGGGCTCAAACTCACTAACTGTGAGATCATGACCTGAGCAGAAGTCGGATGCTTCGGCATCCCAAGTTAGAATTTCATGAGCCACCCAGGCGCCCCAAGTTAGAATTTCTTAAAGTAGTCAGGAGCGAACAGTAAGATCCTGAACTAGGTTGATTGCAGGAGAAATAGGAGTGAGTGTAGGATATGTTTCAAAGGAACAACAGAAACCACTTGATTAATGATACCAGTTGCACAGGTCTGAATATGGAGTTCCTGGATACTTCGATTTTTCTTGCCTGTTACATCTAATCAGTCATCATATCCTGTCAGTTCTTCATGCTAAAGAGCTCTTGAATCCCTCCACTTCTCCTTTCTTCCTCACCATCTCTAGCTAGACTACTACAATAGCATCCCTGCTGATCCCCTCTCTACCTCTTTTTTCAAACCATCTTCAGCAGTACTAACTTGTCTTATTTTTCTAAAATACAAATCAAATTATCTGATTTCCCTGCTTAAATTTCTTCAGTAGCTCTTTATCATTAAAAAGTCAAGTTCATACTTCTTATATGATTTATGAGACCCCTTATATCTATGCTCCAGATTGTCTGGTATATTCATTGTCCATCCTACATGCTATAGGTTTCTAGTTAAACCAGGGATTGAAGTTCTCCAAATACATCATGCACTTCTATGTTTCCATACCTGACCAATGCCTGTTTGCCTTAAAGTCTTAATACAAATCACTGAAGCATTTCCAGACACATCTGAAAACTTCAACATTTTCTTCTTTGTACATTTTTTGCATTGATGAATGAAAGTGGTTATATTATTATATCCTGACAGCTTACATGATCTAGAACACTGGTTGTGCCATTTACAAAACTATAGAAGTTAAGAACATCTGCTTCAATTTCAGTTGTGTTGAGTTGGAAATTCTGAAAGGGCATTTAGGCAGAGATGTACAATAGGCAGTTGTAAAGAGGGAGTATAGGTGAGATGTTGAATTCAAGGATGCTAATTTTGTATCTGGACACCTTTAAAATTATAGGGATGGGTGAGCTTACCAGAGGAAGAATATAAAAGAGAAGAGGTTGGACAACATCTGTGTATTTGTCACTTTGAATAGAGCTTGTATATATGTACTTATAGTCTGCAATAATCTTACATTTTTATTTATTTATTTTTAAAATATTTATTTATTTTGAAAGAGAGGGAGAGCTCATGCACACACATGGGAGGGGCAGAGAGAGAGAGAGACAGAGAGAGAGACAGAGAGAGAGGGAGAGAGAGAGAGCAAACTCTGGGCTGTCAGCACGGAGCTCAATGTGTGGAGTTTGAACTCGTAAACATTGACATCATGACCTGAGCTGAAATCAAGAGTTAGATACTTAACTGACTGAGCCACCCAGGTACTCCATGCAATAATCTTTACATTGTTAAATGTTTTCAAATCATGTTTATTGTTTCTGATAATAGCACATAAACTCCTTGTAAAACACTGGAAAATATAAAAAGCAAATAAAAGTAACCTACAGTCTCATCAATCAGACATAGCTGTTTTTAACATATTCCCCCACCACCATCCTTTTGCTAAGCAAGTGGATTTTTTTTTTTTATTTCAAAGTTAGGATCACCGTGCTCCAAACTTCTTGTATCCCAACTTTTGTTTTGATAGGAGGTACAGAATTGAATTATTTTATGTCTCAGTATATGGCCTACTATGAACACTGACCTGTGAAAGTCTCCCTTATGTTTTTTATCTATATCTTTTATGTACCTATCATCTATCTATCTATCCATCCATCCATCCATCATCTATCTATCTATCTATCTATCTATCTATCTATCTATCTACCTACATATCTTCCTACCTGTCTACACATCCATCCATATAATCTGTCATCTTTTCCTTCATTTCCTACTTTTCTCTTCCTAGCACAGATAGCCATTCTAACATATTTGACATATACTATGTTTTTGTATGTGTTTTTTAAAAAATGTGTATTTTGTGTATATGTGTATATTTAACTTTTACTCTGAAATAATTATAGATTGATAGTAAGTTGCAAAGAATTATACATGAATCCTTTACCCAGCCTCCTACAGTGCCACTGTACACTATAGCCATAGTACACTATACCCATGGCACACTATCTAAACCAGGAAATTGACAGTTTATTCAGATTTCCCAGGTTTTACAAGCACTTGTTTGCATGTATGTATGTTTAAAGTTTTATACGTTTTATCAGCTGTGTAGCTTCACATAACCACTTCTGCATTCCAGGTATTGAATTATTCTATCACCATCACCCCAAGAACTTCCTCCTGCTACCTCTTTATAGCAACTCCACATCTTTCCCTACCAATCCCCAAGCTCTGATAACCACTAACTCTTTTCCATTTCTGTAATTCTAGAGAGTGTTATGTAAATAAATTGATATGGTATGTAACTTTCCAGGTTGGCTTTTTTCACTCAACATAATTCTCCTGAGATACATCTAAGTTGTTGCATGAATCAGTAGTTTATTCCTTTTTATCGCTGAATAATATTCCATTGTATGGATATACCACAAGTTTGTGTATTTTACATTTCTATAATGGTATTTTTTTGTATAGAAATTATTCTCTCAATTATTTTTCCCCCTCAACATTATATTTTTAAGACCCATGCAGGTTGCTGTGCATTCTTCCAATCTTTTCTTTTTTTTAAGTTTATTTATTTATTTTGAGAGAGACAGAAAGAGAGAGTAGGAGAGGGGCAGAGACAGAAGGAGAGAGAGAATCCCAAGCAGGCTCCACACTGTCAGCACGAAGCCCAGCATGACTCCAAACTGTGACATCATGACCTGAGGCAAAATCAAGAGTCAGAAGCTTAACCCACTGAGCCACCCAGGTGGCTTAAGCTTTTGACCTTAACATAATGTTTTATAACGTGTGTCTTTCACATTTTACTTATTCATTCCCTCAGAGATGGACACCTACATTGTCTCCAACCCTCTACTATCACAAATAACATTGAAATGAATATTATTATATTATTCCACTTAAAGTTATGTGTAAAGATTTTTCCAGAAGTCTCATACTCAGAAATGAAATTGCTGGGTTATAGGGATGTGTATACTAAATTTGGCTAAATTCAGACATTGTACACACTGTTCTACCCACCCACAAGCAGCACACAATGTTTCTATATCCCCATGTCTCCAACATCACCAGGTATTATTCCGCTTTGTGATTTTTGCCACTATGGTAGGCGTAAAGGGATATTTCATTGTCAATTTCATCTGAATTTCTATAATTTTTGTTACATTCTAACCATTTCTTCCTATGATAGTCTTTTGAGTTATCTCTACTGTGAATTTTCTTTGGACCATTGGTGGGGGGGACTCCTCTGTCTTTTTTGTTGTTGTTATTTGTTGACTTATAAGACTTCCTGACATATTTTAGATATTAGTCACTTGCAAATTTTAGAAATTTCAAATAATTTCTTTAAAATTCTTATAGATGTGTTCGTTTTTCATTAATACTATTCATTTACCTGAAATCCTTAATATTGATGTAATTAGAGTCATCAATGTTTGGCTTTCTGTTTGATACTTTGGTGTTTTATTTAAGTACTTCCCTACCATTAGTTCAAAATATATATTTCTACATGGTACTTTATTTACTCAATTGATGGCAACTCCATCCTTCCAGTTGCTAAGACCAACAACTCAGGTCATTTGAGACTCATTCTTCTCTGGTACTTATCTATCATGTATCAGGAATTCGGGTGAATTTAACTTCAAGATGTATTTAGCGTCTGATTGCCTTGTTCCACCTCTATCGTTACCCTCCAACTACCCCTGTCTCCTTACTCTATTTTGAAACACAGAAACCAGAGGTTTCCTTTAAAGTATAAATTAGATGATGTCACTTTGCTGCTCAAAACCTGCCAATGACTTCCCTCTTAAAGCCCCAAACTTATTCTATTCTGTCCATGATGACATTTTTCTTGTTCTTAGCATATGATGGACACATATGCCTTTAAGATCTTTACACTGACTGCTACCTCTTCCTGTAATACTCTTCTCCCAGATACTTGCATGGCTAACTCCCTCACTTCCTTCAATACTCTGTTCTTCTTTGTTTATTTGTTTGTTTGTTTTTAAAGATTTTATTTTATTTTATGTTATTTCAGAGAGAGGGAGGGAGCGCATGTGCAAGTGGGTGAGAGGCAGTGAGAGGGGGAGAGAGAGAATTCCAAGCAGGCTCTGTGCTGAGCATAGGGCTTGATCCCATGACCATGAGATCATGACCTGAACCAAAATCAAGAGTTGGATGCTCAACCTACTGTGCAACCCAGGCACCCCAGATTTTATTTTTAAGTCACTTCTACACCCAACATGGGGCTTGAATTTATAGCCCCAAGATCAAGAGTTGCATGCTCTACCAACTGAGCAAGCCAGGTGCCCCAGGTCTCTGTTCTAATATCATTTTCTCATTGAATCCTACCCTAAGCACTCCTTTAAATATTGTGACTCCATACACTTGCACTTCCTACCCACCCTTACTTCTTTTTTTCCCTGCTTTTCACTTATTAGATTAATTTATTAATCAAATAAATAAATCAACAATTTATTTTGTTGATTCTTTGTTGTCTATATCCTTTTCTAGAATGTAATCCCCTCAAAGCAAGAGATCTTGGTCTGTTTTGTAAACTGAAATGTGAACTTAGAACCTAGAACAGTACTTGGCACAGAGTAGGTATTCAATAAATATATGTTGAATCAATGTTAAATCGATTAATTTTATAACATAATGCTTCACATTTAGGTCTGTAATCCAAATAGGAGTTTAGTTTTATTACCTGCACCCCATGGTGTGCCAGTTTTCCTAACAGCATTTACCAGTTTATACTTTCTCCAATGATTTGTGGGTGTCAACTTTATTGCATATTAAGCTCCCTTTTATTAATTTTTTTCAGCTTTATAGATATATTATTGACATATAACTATGTAAGTTTAAAGTATACAACATAATGATTTGGTACACATAATGGTTACCACCATAAAGTTAGGTAATATCCTCAGTTCCTCACATAATCACTACTTTTTTTGTGTGTGTGTATGTGTAGTGGTAACATTTAAGATTTATTGTCTTAACTACTTTCAAGTATATGACACGGTATTGTTAATTATAGTCACCATACTCTACACTAGATCCCCAAAACTTACTATCTGTAGCTGAAAGTTTGTACCATTTGACCAACATCTCCTCATTCTGTCATCACCTAGCCTCTGGCAACCACCATTCTACTCTGTTTCTATGAGTTTGGCTTTTTTAGATACCACATATAAGAGATACCATAAGTATTTGTCTTTCTTTCTCTTGCTTATTTCACTTAGTATACTGCCTAACCATGTCACAAAAGGCAGAATTTCCTTCTTTTTTTTGTGGCTGAATGCTATTCCAGTGTGTGTGTATATGTGTGTGCATGCACGTGCGTGCATGTGCATATATGTGCATTGTGTATAATTTTCTTTATCCATTCATCCATCGATGGTCACCTTGGTTGTTTCTATGTCTTGGTTATTGTGAATACTGCTGCAATAAGGATGCAGATAAATCTCCAAGACAGTGGCTTCTTTTTCCCCTTCAGATATATACCCAGAAGTGGGATTGCTGGTTTATACGGTAGTCCTATTTTTAATTTTTTGAGTAATCTACATATAATTTTCCATAGTGACTGTACCATTTTACATTATCATCAGTAGTGCACAAGGGTTTCCTTTTCTCTACATCCTCACCAACACTTGTTATTTCTTGTCTTCTTGATAATAGCCATTCTAACAGGTAAGAGATGATATTTTATTGTGGTTTTGATTTGCATTTCCCTGATAATTAATGATGTTGTAAGCTCCCTTTATACATGACTTTACTTCTACTCTGTTAATTCTGCTTTGCTTTGCTGGGTTTTGTGCCCATGTTATTATATTGTTTTAATTATGACTTCGTGGTATATTTTTATTTTGGTACGACAATTCACCCTCCTTTGTTCATCTCTGTTTCAAAGTTGAATTAGATATTCATGAACATTTTTTCTTCCATATAAATATCAAAATAAACTTACTGAATTCATAAAAGAAAAGTGAGCTGAAATTTTGATTCAGCCATATTTATAAATGAATTTGGAGATTTATTTGGGGTTGGGGGAGAAGTGACATCTTTATAATGTTAAATCATTCATCCAAGTGCATGGTATGCTGTCTCCATCATATCAGATCTTTGTTTATATTTTTAATACAGTTTTATTAACTCTTTGTTAAAACCTAGGTACCTTAAAGATTTTTTAAAAATGCTACTCTAAATGATCTTTTAAAAATATTTAAAAATAATTACTTACAATGTAAAGAAATACTGATCATTTTTGCAGGTTGTAGGCAGCTTTTAGATCCAACACCATTGCTCAACTCTCTTATTAGTTTAAATAGTTTACTCTGCAAGTCTTCTATATAGATAATCATATCATCTGAAAATAATCAGTGACATCTTTTCCTTTCCAATGATTACAGCACTACCTCCTCATCTTTACTTATAGCAATGATGGTAGGCATCATCATAAAGAGTAAGAAGCCAAAGTTTCTCTATCATGTATAATGTTTGCTTTATATAATATTTACCAAGTTAAAGAACTTCTACTACTAGTTTTGTGGCATCAAGGATAAACACAAACAATAAACTGTGTTGAAATGTGTCAAGGCTTGTTAATTCCTTAATCCTAATTCTAACCCCTACTACTTCCTTCAAGATTAGTGGTGGAAGGCAGTAGGAAAAAAATGAAGAACCAGAAGCACCAAGAAGCTGTCCTGACCTTTTCACTGAACATTATGCCATTAGCTTCCCCCATGTCTTTCAATAGTCTGCAGATGTATGATTTTTAACACTTACTTATGCAAAGTATCAAACAAAAGCTGGACCATATACTCATCTCCTCTGTTTGTAATTCTAAACATTTTTCTGTATTGAAAAGCATTGTTAGTGATATTATAATATAATTTAGAACATTTTAGTGAATGTACCTCAAAATCTTGCCTTCGTCATAATTGAAAAAATACCAATAATGGGCCATAATTATTATTATAAAAACAACATCTTGAACTTAAGAATTGTATATGTTTTAGGATGTTAAGTTAGTATAAAAACTGTATTTAGAGGGAGAGTGGAAGTTGGCCTCCATAAGGCTTTAATCTGAAAAGTTATTGCTATCGAATTTTGACAATTCAATTCAATGAAAAAAATGTATTTATAGAGGCCATTTGTCTACACTAACTCTTCAAATTCAGTTAAAAATATTTCAGGAAGTCTCTGGTCGCCATATCAGGCTAATTCCAGCTAGACAGATACTTTGTGTTCAAAATGATGAATGTTCTAAAAAATAACTATGTTTGAAAAAAATTTAAAGCAGACAGAGCCAAGAATTTTCTGGAATTTCACAGACTTTACGTTTCAGCTCTATGGACAATAAGACCATAATCAAGAAAAGGTCAGAGGCAGGTTAACTTTAAGATTTCAGGCACAATAAAATGGCAAACTCTGTCATTTTCATGACGCTTTGCAATTTTCTGGTTTGAGTATTGGGTGCCTATAAACCTCTGACTGGATAACATTTTTGCTTCCACCTGCACATATGAAATGTTTATTCAACTGCCTCTTCTCCACAGAAGGGTTTTTTTTTCCTGTGAGAATTATTTTCAAAAGTACCTCAAGAAATACTTTTTTTATTTAAGAATGACAACTTTATAAGTTGTATCTTCTTATAGTCAATGCCCATTTCCTTTTGTAAAATAACAGACTGAAGACATTGGGAAACTCAAGGAATTTAGAGCAATTCTAACTGTGCTATCTTCAAATGTGACTGTTTTCTGTCACCCCCAAATATACAGTTTTGGGACAAGGGACTCTCTCCACAGGAGTTGAGAGTTTGGAAATTAGAGAAATATTTTAAGATAAACAAAGTAGAAAATAGATAAGTAAGACCATGTCTTTCTTGGGAGAGGGACCAGAATTAAGCCACAAAAGATGGACAAAGGGTTTGCTTTCCTCTCAAGCACTGATGGCTAAAAGATAGAATTTTCTCATATATCACTTGGAAATATATTAGGTATGTATGAAGTTGAACACATTTAAAGGCTGTTTTTTTCCCTCCACCTCAAACTTCCAGTCTGTGATAAAATCCTGGCTCTAAGTATCCACTTCCTACTCTTATAGTATGGGGTGGTAGGGAGTAGAGTGGAAATAGGTAGTGACTGGAAAGGCCATTGCTATGGATGTCCCAACACCTGGACTCTGATACCAGCTCAGCTCTGAACTCATTCTAGAATAAAGTTTAAGCCACTTCACTTTTCAGAGACTCATCTTATCACTTATCAAGGGAAAACTAGATGGCTTCCATGTTCCCTTTTAGTTCAGGACTTTGGTGACTGTATGACCAATCCCCTACTTCCCAATTAACTCTGGCCACTGTTAGGACTACTCTTAGACTCTGGTTCTCTTTCACCTACACAATTTCCTTCCACACACTCTGTCAAAATTTGAAGTCACCAGTGGCTTTTTCCTGAGCATATCATTCCTGCATGGATTCTAGTAGGCAGCAAAGACACCATCAATGAAAGCGGATGTGCTTTGAAGTGAGAATCATTGGTAGTGACTACAAAAATTCCCTAAAAATTATCAGACGTAGGAGAAAACAAACGACCATGCTTCAACCCCTCTCTTCCCTTTGTCAACTGTATGATTTAGGGAAGATTCTTGACTTCTTTGGGTCTCAGCTTTCCCATCTGTAAAATGGAATAATCACCTTCCTCATCTTCACAAATATATTGTGAGGCATAATTAAGACTCATAAGCTTTGAGGTTTTGATGACAGATACTATAGGAGTGTAGCATATCATTAGAAATAATTACAGATCATCTTTACTAAAACTGGCAAAATGCTAACCTAGAGAAAGAGGAATGTGGATATGGAAAGTGAAATAATGATAAGGAAGGAGAAATAAAGGGAAAAAGAAATGAAGTGTAACAATGAAATAAGGCAAAACAAAACAATTTTAAAAAGTCAAGTAGAAGAAAAGAGATGAGCTTAGTATCTTTGGAGAATACCTAAAGAGATAAGGTGTTCAGAATTTATTAGGAATTTATAATAGCTATAGTAGCTATTACCAACAATAATACAAATAATAAGTAAAATATAATAGCATGTGCAGCAGGCAGAGTTCTAAGATGGCCCTATGATCTCTGTCTTTTGGTGTAATTTCTGTGATTATGTTATCTTACATGACAAAAGGACTTTGGAGATGTGATTAAGGTCACTGATCAGTTGAGATAAAATAGAAGTTATCCTGGTAGGCCTTACCGAATCACACAAGTTCTTTAAAAGCAAAGGGTTTTCTCTGACAGTTAGTAAAAACAAGAGTCCTAGAGATACTCTCTGGCTGGCCTTGAAGAAAGCAAACATCATGTTGTGAACTGCCTATGAGAGCTACATGAAAACCACCAGAGAGTATCTTCTTGAGGTAACCAGTAGCCAGCAAGGAAATGGAGGAGTTTAGTTCTACAAATGCAAGGAACTGAATTCTATCCACAGGAAATATGAGCTTGGAAGTGGATTTTTCCTGGAACTTCCAATCTCAGATGGCTGACAACTTGACTTCAGCCTTGTGATATACTGAGCAGAGAACCCAGTCATGCCATGATGGATTTATGATTTACATAACTGTGTGACAATAATGGGCATTGCTTTAAGCTGCTAAACTTGGTGGCAATTTGTCACTCAGCAGTAGAAGACCAATATACCATACATGATCATACAAAATAGAAATAGCTATATTATAACATTGCTCAATCAGCTAAAATTCTTATTGATCGGCTTCTGGGGATCTGGCTAGGTTAAAATTTATAGTCACAGTAGTAAAATTGTGGGTTTCCTGACACTGACCATGACACTCAAGGAGAACAACGATAAGTGAAACATTAAAGTAAACCCAACCATGATATTATTTGATGCAGTTTTAATATACAGAGGAAGAATTGCATTACCATACAGGCTCAGATACCATTTTGGGGTATGTACTGTTGACTCTTGAATAATTCAGGGGTTAGGGGCACAGAGCCCCTCCTTACCATGCAGTCAAAAATACATGTGTGACTTTTGACTCCCTTCAAACATACTGAGTAATAGTCTATTGTTGACTAGAAGTCATTCTGGTAACATAAACAGTGGATTAATACATATTTTATATGTTACATGTATCATATACTGTATTCTTGCAGTAAAGTAAGCTAAAGAAAAAAGATGTTATTTTAAAAAATGATAAGGAAGAGAAAATACATTTATAGTTCTCTACTATATTTACTGAAAAAAAAAATCTGTGTATAAATGGAGCCGTGCAGTTCAAACCTGTGTTGTTCAAGGGTCAACTGTGTTTGTAAATTAAGCCATGTTGGGGAGAATACACAAAAGGGCTTTTGCGCTGACTGTTTTGAAGGGAAGAAAATCTTTTTGCATATCATATGACCTTCACCAGTTTATTTTTGTGAATTTTTAAAATTAGATTTGTCAAGTAGGAAATGGGCTTATTTGAATTATATCTTCTCTGTATGTTTTGTTTTATCCTCTAAAAGACTAACTGCCCAACAATGAAGGGACTAAGGAAAGGAAATCAAAGACAGACGGGGAAAGGTGGAAAACATAACTACAGACTCTACTGCTGATCACTCCTATTTCATGTCTCATCTGTACTAAACATCCAGATTCTGGTCAAGGACAGTTTTAAGAAGCTAATAGTAAAAGCTTGCCTTTCTTCCCACCAGCTAACCAACAACTCCTCTTGATGTCCCTTCTAATGTGGATAATGCCACCATTGGTCCAGCTTCCAAAACTTCAAAGCTCTGAGTCATCTTCCACCCCTCCCTCTCTCTAATCCCTCATATCCTACAATTAGTTGCCAAATTCCTACAAAACTTTTTTTTCCCCCTAGCCCCACTGCCATTAACTTAATTTGAGTCCTTTTTATGATTTGCCAGATTATTGTCATAGCTTTTTAGGTCATTCAGTTGTCTGATTTTCTTTTATAATCCATTGTACAAATCACTGACAGGATAGTCCTTCTAAAATATAGTTCTAATCTTGACCATTTATTCTTTTACTTAAAAAATATTCAGTATCTCCTTTTTTCCAAAGAATAAAATCCAAGCTCTTTATTTTGGTATTAAATTCTTCCACAATACAGACCCAGCTATTTTCTAGTCTTATTTTTCTGTACATGTTCAGCTCTCTGTACATATACCCTATTCTTTAGCTGAATTACATTCCTCTGTTTCCTGAAATATGACACACTCCACTGGAAATGGCCACCCCTCTATTTCTGCCTGTGTAATTGCAGACTATCCATTGTGACTACTCCCCCAAATCCTTCCCACTACCAAAGATGGGTGGTCTAATCTAATCCTAGGAACACCCTTTCTTTTGCAGAGATTGGTTTAGGAAACTTTCTATGGCCCAGTCATGGCCAGTGAGATGAAAAAGGAATCTGTTGGGAAAGGCTTTATCTTCCCAATGTGGAGACCGTCCCTCATCTTTATTAGGACATGGCTGTGCCTGAATGCGATGCCTGAAATACTGCCACCCAAGCAAAGGTGAAAGTGAAGAGGGAGGGTGAAGGAGGGAGGAGGAGTTGGAGAGAACCTGACAGATACCATGAAGTTACTCATGCTGAGCCTGATGCCCTCTCTACCTCTGGTTTGCTTGCCATGTGAAAGAAAAATCTTTCCTTATTGAAGCGAGTCTGAGTTGTAGCTTTCTTCTTGCAATCAGAGAGATACTAAGATATTCATTATCCTTCAAGGCTAAGTTCCAACACCACTTTCTTGTGAAAGTGTCCTCCGTTTCTCCGGCAGAGGTTAATGTGTCCTCTCTTCTCTGTGTTCCCATTGCACATTGTTGCAACTATCACACGCCACCATGGAGAGTAGCCATGTCTGCAGGTATTCTTGTCTCACAGGAGAGGTGTTTACACTGAAGGCAGTCACTGCATTTTGATCCCCTTTGCATCCTCTGCAAGGTGTACCATGATGCCTTGCATATGCCCTGGCAATTTGCTCAATGACACTTGTTCAAATAGACCATTTGTTGTTTGTTGTGCTTTTCTATAGTGATTCTTATAGTGTGGATAAAAGTCAGTGATTTTTTAAAAAAGGATAGCGATCCTGGGGTACACATGTGTAGATTCTCTTCCAAATTTTCTTATATAAGAGTATTTTTTAGAGATCAGCTTAGAGGGGAGCTCCAAATATACCACAACCAGTGGCTTTCTGATAGAAGGGAAACTAAGAGGTTAAGAATTCAGTGAAGAACGAGAGATGAAATTTAGGTACTCTGCTTAACGCAGCCTATTAACAATGCCAGCCTATTAACACTGAACAGACCCATGGACATTAATGTTTTACAGATGTGTCGATGACTTTATTTGTGATAAAGGTGAATGGTCATCCTTTTGTAAATGTATTTTCAGGGAAAGAGGATAGAAAATTCACAGAAGTTTTTTTTTTTTTTTCTGAAGCCAAAATAGTTAGTAAACTTTATACATTCTTCTGTTTGAGCCATCACCTTATTTTTTTTTTTAGTCTCCAAGCACTGATCATCTTGACATTCACATCCAGGAACACAAAAAATATTTACAGATTCTGACTTTATTTCCATTTAGCATTAATTCCTTAATATAAGCCTCTGAGAACTTCTTAAACTTTTAATGTTATTAGATTTAATCAAAGATCATGTCATGGTCTTCTGGGATAAGAAGTAACTCACCCAACACTGCCAAAAACTTGAGTTATGATGAAAGATCTTGGAATTTCTGTCTCCAGGGCTTAAGATAATATAGGTGCTAGATTCTTCTCTTCTACAATTTGTTTAAATGTGTCTGTGTCTGAAAATGGGAAAGATGTGGCTCAAATTACCTCTCAATGTCTCTTTCAGCCTCTGATGTTATGATTGATACATCTGTCATACTACAGGGTTCCAGAAGAGACTTGAAGGAATTTGAGTATGAGGAAACCTCAACGTGAAACTTGTAGGAGGAAGTTCTGATGTGGCTCTAGGGAGGGGGGTTTACTTCTGTGGACTATTTGTCTGATGTAAGATTTGGCACATGAAATTATGCTCTGATGTAGCAATGCAGTGTCTCCCCACACGGGGCAGGCTGGATAGTTTAGCTGGCCCAAGGGAGAGCCCATCAGGCTGGGACAGAGAGAAGGGTGTGGGCCTGAGCTAGGGGGAGGGTGCATTTATAACTGGGCATGACTATTAGTTATGACTGCATCTCAGCAGCTGCTTTGCTCTTTAGCAAACACTTCTTATTACCCTACTGGCAAGCATCCCAGAGTGAGGGCTTTCTTTCCCCAGTGTCTGCTGGTACAGAGGCAACTGCTGGTGGTCCATGTGAGTAACTGATGGCTTTCAAATGTAGTGGACGAAACAAAATGGTAGAAGTTGGAGATCACTGAGTGTCACTTTTACTAACTTCCTCTGTGGTTTTTAAGATCTTGATCTTTATGTTACATGTTGGTCTCCCCTGACCTAATACTTTGATAATTACCTCACTTTATTTTGTTAATTCTTTCCATTGCTTTAATAAATTTTTTTTGAGTGCCTACTCTATGCCAGGCACCTTTGTCCACAATGGGGACACAATGCCACAATGGGAACACAATGCCACAATGGACTAGAACAACATGATCTCCATAGTTTGTGAGTTTGTGATTTAAAGTAGGAGGCAGAAAATTAAAGAATTAATGAAAATGTGGCTTCAGTATTTGAAAAACTCTTCCAGATTGGAGTGCTCTTCCTGAATTTTTCATGTCATGTTTCTTCACACACGTTTCCCATCTCTGCTTCAATGTTGCCTCCGAAGAGATTGTCTCACCCAATCTCAAAGCCCTCCTTACAAGCCCTTCCATAATCCCTCCATCATCCTTGTCTATAGTTCCTGAATCCAAACTTCTCTGGAAACTAAAAGAATTTTCTTTTTAATTTGAGTGGAATTAATTAGTGCTCTACTCTTTATTAATATTTGTCTATTTATATGCAAATATTTATGACTATTTATATTTTACTGCAGTCCCATTAATATGTTTGATTATGGGGTACTGATTCAGACCCTATTGATTTGACAAGTCGTATAAGCACCATATATTACCTTTCTAAATTCAAAAGTCCCAAATATAAAATACATGAAAGTCTTCATGGCTTTGGATAAAGGGTTGTGAGTCTGTCTTCCCTAAAATTCTCTTGTGTACTAATTAGTAATTATTTATTTATTTTCTTGTGTTTCCAACTAGAATGATAGCAGACATCCTGTCCCTCTGTTCACTCTATTCAGAATCCAGAGCAGTAACTAGATACTTAAAAAAGGTGTTAAGTGAGTGAGTGAATGCTTTTATGTAAAGTATTTCATAGTCTAGTGTAGATTTGACTGGGGGAGGGGAGAGATGATGTCAGAGAAAGCATACTGGAAAAATTGATGTCAAATCTAAGACTTAGAAAAATAATCTTAAAATTTGTATGGAACCACAAAAGACCCTGAATAGACAAAACAAACTTCAGAAGAAGAATGGAGCTGGAGATAGCTTGATCCCAGATTTCAAACTATTCTACAAAACTATAGTAATCAAAATAGTATTTTAATGGTAAAAAAATAGACACATAGATTAATGAAACAGGATAGAAAGCCCAGAAATAAACCCATGCTTATATGGTCAGTTAATCTATGACAAAGGAGGCAAGAATATACAATGGGGAAAAGACAGTCTCTTTAACAAACAGTGTTGGGAAAACTGGACAACCACGTGTGAAAGAATGAAACTGGACCACATTCTTACATCATATGCAAAAATAAACTCAAAATGGGTTAAAGAGCTAAATGTGAGACCTGAAATGACAAAACATCTGAAAGAAAACATAGGCAGTAATCTCTTGGACATTGGCTTTGCAACATTATTATGGATAGGTCTCTTCAGGCAAGAGAAACTGTAACAGAAGAAGCAAAAATAAACTATTGGGACTGCCCCAAAATAAAAAGCTTTTGTGAAACAAAAGAAACCATCAGTAAAACAAAAAGGCAGCCTACTGAATGGGAGAAGATATTTGCAAATGGCATATCCAATAGGGGATAATATACAAAATATATAAATAACTTATACAAGTCAACATAAACAAAACAAATAATTTGACTTAAAAATGGGCAGGGGTGCCTGGGTGGCTCAGTCAGTTAAGCATCCAATTCTTGATTTCAGCTCAGGTCATGATCTCACAGTTTAATGAGTTCAAGCCCTGCATTGGGCTCCTCACTGACAGTGCAGAGTCTGCTTGGGATTCTCTGACTCCCCCTCACTCTGTGCCTCCCCCATCTCTGTCTCTTTCAAAATAAATAAATAAATGTAAAAAAAAATAAATGGGCAGAGGACCTGAATAGACATTTTTCCAAAGAAGACATACAGATAGCCAACAAATACATGAAAAGATGCTCAACATCGCTAATCATCAGGGAAACGCAAATCAAAACCACAAGGAGATATCACCTGACACCTGTCGGAATGGCTAGAATAAAAAAGACTAGAAACAGTAAGTGTTGGTGAGGATGTGGAGATAAAGGAAACTTGTGCACTATTGGTGGGAACACAAACTAGTGTAGGCACTGTGGAAAACAGTATGGAGGTTTCTCAAAAAATTAAAAATGGAAAATACCATTTGATCCAGTAATTCCACTAGTGGGCAATTACCCACAGAAATGAAAAACACTAGTTTGAGTAGATATATGCACTCTTATGTGTATCACACTGTATTCATAGTAGCCAAGATATGGAAGCAACCTGAGTATCCATCTATAAATGAATGGATAAAGAAGGTGTCTCACACACACACACACACACACACACACACACACACACACACACTGGAATATTACTCAGCCACAAAAAAGAATGAGATCTTGCCATTTGTGACAATATGGATAGATGCATTAAGTACTATGGTTATTATTAGGTATAATGAAAGGTATGGGGCATTTGCTGGTCACTCCTGGAAGTGGTAGTTTACTAGGAAATAAATAAAAAATGAACACTGTTAAAAAAGTTTAAAAATCATATCCAGACCCCTGTATTCCTTCATCTTCTCTATCAGAATCTACTGGGCTTTACTTTTTTGCCCTTCAAGCTTTAAGAATCTGTCCTATAGAACAACTGTTGTTTCAAACTTACCAATGTGAGCATGGAGATATATTATTCCAGTATGCAAAATGGCTAAGGCATATATATTTATCATAGTTTTTGATGTTTATTTTTGCTAGCAACTTAGACTTTTCAAATCAGTTTCCATGAATAGCATATTTCATAGACTACTAGCTCCAGAAAAGTTCTAGACTTGAACTTTCTAAATGATTGGGTTAGCAGAATCACTGTTCCCCCCTTCAGAAAAAGAAAAAAATCCCCACAAGTTGATAATGGCTCATCTCGGTGATGTTTTCTAAGATATTTGGTGTGAATTTAAGTTTTTCTTTGTATTTTTTGCTCACTCTGGGAGCCCTTCCTTCAGGCAAACAAGAAAAGGTATATTTTGACTTGTGCTCTAGGTCCTTATAAAGATCTAGAAAGGAACTTCTTGTCAATTTGGTATCAGAAACGTGGTGTAGCAGAAGTGGCTTTGGTTTTGGAGTCTGAAGGTCTAAGTTTGATTGCCAACTTTATTATTTCTGGCTATGAACTCTTGGAAGTTTTTCTAACTTCTCTCACCCTCAGTTTTCCTATGTATAAAATGAGATAATAATACCTACAGACGGATATTGTGGGATTTAAATGAGATTATGTTGATGAAAAGTGCTTTGAAACAATAGTGCAAATATCTCCTAATAGTTGATATTAATGGGGACTAGGACAACACCAAAGGTCTTTTAAACATCAGGGTATATTCAACTTTCTTTGGATTGTTTACATGCGGAAATTGACTAAGTGGCCTCTCTGGAATGGTTTCTAACTCTCAATTATACAATTTTATAAAGGTTGTGTCATAAGAAGTACAGTTGAATTGATGAGGAATTTGAGCAAATGCTAAGGTGTCTTAGGAAAAAAACCCTAGAGCAATACCACACTGAACATTTAACATGTCAGGTAGCATGTTTGAAATAGTTGAGTGATGTATTTGAGAGTTTTGCAACTGTCAGGCTGTCAGTCTGATGTAATGGGAGAGGTCATGACACTGAGACATGACAGGCCACAGGAGTCAACAGATAATCTGAATTCAGTACATAGGCCTTACATGGTTAAGAAGGAGCAGGAGCATGTTTCAGTTATCCTGGGGCTTTAGATTACTCTGTTAAAAATACTAGCAGTCCAGATTTTTAAAAAAATGTAAATAGAGGAGCTAGCCAAAAAAAGAAGAAGAAGAAGAAGAAAAGCTGGCTGCTATAGCACCTTAAATTTTAAATGATCATTAAGAGAGCTTGAACAACTCAGAGAATATAAGTCTGTCAGTAAGAGAAGATCTTTGGCAAGAAGCTAGCAGCACAGACTTTGGATTTAGTAAAATCTATACTCATATTTCTGCTTTGATATTTTCTCATTTGAGATCTTATGCAGGTTACTTAGTCTCAGTTTATTTATACTTCTGTAAAATGGAGATGCTAACAGTACCCTCATAAGATTATTGCACTGATTCAAAAAGGCAGTGCACATAAGCCTATAGCCAGTGCCTGAAGTGAACACTCAATATATGGTTAATGTAGATTATTTCAAAACTTTAAAAAAGCTGACCTTTCAATCTATTTCTGCAGTAGCCTTTCCCCCAAAAAAGAGAATTAACCAGTCAGTAGAAAAATGGGATGCTGTAATTTTGGTTGTGTGTCCATTCCTTTCCTAATGAAAGAGTAGATAAAAGGACTTGGATAGGCAATATCTGAACAACTGGGTCCTCAGCCTGGCGAGAACTCAGGCATAGGCAATGATGGGACTTATGTGCCTGAGGTTTTACAAGTGCTTGTACTCAAAATGAAATAAAAAAAAAATAACCTGACATTGCCTGCCATCCAATAGCACTTGTGGTGTAGTGCTTTTTGGAAAGAACTCCTAAGTGGGGAAAAGAAATATTAAAGCAATGGAGCTTTACCAAACCTATGAGAGTGCAGAGGAAATCCTTTGTTTGTTGAAGAAACGACACTCTTACTTTTGCAGAAACAGGCCAGAGGCCAGAGGAAAGAAGCAGGGGGAAAAACCCCAGGTAAGATATACTGTGATAATAAGCAGAACCTGATGTGAACCACACACAGGAACCTGCTTTCCACCTGCAGCAAGAAGCAATAGCAATAACTGGAACCTTTTCATCGCAGTTGACCTATTTACTGCCCAGAGGGCCCAGCCAGAGACAACTGCAGTGTTGACTGAGTGGGGAGACATCTCAGTGGGGCCTGCAAAGGGAAGAAATCCAAAAAGACTTGGGGGCGGGGGTGTTGGCCTTAGAAGGACAGTAAAACACTTATGTTTAGAGGTGGATTGACTATAGTTCTAGGCTCTGTTCCCTGGGGAGGCCTGGGGGAGAGACCACAGGCTTAGCTGCTATGGAGAGTGGTACCTCTGCTCCTTTGCTTGGCTCTGGACGCAAAGCATGATTTATGGATGGGCAGGAGAACACTGCTTTGTACTTCCTGGCTGTGCTCTGCAGTGCCCAGTGGTCCAAAAGAGACACACGCTCTCTCTGGAGATGAATGGGTGTGAAACTGTGAAGGCAAATACAACTTGCCTTACCCCTGTCTATTTCAAATACTCAATTGAAAAACAATCCTATAAAGGGAACTTTATTGTATAATAACACTGAAAAACAAATGAGAGCCTGGGGGAATCAAGCATACATAGACGTTATTTTGATAGGACTGTTAGCAATGGTGTTATTAAGCACCCTAGGGTAAACAGCTTTGGTTACTTGGATGGATCAGAGCAGCAATGGCAATACAAAGATGGACAAAAACGATATGGCATTTGTATCTTTGGGAACTCTGGGCAGCCTAAAAACTGTTTCTGAAATTGGCAAAAAGGCAGGGTGATGTTAAGAATCTTGGTTTTGAAATGATGGAGGTTACCATTGAAGGTAGTGGTAAGGGAGCTACTGGCTGTAAGCAATGGTGGCTGGGAGGTTTGGTGGGAAGGATGACAATGGTGCTTGTGGTCAGGGAAGGAGGTGTGAAGAACCAGATTGATTGTCATTCTTCCCTTCCCCCACCCTCCACAATTTAGACTGCCCGTACCTTTAGATCCATTAGTTAGGAGGCTCTGAAGAGGTTGTGAAGAGGAGACAAAAGGAAGGGAAAAAAGAAGGTCAGGTGGAGGAAAGATAAGGGTGATGGAGGGCACTTTGAAATCTTTTCAAATGCAGAGATGTAGTAACATTCAAGGAACTGCGATGTTATTCTTCCTCTCTTTACTCCACTTCAAGCTTTGATATTGCTGTTCTGTGTTGCAACCTCGAGTCCTATGGCAACTTTCGGAGTGAATGATTGACAACATTGGATTGTACCCAAGTACTGACTGCCACAGAGAGCAGGGAGCTACTGCAATAGCTGCCCTACGTACCTTCCCAAATCTTCCAGGGACAATTTTTCTTTTTTTCTCTTCTCTTCCTTTTCCTTTTCTTCCTCTCTCTGTCTCCAGCTCTTTCTTTTGTTGATGTTGATTTTTCATTTAAGTTTACTTGAATCCTACCACCCGGGGGCAGTCATTTGTTTTCAAAATTGTTACATAAGGGCTGAGAAATGGGCACCCTGACTTCTGGAACAAGGAACAGCCACTCTGGGGCAGAGAATTTACCTGAGCTAACCTCCTGGCCACACACTGTCCTTTGCTGCTTGCTCCTTAGTCTTGATGAAAGTAAAAGCATTGTTTAACACACAGTTATGAGAAACACTAGGCCAAATACTAGACTCTTTGGCAGATGCTGTTCTCAGGATCAAAACAATTTTTCTTTCCTTACCATCATGGCTGCTAAAGAAAAGAATACAGGACACTTGAATTGCAAGGCACTGGGGAAATGAAGACAGTTAAGCAAATATTAGTTCATACATGGTGATCCTCTCCTTTGTGTACACTTTGAACTAAAACAACAGCCTCTTAGCAGAGTGGTTGAAGTTAAAGTGTTCTGACACACATTGAAAAAAGAACATTTCAAACAGCCGTCTGCCTCTGCGCTATACCAGGCCTCCCAAAGGTTCAGGAGAATGAAATTAATGTGCTCTTGAGGTGTCTGCTTCTTCCATGGTACCAAATTAAGTAGACTATAATTAGTTATTCAGTGACATTGGAATTCCAAAGGTGATAAAAGAAAAGGAAATATTCTGGAGTCAGAGCGCCCTGTTTGACTACTGCCAGGGAATTAATACATTAACGAGGAAATACTGGACCTAAATGGATTAAATTCATTATTTTTTCTACTGCTAAAATTTTGTTTGGATTACTGAAAAAGATGAAGTGGAAAAAGGAGACATTCATGTCTCATATGGAAGGAAAGGCCTGGTTGTGTCTGATATTGGAGAACAAATTTTTCTAGGACTATTCATTCTAGTGAAAATATTACCTTTGTGTCTCTGCCAATGGGAGCGTTCTAATTTGTGATTCAGGATTATTTGTCCTGTTGTGGTTGTTTCATTTTCCCTTAAAATTCTTCCCTTTTTCTTTACTACTTGTTTTGCTTTCCAACTCCAGTTGATGTACATGGCTGAATAGTTTTCCAGAAGACGAAGTGAAAATATCAGTTGGCCCTCAACTACACGATCATCGAAGTTGCTCTCTATTCCAAGGTTACACACCACCTCTCATTCAGAAATAGATTTGTACATTTCTAACTGGGAATTAGGCAGTGAGTTAATGAGGCCTCTTTCTTGGAATGGAGCCGTAACTCAATGACTTTAGTTCTACATCAAGCTGAGGTATGAAAATGACACTCATAACACAGAAAGGACATTTTGGCCTTGAGCTAATCAGTGGGCCTGCCCTAGGGTCTGAGGATCAGAGGTTGGACCACTGTATTCTCTTTGTAGTCAGTCTAAATTGCCCAGCTCCAAGACACTCAAGGAATCTCTGGAATATACCAGGATTATGCTGGATCCTTGGGAATTCCAGGGATGCACAGCTGCTTTGGGGGCTTTGTTTTGACTTTGGCCTTTTCTTCTTCCAAAAGAACATGTACACCAGGTATTCTGAAATGTACAGAAGAAAATACAGGGTTCCAGAGGATTGCAATTATTCAGAGTCACATAAGACACTAATGAAAATTTAGTTTTGTGCAATTCTGAAAATACTTACCCTCCCCATGTGGGTTCCAGTGTCTTTAGGAATTCCTCTGTCTGCAGTGGTTGCAACTCAGAATGAGTTTTTGGAAACTTCTCTAATCCAAAGTCGTATCCTCCAGAGATCCCCAAATTCTCATAATCTCAATTCACTTGGGTGTAAAGAAACTGAGTACTTACTGGTTAATACTCATCTGCATCTGGCTTTTGGCCCATATTCAAGAGTCCTAAGTACCTTTAAGTCTCTCCACCTGTTCTAGAATCTTAATTTGTAGGCATCAGTGATGCAGAAAGCTAAAGGTGATTTATATTTGAAACGAAAAGGGTATATCACCCAAGTAACTTTTCCTGAAAATAATAAACCCTCACTTTTTATTCTCCCAGAAGGTAGCTAGCACAGCTCAGTGGATTATTTGTTTCGCCCTAATAGCCAAATCAAATCCTGTGTTTATGGGTCTATGCTGCTTTATATTTCCCTTGATAATAACCTAAAAGGTCACTCAATTAAGACTCATGATATAGATCTGACACCTGAAGTGAGATCTGAAATCTAATGTGAGAAACTCTTGTTTCTTTGATTCACATTAAATGTCAAGACTATTACTAGTAATATTACATTTCTCTAACATATAGTTTTGAATTTCTGTATTAAATAGCCTTTTGTATTCCCAAAGAATATTTGAATAGTATAGGTATTTGAAAAACTGCGTATGATTTGCTTGTAGGAACAGAAATAACTCATGGTCAGATTCACCTACCTATTCTTTTGCTAGTGAGTTTGAAAATTCAGGGTCAACAGGAGGCAAGTCATATCTTTCTGAATTAGGGATAAGTGTGATGGAACCACTTATGATATCCCAAGTGGTCTAAAAAAATTTATGAATGAAGAACGCATGAGAAAGAAAAAAAGTACATATCAAAGTGATGTTTTCATTTCTTTCAGGATCAGGTATGGATTATGCCTAGTAAATTACTTTGAGTTGATTTGTTGGCAAGAGAAAATATGGCAATTGTAGCATTTATTGTTTGTTTTTTTACAGTAGTAGAAAATTTAATTTTCTCAGCATGTAAAGAATGAAGGTAAAAATTCTGCAGACAGGATCATATTTTGAAATAAAACTGTCCTGTATTTGAAATGATCTTTGAACAAAATTCTTCATCTTTCTGAGTCTCATCTTTACCTCTAATATAGATAAAGATATTCCCTCACATTCTGCTTGTGAGAAATAAATTTAGCATAGGTGCCACACTGCCTGACGCATATTAGAACGCAATAAAAGATAGAGATTGTTTTTACTATTTTTACTGGCATTATGCTCTAAATCTAGGTATCTATTTATGAATTCCACGCTAACTATTTTTCTAGGTGTTTCTTCTCATACATTCTCATCTTCTGGGTTGTGAACTCTTGGTTCTGTAACACAGTCTCCTAAATTTCCCATGTGCAATGCTTTCACATAGAAAATCTTGAAAATCTGGAGTCTCCAGAGTCTCCCGAGACTCCAGTTGTCCTGGGGAAGGGTCTCAATGATCATGACCCTGGTTTTGCATATATTTGATAAAGACCAAGGAACTTAAGATTGTAGAAAGTCAGAATTGCTAAACACCTATACCAGACATTTGTGGATTGTCTATTTGGCATTTATTTTTTTCCTACACCCCTGAAAGGTGAGAGGAGAATACATGTGTAAATATTTGGTGATTCCATCTCGGAACTATTTCTCAGAATTGGCCTCACCTGCTGGTGTCTGAGGTTAGTGCTCCTAGACTGTTACAACAGTCTATTAGTCAGTCTATCCTTTCGAGTCTCTTGTCCATCCCCTGCATTGTTTACTTATGCTTTTATTCAATGAGTAATACTTAAGGCCTTTGATGTGTCAGGCACTAGACTGACGATAAGTGGTAAGTTAGTCTGTGGAAGCACCAGAGGCTGGGGACAATTTGCTGGTAATACAAAAAGCCAACCTTCCTTTTCCTGTGTCTTCATCTACATCTTGATATGGATGAAGACTTTGTTGCTAGAGGGAGGAGGGTAGGTTTTGTGTGTATAAGGACTTTGAGAAGGGTAGGGGTGATAAAATGTCATAGTGTTTGGATCCCCCAATGTCTCCTAAAATAAATTTGAATCCCCATGGTTAGATGGGAAGGGACTCAAGGAATTATTTTTATAAAAAAGTCTCACTTTGTGCATTGTTGGGCACAAACAATTGTTTTAGAGCCCAGGAAATAATAGATTTTCTCTGGAATCTAGCACCACTCTAGAGCTCTGCAGACCAGTGGTTCCTTTTCCTCATCAATGGATTAGCAATGAGGTTTCTATAAGTAGCTTCTTGGGCAAAGGACATGGACAAGTGGAAGCCAGAGCAGAGGAGGAGAACTTGGCTGAAGCCACTTGATGACTGCTGTAGACAATCTCATTTTCAATGTTGAGACTCCAGAAAAAACTGGGGAGTCTTTGCAGGGTGTATATAGAGAGAGGACAGAAGGGGCTAGGATTTTAGAGGGAAGTAGGGCTCAGGGCCACTGTAATTTGGAAGTAAAACCACTTTATTGGGGAATAATCGACATACAAAAAGTTGTATACATTTAATGTATACAATTTGATGATATTTGGAAATAAGAATACACCCATTAAGCCATCATCATAATCTATGCCATAAACATATTTGCTATCCCTAAAGGTTTTCTCCTGACCTCTTTATTTATTATTATCATTTTTTTTGTGATAAGAACGCTTAACATGAGATCTACACTCTTTGCAAATTTTTAAGTATACAATATGGTATTGTTAATTATAGGCACTATGCCACACAGTAGTTCTCTAGGACTTATTCATGTGACATAATGAAACTTTATACACTTTGACTAATTCCCCCTCCTATAGCCACTGGAAACCACCATTCTACTCTCTGCTTTTATGAGTTTGACTGTTTGAGATTCCTCATATAAATGGTAACTTATAATATCTGTTCTTGTCTGCCTTATTTCACTTAGCATAATGTCCTGTAGTTTCATCTATGCTGTTGCACATGGCAGGGTTTTCTTCTTTTTAAAGACTGAATAATATTCCGTTATATTTATATGTACATACTTTCTTTACTCATTCATCCATCAACAGATATTTAGGTTGTTTCCATGTCTTAGCTATCGTGAATAATGCTGCAACAAATATGGAAGTGCAGATATTTATTTGAGACACTGATTTTAACTCCTTTGGATATATACCAGATTACTGGATCATATAGTAGTTCTTAGTTTTTTTGAGAAACTGTGTCTTGTTTTCCATAGTGGCTGCACCATTTCTTAGTCCTATCAACAATTTACTAGGATTGTCTTTCCTTTTCTCCACAACCTTGCCAACACTTACCTTTTTTCTTTATAATAGCCACTAACAGATGTGAGGCAATACCTCACTTTGGTTTTGCTTTATATTTTCCTCATGATTAGTGAAGTGGAGTACCTTCATATAGCTGTTGGCCATCTGTATGTCTCCTTTGGAGAAAAGTCTATTTAGTTCTTTGCTCTTTTAATCAGGTTATTTGTTTTGTTATTGATTTGTAGGAGTTCCTCATATATTTTGGATATTAATCCTTTATCAAATACATTGTTTATAAATATTTTCTGCAAAGTGATCTGAAGATTCAATGCAATCTTTATCAAAATCCCAAAGGCATTTTTTATAGAAATAGAAAAAAAACCCCTAATATTCTGGAGGGACCATAAAAGATTACAGATAGCTAAAACAATTCTGAACAACAAAGCTGGAGGCAGCATACTTCCTGATTTCAAAATATATTACAAAGCTTCAATAATCAAAACAGTATGGTACTGACATAAAAACAGATATACAGGTCAATGGAACAGAATAGAGATCCCAGAAATAATCCCACACATAAACAATCAACTGATCTTTGACAAGGGTGACAAGAGTGCCCAATGGGAAAAGGATAGAGATATCAGGAAGACTTGATAGCCACCTGTAAAAGAATGAAATTGGACCTTTATTTTATACCATATACAAGAATAAACTAAAAAGTGATGAAAAGACCTGAAACCTTAAAACTCCTACATGAAAACATAAGGAAAAATTTCCTTGACATTTATTTTGACAAAGATTTATTTGCTATGACACCAAAAGCACAGGCAATAAAAACAAAAATGGACAAGCAGGGCAACATCAAACTAAAAAGCTTCCACATAGCAAAGGAAACAATCAACAAAGTAAGTGGACAACCTTAATAAATGTACCTAAATTATGCTTTTATGTGTTTGAAAACTACAATCATGTTCTACTTCCCAAATCTGAATATATTTATACTTGATTTGCACAGACCAAGTCCAAGTCCCCAGACGGTTCTTCACATTCTGGCCCTAATAATCTTCTGTGTGCCCTTTCTGCTCTCTTTTTTCATTCAGCCTGTTCTCTGGCCATTTTCTTTCTTCAGCTCCTCAGATTGGTGCCTTATGCTTCTCCCTCTTTTCTTATATCATAGTTTTCCCACACCCATTTGTTTCTGATTTATTTTTATAAATCTCTCCTTTGGCTACTGAAATAATCGTTTCTCTCTCTCTCTCTCTCTGTAACCAGGCTATCATCTCCTTGGGGTTGGGTCATGAATGATGATTTAGATTCTAAATAAATGCTTGTTGAATAAATGCATAAACTTAGTGAGGCCAAGGAAATTAGAATAGTAGGAGATCAAATGATAAAAAACAAACAAACAAAACAAAACAACAAACAAACAAACAAGCAAAAACTTGTGTTAGATATTTTCTGGTTGTCTGCTTAGTATCCATTCTTTCCTAGTTCCCTCTAACAATGTTAGATTTTTAGGGGGCAGGGACACTTCTCTCACACAGCTAAGACACTTCTGGGGTAGTGGCCCCCATTAATCTAATCAGAAGAAAAATGCAAGCAGTTTGCTTAAAATGTGAGGCAGAAGAGTTGTCTCTGAATGTGTATCCTCAGATGTTGGCAGTCATCTCATGACCATGAGGGTGGACAGGCCAAGGATGAAGCCAACACCAAGGGTGGAGAGATGGGGAGAATCAAGTCCTTAGTAATATCATTGAGATGGAGCCTGAGTCTAGCCCTAAAGCCCTCCCCACCTCTGAATTATTACACTCCCTAAATCATAAAATCCCTTATCTTTAAGATAATTTGAGCTAGTTTTTCTGTCCATGGAACATAAATCACTTGAATACAGAATATTATGAATCTCTCCCTCCCACAATGTTCTGAAAAGAGGAAACTGATGGACTGCATCATGCAGCATATTTGTGACTAAGTGGAGAACAGAACCCAGTCTCTATATTCCTATTCCAGATCTCTTTCTGTTAAATCATACTTTATACCATACTTTCAATGCTGCTACTTTCATCTCTCATCAGAGATGTTATAATTTTAAAAATCTCTTAGCAATTCCTGGGTTTACTACTTAGTAATGAGTTTGAGTATATTGGCAATATGGCTCAATAATTACTTAATTTTGTATAGATGAGCCTCATGAAAATAATATGCAAATTTATGCAACATAATTTTCAAATGAGGCATTTGGGACTTAGCTTAAAAAATTTTTTTGTTTATTTATTTTGAGAGAGAGAAGGAGAGTACATACATGCAAGCACAAGCAGGGAAAGGCCATAAAGAGAGAGGGCAAAAGAGAATCCCAAGCAGGCTTGATCTTACAAAGCATGGGATCTTGACCAGAGTCTAAATCAAGAGTTGGATGCTTAACTAACTGAGCCACCCAGGCTCCCCTCAGCATTTTTTTAAAAAGGTTTATTTATTTTTGAGAAAGAGAGAAAGCAAGAGAGTGAGAGCAAGCATGTGAGCAGGAGAGCAGTGGGGAGAGAGGTGGACAGAGGATCTGAAGTGGGCTCTGCACTGACAGTAGCGAGCCCAATGTGGGATATGAATTTATGAACCACGAGATCATGACCTAAGCCTAAGTCGGATGCTCAACCGACTGAGTCACCCAGGTGCCCCAACTTTTTTTTTCTTATAGCAGGATTCTGTCCTTACTTTATTATTTTGTTTGAAAAAGTACTGAGACCAATTATAGGAATATTGTAGTAAGTTCACAATTCTGGGTCAGAAATATCTAGTTTTATAAAATCTGATAGGAACAAAATATTAATGGTTGTATCAATAGTCATTTAAGATGAAACACAGTTATCATTGAGAGATTATAAAAAGTCCTTCAGATCATTTTTCATGTAGTCAACCTTAATGAAAATGTTGACAGGCATACAAAGCCACGTTATCAACGAACTGCAGAAGTGCTTAGGCATATATGTATGTATAATACATGTTTGTCTACAAAGCATAATATAATATTTTTATATTCTCTGCAGGGTTGATGCATTACAGTTACATTACATTATTTAACAATATAATTGCATACTGGCCAGTCATCTCCTGATGAAATCTATATGGCAAATCATACTTAACCATGGTAAGCTCTGTTATGTATCTCACAGTGTAAATAAATTCCCCACAATGATTTGGGAGCCCCTACAAGGCAAAGTTTATCATTTTTTGGTTCCTTGTGACAAATCAGTATGAACATTGTTTACTTAGGCAAAGAAGTGTTTTTGATGAGCTAGGTTCCTGGAGACAGTGGGGAGTCCCAACTCTTTAATATTAAGACATTGTGAATGTCTTCTCTTACCTACATCTTCTCTGTTGAATGCTATTCTTTCCAGCTCTTCCCGTCTCCGTGAACAGCAGCTGCATACACATCACTTATCTTGACACTTGGAAAACAGACAAGTAGCCTTTTCTATTACTGCCATAAATGCCACTCAATGAACCAGCCACTAGGTCATGCTCATGTGCAATGCAATCTATTTCCTCCCGCCTGGGCTCCAGCCTCACCTTCCTAATGACTGAGCCAGAGCATCCCTCAGGAAGTCTGTTGTCCTACACGTAGGCTTTTGGCAGTTGATAAGCATAAAGCCATTGTTTTGAAAGTAATCTGGTTATATAAACATGGAATTTTAGGTTGGAAAATGTTGTCAGCTAGGCTCAAATTCAGTAGATGGAATTAACTTTATAATTTATAAAAGTATTTAATTATGGAAAATATCCTGAAGTTTTTATTTGCTAATATAAAGCTTTTAAGAACATCTCTACCCCATATAAACCTTCTCCTTTATATATTCTTAAGGAAAACCCATGCTCTTTTCCCAGGATCTAAAGAGAGCATATTACAGTAACCCCAAGATGGACATCATGAGAGAGATGATGGAGAAACTTGAAGATAAAGTTTAGGAAGCATTGGCAATATTAGATAAATCATTAGAGAAAATAAACCAGCTCTAAAGTTATTTTGTTAGTCACTGGAAATATAGAAATAAATGTACAAAAAATCTCAGCAGATTTCACATTTAAAAGGTAAGCAGCATCTTACCATTCCAAAATTATGACCCAGTACTATTTTCTTCAAGTGTTCAGAAAACTATACCCGTAGTCCAAATGTTCCACCTCTCAAAATGTACATGGTTTAAATTTAGACAGAAGGACATGGGTCAGATTTGTGGTTTATCATGCTCGCAATACCAGTACAAGAAAAGCCTTCTCTTTTTAAACCATGCTTGTCCTTTATAAATTCAATCTAAAGGAGCCAAGAATGTCTTAAGCATTCCTTTTCTCCCCTTAGAAATTGATTCTGAATTCAAGATTCAGTGCTTAGGAAAGTGCCTGGTGCATAGTGGGGACTCGATAAACATTTGATGGAGAGATGACATATGTCCTGCCTTCTGAGGAAGGGAATTCCACTGGTGCCTGCCATGGATCAGATTATTGGGCCTTGAGTAATCTTGAAATGTCAAGGAGTGCTTTCTTGATCTACTACATGGTAGAAAAGTCCACATTGTCTTTTCACAGCTTAAAGATGCTAACAGCTAAGAGCACTTGATTTGGAGTCAGTCTTCCTTGGGGACCCTGCTCTGCTCTACCAGCTGTGTGATCTCAAGCACTTAGATCCATTTCCTCACTTGTATGGAGGGAGATGAGAACACCTCCCTCCTAGGCTGGTTGGGAGGACTGAATTGGATAACACATTCAAAGATTTAACAAACTGCCTGGCTTACACCAAACATATAGTGCATTTATTATTATTATTTTAATTTTGCACCTGTGAGGAAGCATCCTGCTTTCTAAGTTTATTTTCATAAGCTTCTCAATCCCTGAGATGTTCTATTTTCCTTTCTCTCTGGAGGATCACTGACCAATCATCAGTACTGCGTGTAACATTTCAGGGACTTTCCACTATTGTTTTGAACGTCATTTCACATTTGATATCTGGTATTTTATTGCCCCTTTTGTCCACATCAATATATTGGTATCTTATATTCAGGGAACAGCATAGAGTGATTCTTAGAACTCTTACGTCTAATTATGGCTTCACTTATAAGTATTATATTTGGGTGTTGCTTCCCAAATGCAATTCTGAATTATATGTCTGAATTATAGCTCACCTCCCTACTTGAATGTTCTGTGATACAACCATTTAGCTAACCATTTCAGTTTTACATTTCATGTGTTTCTTCTGTCTGGAATATTGAATGGCAGTTTCGATGGTAAAGATTTTAAGAAAGTTTTGATCATGATCATCACTGGTACTTGTTCCAGGAAGAAGCATTGTTAGCATGACTCCATGAGGTCCCTTTTCTGTTTTTAGTTTTTAAACCAGTTCCCTATCATGGTGGTGAGAGTTTGTTTTTGGTTTGGTTTAAAAGAAATAAATTTGTATACGATTAAAACATTATCTATTTTCATCTATGGCAAAATTTTCTAGTTTGTTTGGTTTAGTTTTAATTTTGTTTATGTATTTTTGACTTATAGAACCTTTATGTGTTTATCTAGTTAATGCTGTAGTATATTCTTTCTTTTTTTCTCTCAAATTTAGAAGTACTATGGGGACTGAATTCAGATAAAATCATCAAAATTTCTTCTAGATATTAATAATTGCCTTTAAAAATTGATCACTTACACTCATCACTCCATCTACCATTTCTTTGGCATACGTAATAGCTAAGAATATGACTTTAAAATACATAATGAATTAACTTAGCACCATTTACTGAGTAATTCTTTCTTTTCCACATACTTGATTTATGAAAGCCAAACTTATCATATATTTATTTTAAAAATATATTCTAGCATCTGTCAATGGGTTCTCTCTACATAGGTCTAGTTACTGATCCCTGCAGTGAACCAGGGCTCTACTCTTTGCTTTGGCTTGTTTGTTTTTGCAGCTTATAAGATGTTTTACTCTCGTACAGTTTAAGTTCTCATTCATCAGCAAATCCTATCAGCTCCATCTTCAGGATGAATCCAGAATATGTACACTAATATAGCCAAGGTTTACTGCTTCCACTTGTGACTACTCTGGTTTCAGCCACCATCATCTCCTGCTGAAATGAAAGCAATGACTTGATTGTTCTTCCAGCTTTCTCCTTGTATGCCAGAGTCTATTCTCCATGCCATAATCACGGCATGGATTTCAAGTGGAGGCTAGATCATGTTAGATCAAGGCCACACAGTGCCTTCCTTCTTATTCAGAGTGCAGTGCCTCTGAGGGCCACGTGACCTGGCTCTTACAACTCATTGCTGGCTCATTCAGCTCCAGACATAAGCACACATTTTTACTTCAGTGTCCTTTCTCACTCTCTTGCCTTCTCTGGAACTAGTTTTGTTCATTAAGTGCATGGATACTCCTCATTTTCTTCAGGGGTGTTACTTATATAACACCAAAGGGACCTTCCCTGACTTCCCTGAGGGATAATCATCCATGGGCTTCCTGCCCCATTCCCCTCACTCTGTTGCAGTTTTATTTATAATACATATCAACACCTTTTTGGTTGTATGTGTGCATGTGTATATTTTCTTGTTGATAATAGGAAAAGAACAAAACTTTATTAAGGCAGGTTTTTTTGGGTGGTAGTGGATAGATATTCCGACATCTAGTGTAGTTCCTGGCATATAGTAAGTGGTCAATAAGTACTTACTGAATGAGAGGGTTTGGGAATGTGAGATAAATCTTTAGTAACATAAAGTATTCTCCTTGCCAGGGTTGATGCTCTTTTTAGGCTTTCTATTTCATGAGACAGGTGATATTTTCCTGTAAAATTTATGTATTCATCAAATAGTTCCTGAAAATCTGTCTCAGGCAGTGCATTCTAGATGCTATGAAATCACACTGAATATGAAGATCCAAATTTTTATTAAGATAATATTTTCTGTAATTTTAAAATTAAAATTTATCCCTGTATAATCCTATATGTCCTTTCTCATACTTAATTTATTTGAATGAATTTTTCCTTGACAAAACGTTTATCTTTTTTTCCTATTTTTAAATAATCAGAAATGGAAAAAACTATAATTTATAAATCTAAAACTCTTTTCTTTTAAAAATAGCATATTTTTCTAGTAGTTTGTGTGCAATATTTTTAAAATTTGTTATTAGTCCTTATTTTTTAATAAAGGCTTTTACAGCTATGATCTGATCTCTACAAAGAGTTTTGGTGACAGTTGATAAATTTTGCCTTTGCTTTAATAATATTTCAACTATCTTATAATTTTTCTACCAATTAGATCCAACATTTATTTGAGACTATCCAGCAATGTGGCTGGAGTGTAGTGAGTGAAAGGCAAAGAGATACAAATATTGATTCAAATGAATTCACTGCATGGTTTCGATATTCCATGAAACATATTTTTTGAAAATTTAAGATGATGTCAGGAGGCTGAGAAGGACATGGTAAATTCAGGATATGGCAGAAGCAGCAGGCTGGGGCCAGAATATGCAGGACTTCTTAAGACACACGAAGTAGACAGCATTCTATTCCAAAAGCAGTGGGAAGCTATTAGAGATTTTGAAAGATGGTGTCGTGTTTTATGGTTGCTGGGTGAAGAGATGATTAAAGGAGGCTAACACAAGAGTTAGGGAGATTAATTAGTAAGTTTTAGAAGCAGTCATAAGTAGGAAGAATGATAGTTACTTGGGCTAAGGATGTGACAGTAGAAATAAGCAAATTGGATAAAGAAGGGACATTTCTGTTGGATTAAGTATAGATTATGTAGGAAAGGAAATAATGAAAAATAATTCCTAGATTTTTGGCCTTGAGTAAAAGATGAAAGGTGAAATTATTAGGGAAATGATGAAAGATGGGAAAACAATTATTTTGGGGGAAGAACAAGAGGGAGATTTTAGCCACATTTATTTGAGCTATGTATAATTCCTCTAAAGGATTTTATCACCCACTTCTCTCAATTTCTAAGTTAAACAAAAATCTCAGATTTGTAAATTCAGGCTATTATATTCAAGTTATTATATTTCGAGTTATGTAACATGGAGCAAGTTACTGAATTTCTCTGTGCCTCAGTTCTCATCTGGAAAATAGGGATAATAATGGCAATCATCTTGTAAATTTCCTTGTTGAGATTCAATAAATTTGCATAGTAAAACAGTGTCTGGAAAGTATTAACAATAAATATAAGCTATTATTCTTATAGTTAGCTTATATGTTTGATATTTCAGATTTTCTTGGGAGATTTGCATTACAGTTTTTGACTTTTTCATATTATTACTTAGACAACTGTATTTAATCGAATTCAGGGTGTGCTGCCATCATGCTGTCATAGAATATTTTCCAACTGTTAGGCTTTTATTTTTGAAATGAGTCTTGACCACTGTATCTTATAATTTTTTCCAGAAGACCATTTAACTTTTTGTTTGTTTGCTTTTAGGCCTGACATACCGAGAAACATCATCATTCTGTTGCTTTCTCATACTGAAAACATCTTAGCTGGGGTATCAAACTTTTAGTTCACAGTTCTTTTTCTTGCAAAACTGTGTGTAGCTATGGTTCTATTGTCCTATGACTTTTCCTGTTTAAAAGACAGCCACCCTGCCCTGATTTTGGTCCCCTTGTAGCTCACCTTCATTTCTATCTAGATATTTAAAAGGATGTTTTCCTGTTGTCCTTCTATTTCAACACTAATAAATTAGCACATGTCTCTATGTGGATCTTCTTTCATTAATTTTGTCTCAATCAACATAAGACCTTGAAGGGCAGCAGAGCAAGTGAAAACTACCAGGTTCCTACACTGATAGACTGTTCTTCTATACACTAAGCCAATGAAACCATACTGCCATCAGCTTCTCCCTATTTCTGTTTCCCTAGGAAGCAATGTGTAATCATTAGTATCTCTTCAAATTATTGCTCCTTTATTTCTGTAATGTAGAGCCTAGGAATGGATATGAAAAATGTGGCTGGGAATGTAGTATCCTGCCAGTCTCAGAAAACACCATCTGCCCCACTAAAGAGTAACGGCCTCAATTTCTTATTGGTAAAGGGCTCTGGGTCACTGACCTGATGTCAGTAGAAAGGTCTTCTTCCCTTCTAAGTAAAAAAGGCTGCTCTGTTTCAAGAGGTAAAGCATGGTTAGGCTCTATTTTTTTTTTTTAGAATTAGTCCCATTTATGAAAATACATCCCTATCTCTAGAAATAGATAATTGGCCTTTGTTTTTAATTTGTATGTCTCTGTGGGAATTGAATAGGAGCTTGGGACAAAGTTTTAGGAGCAACTTCCTTGACACACCATTTTAAACTACAAAGTCTCTTTGATTTTAATTTATATTTTAGTGTTCCCATATTATCCCATGCCAGAAAAACTTTTCTCAGCATTTGCATGCCATTTTAGGTCTCTATATTTTTTTAGACTAAACATGTTTTCTCTATTTCTTAGACTCAAACTGCAATTTACATTATCTGAATTGTTTGCCTGCTTAGATCACATTCTCTAGACAGTGCTCAACTCTTTACAAGGCTACAGATAAATAGGCTTATATACAAAATCTTCTATTTATAAAATCTCTCTTTGGGATAGCAGAGTGCTTTTAGCAATTCATAGACCTCTTCTAGATTTGAATGCCTAATTTTGAATATTCTTAATTACAAACATTTCTGTTCCCCTAAAAGAATACCTAAATTTATAGTGATATAAAATATATACATAAGTAAATATATTTTTATTTTTACTTTAGCTTTGTTCAAAAGAAATTTGCTCTCATATGTCTGTCAATTGGATGCCAGAGAAGTCTTTTATGCTATTAAAGCTTTCATTGTAATGTCTATGAGTCCAACCCATTGTTCATTTCACCTCTGTGCCCATTCCTCATAAGTGTATGAAAAGCAGGGGAGGTGCAGTTTTCTTTTCAACCAGTAGAATCCAAACTAGGCAAATTTGGTGCACTCAAGATTTTAGCCCCTTACCAAAAAATCTCCAAGGTTTTCCATTAGCAGCAGGATGATAAAATAAGGGAAAACTGCAGCCCCGGGGTAGAAGGTCTGAAGTGCAGAAGGAAGACCCCGGAGAGGAGCCCCCTTCTGACCCTGAGCATGGACTGCAGCCTTGCCCAGACTTGGCCATCTTCCTTCCATTACCGCCACCACACCTCATGTCCCCATCTTATTAAAAGCATGTGTATTGTTTGCTCTCCAAAAAGGGAGTTTATTTGGGAAGTATACAGATAAGGCCAAGAAATCAATTTTCTCTTCAAAATTCTGTACAGAAAGTGCCTTGATTTATTCTTCTGGTATCTTTTAAAGCATATGTATATTTTAAATAGAAACGGTTTGGTGTCTTTATATCCGTCTGACTTTTTGTTATTCATTTATTCTTTCCTTCAACAAGCATTTATTAGTCATCTATAAATTCTAAATGTGTCCTTGTCCTAGAAGTTCCTTAATGATTGAGACATCATCGCAGAACTTAAAGACTTTGTATTTTGGGGGCGTCTGGGTTGCTTGGTCTGTTAAGTATCTGACTTCGGTTCAGGTCATGATCTCATTGTTCATGCGTTTGAGCCCCTGTTGGGCTCTGTACTAACATCTTAGAGCCTGGAGCCTGCTTCAGATTCTCTGTCTCCCTCTCTCTCTGCCCCTCCCCCGCTTGTGCTCTTTCTCTTAAAAATAAACAAACATTAAAAAATTAAAAAATAAATGCTTTGTATTTTTGAATTGAATAGAAACATGTAACAAATCAATGTAATGATCTACATAATAACATATGGTAACAAATATAATTAAGTGATAGGCAGATATTGGGTACCATGGAACCCAAAGGAAAGACAGTAAATAATATTGAAATGGAAGCAGAAGGTGGTTTTGAAAGGTTGTGAGAGAATCCAGATGTCAGCAGTAGTTTTTCGCATCACGGTACTTTTATGGATGGGTGTGAATGTTAAATTTTAGTGATTTCAAACTTAGAAAAAAATTGCCTGAATGTTCTTCAGACTGATTATTGAAGAGAAAAGTATATTCAGCTCACAGTCCTCTAGATGCAAATGTTGACAGATTCATGCCTCTTCCTTCCTTAGCATGTTTTTGGTGCTTAGCAGAAACACTCTACATAGTTGAGATTCTTTCAAAGCTGGACTATGAAATTAATCTATATTTTTCTATAAATATTACAAAACACAAAAGACAGTGGCTGTTCTGAAGAAGAAATAGGAAAGAGTGTGATCATTTTGTGTAGCTATGAGGATTTGGATACTCTGAGCTACATAGAATAAATATATTTCTCTTCCTTCACATAAAAAAAAATAATCCAACATATAAGAAGCCCTGGGAAGTAGAAAAATTTTCTTTTGGATTTTTTGCTATTAGTTTGAAAAAAAAACCTTTCAGCTTTGTTGAAAATTTCACCCTGAAAATATGCCCTTGAACACTGATTGCATTTTTGTTGCACTGGAAAATAACATGATTTTACTCCTTCTACCCCGGGGGTTGCCAAAGTAGAAGCAGAAATTACTTGTGGCCCACCACCATGGAGAGAAAATGGTTCTCCTTGCACTGTGTAATGCAGGCCTCAAATCATTCCAACTCTCTCTTACCCTTGTTTAAGTATAGCTCAGGAACTCATGCTAGGTGGAGTTGTTGCTAAATGGGACACGCTATTTTCCACAGAGAGCTTGTGGGACACCCAAGTAGGCCACCAGGGTGTTGAGGAGAACCAGAAAAACAAAGGTATGAGGGCTTTTCTCCCAACTCCACCCTTCAATTGCAGGGTTATCAAACCAGGGCACTGAGCAGCCTAGTGGCTGAAGGATTTAAGGTTTGGATGAGAGAACAGGAGGGTGGGAAGCAACATTACAGAAAACTGATCCGATTAAATACCCAAAGCAAGTTCAAGATATTTCAAAAGCTCTTCTGTTAAAAAAAAAAATACTGTTTTGCTTTCCATGAAAAATTCATGAAACAAAACCTAGGAATTTCTCACAGTGCACGCAGGGGGATGGGTGTTTCCACTTCAGAGCCAGCTGAACAAGAGACAAGTAATGTGGAATATTGTTTCTGCGAACATGAGTATAGAATATGCCTAGACGCTTAGGAACTCTTTGTAGACATATCCTTCTAAAATGCAGCAAGCTGCGTGTTCAAGGGCTGTTCTCCCTAAGACCTGAGGAGAGAATATCAAGGGTAGATTGAAATTTTCTCTTATCTATAAGCCAGGCAGATGCTCTCACTGTTCAGAAAAATCACTTCAGTTTAACAAGCATGTTTGGCTGCAATTCCCTTGGAGTTCCCTGAGTATTCTTGGGGCACACACAGAGTTGTTGCTGTTAGAGCCCCTTCCTTAGGTACCCGGAGTGTGTGTCTTCCTCTGATGCCACTGGGCCACTTTCTCTCCACCAGCACCCCTGTGGGGAGGCTAAATTGATGGTTCAGACACACCTGAAAGAACTCACAGTACAATGTGGTTGTCGCATGGGGGCTGATGGTAAGTGACAGATGGGAAATCAGCAAGCGTGCAGAGCTATTAGGCGTTTCCAAAACCTCCCGACAGGCTAAAATCCCCCTCATTCCCTGTCTGGGCTTTCCTGTAAGTGTGAGTGAGCACAGGCAGCTTACCAGAGGTTTAAGATAATCAAGACACCATTTGTGGAAACGAGAAGTTATGAAAACAGTGTCTGCTTTTAATGTTATGGTCTGATTCCTCTGATTCCTAAATTAAGGGTCATTCTGCGTTTTTTAATCCCTTTTGTGCTTCTCTGCCCAACCACTTTTCACCCATTCAACTTCCTGTTCTTCCCTTGCATCCAGTTCTTTGTATGACTTGGCACCTCAGACCTTCACATGTCCGGAATACTTTCTGAGCAAATATTTTATTGAACTTCCTAAAAATACACAGGTAGAATGAAAATATGGCCATGTAAATAAAGGTGATGGAGTGCTTATGTTTACTAGAAAACGTGCATAAATATGCTGGTGTAGAATTCTCTGATTCTGTCTTCACCATGATTCTTTCCAGTGTTCGAAATGCCGTTAAGATATAAATAAACTCATGGCAATTTCCACATGGCTTTCTGAATATGTATTTCCATAGTAATACGTTCTTGAAATTCAGAACAGTTTGTTCCGCCATAACATGATGGTTGTGTTCCTCAAAAATTCCCTGCTATCAAAAAAAAAAAAAATCACATGATGAAAGGATTGCTCTGATGGAAAGATATGGTTCAGAGCTAGAGAGGTACAGTTAATTTTTCTAGTGGTGCTGTATATAAGAGTTTGGGTGCATACTTTAAAAAATAAACCAATAGGGGCTTAGATATACAATCTAAAGTTTATTGAGCAAACCCAGCATTTGATAATTTTCCTACTATTATTTTTCTTTTCCTATTACCATCAACACTGTCCTTCACCTAGTATCTTCACACATTTTATCATCATTATTACTTTGTCACTCATCAGAAACATAAACCAAGCAAAAAGCCACTAACCCAACTATCTGTGTTATTTAGGGCAACAGCTTTCTTCTTACCCAGGTGCTAATTTCTGTTCAAAATTATCCTACTACATAGACCAGTCGGTAAAAGCAAATCATGCTTCCTCATTAGTCAGTTTCATTATATCTAACTGGTTTTATGGTAAGTTGTACTGCGTTTTTAGATGCAAAATGCAAGCTAGGAGTTAAAATTAAATATAAGTTGATTTTGGATCAAAACGAGCAGTCTTTTTGAGGTTGAAGTATTATCTGTAGACATTCGCCGAGAATCTTTTATTCCTTTGCATGCTGTAAACTATTGAGACAGGAACCAAAAATGGTCTTTTCTAAGGAATGCTCCACCTTTCTCCTGAGACGTTTATTGCTGCTTTATTTTTGTCTTTTCTTTTTAATGGGTTAACATGCTAACTTTGTATTTATCTATTTGTAATTGTTCATAACTATACACTAAAAAATAATGGTACCTAGTGACTCTGTCTCAAATCCTTGTAATGAGGCTATGCCTTTAAAATATATTTTCAAGTAAGTTTGCAGTCCTGCGAAGAAGCTCACAGATTTAATGAGGGTGAACCAGGTGTTACTAAACAGCATCTCCCAAGAAGGGAACTCTAAGTTGAAGGAAAGCAAGCAGAATTCATTTTTTTTCCTCCTAACTAAAGAGACCAGTTAACTTGCCAAGTGAAAACGCAAAGTCCCAAGAAATACCCTAAACACAGAAAAACAAGCACATAGATGAATGCCTCCCCTCTTCTTGTTGGTCTGAGGCCGACTGACAGCACCAGGTGGCAGCCCTCGGGAGCTGCCCGCTGCAGATGCCCTACCTGACAGCCAAAAGCTGCCAGGAACTGAGCAGCAACATGTGCTTCCTGTGGAGGGCAACGGTCAGCAGGTGGGATCGGCAGACTGCGTGCTTTACTGAGCCCGTCCTCCTGTGTGGTCATCTGGGCCGCCTTCCTCACGGGCACAGAGGGCCTGGAACACGACATTTTCTCAGTGCTGTGCTGGAAACCGTTCAGATGCAATTATGCTGTATGCTGTTGCGGAATAGATGACTTAGAGGTTCCACGCAAATTGAATTTTGAGGCCAGCTTGAAATTACATTAGATTTGGGAGCTTTGACCAAAGTCTGTCTGAATCCCCCTGCATTCCCCTTAGGGTCATCTTTCTTTAATCATTTACTAATCTTTTTCCGGTTAGGTCACTGATTAATGGATGACGTAAATGTCCCCCTTCCCCAACCCTCCCCCCTCCTTTTAGTACTGTACATAATGTTGTAGTAATTTATCCTTTTTGGCTGCTATCAAGACAGCAAATATGAAACTCATTTCCGAACCTCAAGAAATTGACGTTTCTAATTCTGCTTTGTATTGTTAAATCTCAAATGCAAAGAGCTCTGACCAGCCTGTGATAAAAGCCGAGGTGCTGAGCTCGTTACTGTTGCCTGTAAGAATGCTTTTACAAAGAAAGAAACATTAAGGGAATTAAATGGATTTGACTCATGAGAATAATAAGAACTTGCCCTTCAGGGTGGGAAGCACAAAGGCCCACGCTCAGATCAATAGCATCTTGTGTCGCAGATGATTACTTCATTTTTCTTGATATCCTATTAAGGCAATAAACCGTGACTCTCAGAAAATTGTTTAAGGTGTAGCAAAGCTAGAAAGCTTTCTCCATCCTTACTTTGTCTCTGCGAACTTTAGCAGATCACATAGGCAAATAACCATGCATTCGTTAGGTTATAATATTTCTCTGATATATTGTAGTTAGCTAGGTGATGTATAAAAGCTTGTTTTCATCCTTCAATCACAGGATCTGTTACAAAATTTTAATAAAGAAGATGATGTTCGTTTGCTTCCTCTGATCAGAATAGCTTAGTTAATGATATTCCAAAGCTACAGAAAGGCAGTCAATAGTTTGGGTGAAATTTGCAAGAGAATGCAGAAGACAGTTGACATAAACTCCTAGGTGGCTTACTTGACAAAAACTGATGTTTCAGCAAATTTGGCATCAGAATGTATTTTTGTGAAATAGAAAGTAAAACATATCTCATTTCTCATTAGTTTATTTTAATGTTTATTTATTTTGAAAGAAAGGGAGAGTATAGGGGAAGGGCAGAGAGAGAGGGAGAGAAAGAGGATCCCAAGCAGGCTCCACACTGTCAGAGTCCCATATGGGGCTCGAACACATGAACCATGAGATCATGACCTGAGGCAAAGTCAAGAGTAGAAGGCTCAACTGACTGAGCCACCGAGGCACCCCCATTTCTCATTAGTTTTTTTTTAAAGATTATATGAGTGGGTTTGCTTTAATGATGTTCATTTATTTTTAAGAGAGAGAGAGAGAGAGAGAGAGAGAGAGAGAGAGAGAGAGCATGAGCAGGGGAAAAGCAGAGAGAATGAGAGACACACACAGAATCCAAAGCAAGTTCCAGGCTCTGAGCTGTCAGCACAGAGCCCAATGAGGGGCTCGAACTCACAAGCCTTGAGATCATGACCTGAGCCGAAGTCAGCTCTACTGAATGAGCCACCCAGGCGCCCCTCATTTCTCATTAGTTTTATCTTGCATTCATTAAAGAAACATTTATAAGAACCCTACTATGTGCCAGGCTCTGCATTGAACACTGGAGATAAAATGATAAATAAAACACAGTTTCTGACCTTAAGCAGATTAGGGGAAATGGACATATAAACAAGCACTTTCAAGGCATTATATTAGGTGCCAAGGAGCAGAGTTAATTGCTGGCACAAAGGAGGGAGTTCTTGGGGAGCCTGGGTGGCTCAGTAGGCTAATTGTCTAACTCTTGATTTTGGCTCAGGTCATGATCTCGCAGTTTATGAGGTCGAGCCCCATGTTCGGCTTATGCTGACAGTGCAGAGCCTGCTCAGGATTCTCTCTCTACATCTCTCTCTGACCCTCCCCCCACTTGCGTGCTCTCTCTCTCTCAAAATAAATAAATAAACTTCAAAAAAATATTTAAAAGGAAAGAGGGAGTTCTCAGCAGTGCCTGCGGAGGTTACTCCTTCAAAGGTCCTAATTGTTTCCGTTATAATAGTCAGAACACCCAAGATGCCTATTTGGATTTAATTTTTTTTGAAGTTTAACATACACACACTTACACATAAGCATGTATGGATTTTTGAAATTTAGCACACATACATTATGTGTATATACATGTGTGTGTATACGCATATGTGCACATATTAGCAAATTTTCACTGGTGAACACACTAACGTAGTCTGCTTCCAGATCATCATGTAGAGCACAGATGGCTCCAGAAGTACCCTGGGTTCCCTTTCCCATTACCAGCTCTCTTAAAGGACAATGACTATTCTGACTTCTAACACCATAGTTTAATTTTGCCTGCTTTTAAACTTTATATAAGTGGATTCATAAAGTACTCTTCTTTTATAAAATGGCTCCTTTTCTCAATATTGTTTGTAAGATTCATCCATGTTACGTAACAATAGTGTGTTTTTTCTCTATGTTATATAGCCTTCTATTTTGTGAATATACCACAATTTATTTACCCATGCTTCTGTGATGGAATTTGGGTTGTTTCCTGTTTGGGCTGTTATAAATATTGTCCCTATGAACATTTCTGTGCATGCCTTTTGGTGAACATATGTATTCATTTCTGTTGGGCATATACCTAGAAGTGGAATTTCTGGATCATAAAGAATGCATATGCTTAGCTCTCATAGATACTGCCAACCAGTATTCCAGAGTGGTTTTTAGCAGTTTACATGACCACCATCTGAGTACTGGAGTGTATTGCTCCAGACCCTCCCCAATGCTTGGCACTGTCTGTTTTTTCCACGTTAGCCATTCTTATAGATACGTAGTAGTCTCCCATTGTGGTTTTCTTTATGAAACCTGGGAGTTTTTAAATTATAAAATCAGAAATGTGTTCCCACGGACAACTGCTCTGAATAGAGAGGTGAAAAATTTTGGAAAGGAAGAGATCCAGTGTTTTTTTCTGCTACTCTGTGGGGCTTTTATACTGTGGTGTTGCTGTAATACAGCAACAGCATTTTGAAGCATCTCTCAAATTCATGCCTCCTCTATTATTTCTTTCACTCCATCCAGCTTTTACCTCTGCAATGGCTTCCTCAAACTCTGGGAATAAGAGTGAAAGTGATAGAAATAGCTGATAATTATTATGCACTCCTGTTGGTCAGGCAATATTCCAAACCACCGTATGGGTACCTATTCTTTTAAATCTCATAACATTTCTGTGACTTAGATGGTGTTATTCCCTCCATTTTGGCAGGTGGGAAGAAAGACACAGTGAGGGTGCACCACTCATCCAGGTTATACAGGAAGTCATGAAGACTGGATTTGAACTGAGGTGGACAGACTTTGAACCCAAACTTTTGATCCTTATACTACCCTATGCTGGTGGAGCTTGAAGCCTGCCTCTTTTTTCTCTGGTGTTTATTTCTACTTTATAGTAGAAGTAGATTAGAGAAACTATGATTTCTTGATAGATATCCTTATCTTAGAAAAGTGCCCCATCAGTTATAAGCTATTCATTGAATGTGTGTCCTGAGCTATTGTTAGACACTATGGTGCATGTAAGGTAAAGAGTTTAACAAGATTTTGTCCTTGAACAGAACCTGCAAAGTTCCAAATTCTTTACATCTATCATCTCATTTGATCTTCATGATTGTTAACTGAGGAGAAAATTTAGGACTAAGAAGTTATGCAAGCGCCAAAGCTCAAATGGTGTGTTAATGGCAGAAGCAATGATCTGAGCCTAGATTCAGGCCCTGGGATTTCCTGATAAACTTTAGAATCTAATGAATGAGAAGAACTTGAGTACAAAGTAAAAAAGAAAAAAAAAGACAAAGGGTAAAATTCTACATAATCCAAGTCAAAAGTTCCCCTAGATTCTACAAATGAATGAATCTAATAACTCTATGAGTCAAAACCATCTATATTGATTTTAATTTGCATTTGCCACAGCATATTTTATTTATTTATTTATTTTTAAATGTTTATTTTTGAGAGAGAGAGAGAGGCAGAGCATGAGCAGGGGAAGGGCAGAGAGAGGGAGACACAGAATCTGAAGCAGGCTTTAGGCCCTGAGCTATCAGCACAGAGTCCAATGTGGGGCTCAAACTCATGAACGGTGAGATCATGACCTGAGCTAAAGTTGGACACTTAACCAACTGAGCCACCCTGGTGCCCTGCCACAGGATATCTTAATTGGTTTTCTCCTCAAGTTTCTGGTCTATTTTTTGGAAGGAGGGGGCTGTGCTTTTAGTAGCACAGATACCTAAATGATTTCATAAGGACCAAATTCAGTACTTGAATCATTAATGAAAATATATATAAATATATATAAATTTGACTAAATACTGGATGATAGCCAATAACCAAAAACAAATAGTGCAGTTCTATTGTGTTTTTTGAGTAATAGAAATATACTTTTTAAGATTAATTACCCCAGAAATCAAAAGAAGAATCTGTTATTAGTAACTTTTATGCCATCCAATGGACAACACTGTAATTTTCCTAACATTTATTCACTAAAGAAAACAAACCTAATTTCCATGTGCCACCATGTTGATAAATGTTGACTCTAAAAAGGGCATTAAGTATTTCAGTGCCACCCACCGTGTAAACACCTATGTCATCTGTTACTTACAAACTTACATCTGTAATGTTGATGTAGAAGACAGGGTCAAAAAATGTGAATCTTGCTGACTCCACCACAATACTATTCTCTGGGTTGTTTTGTTTTGTTTTGTTTTGCAAAGACTGCTCCGAAATTAGAAAAATAAGTGTTTCTATGCTTTCCCCACATTTTCCCAATTGCTTATAAACTTTTGATTGACTCTGATAGGAGTCTTCTTTTATTGTTTCTCAACTACGTAGATTTTACTCCTATGGAGTCCAAGGAATCACCCACTCCTTTTTTATATCTGAGACTCTTCTAGGACTTTAGTGGGTCATGAAATTACTTAAGGGGTATAACTAGTCTTAAAAAATAAAATGGAATAGAGCATATTAGAATAGAAAATACAGTGCATCCCATTGGTGCATGAAACTTGTTCCAGGCGGAAATGCATGCAAATGTTGTGTACTTAGTTCTGATGTGAAATACATCTCTTACTGGCATTGTGTTTGTGGTACTAATTTACCCTTTGTCTCTCAATTCCAAATCCACCCCTCTCTCTATACTACTCTGTGTTTGGCATTTGAATTCTTCTGTGTCAGCTGTTAGGTTCTGCAAGTAGGAGCCCCTAGAGGGAGATGAGAAGGTGGGAGGAGGGGAGAGGAAGCTTCCTGTGTGTTTTTCTGTTTCCCTCCGCATGGCGCCAGCCTCCAGTTTCTTTCAGCTTCTTTCAGGTCTCTTGTGGCAGAGGTACCAGCCAAAGAGTCCCCTCCTCAAAGGTTTGAATGTCAGCTCCTTGGAAACTTTCCTCAAGCTTCTGATTCTAGTAGCCCCACTGTGTTTTATTCTTATTCCCTGTCCCCTTCACAATCAATGGTAGCTCATTCCTGCAGTTATTTCTCTAGATATTAGTTTTGTATTCCCTTTCCGCTCTTTCAGTCTTTCAACACTTAGGTAACCAATTACTTGTTTTAAATCCCTCTGTTTGAAATACCTAGTGAGATTTTCATTTTCCTGACTAGATTCTAAATAATACGTGGTAGGAAAAAAATGTTTAAAAGCTTAAAAGCCATTGCTCCTGGGCATCGACTCTTTAGTCTTACCTTGTTCATTCAGTGTCCATAACAGTGGCTTGGGCACATTAGTATCTACTAAACACCACAAATCATCGATGATAGTACAATGTTTGGCTCATTTTGTTTTTTTTTCTAAAAGGGTAAAAAGGCAAAAAAGAAAATATATATAACATTGCTAATTTAATTTTAGAGTTTAAGGCATCTCAGCATTTGTCTTGGGATTGTAAGTGTGAAATATAAGATTTTAACAAATAAAATTTTTTTTTAAAGATTTTAGCTAAAAAGGAGCTAAACAGGAGCTAGCACCAGCTTTCCAGACACAGGTTACCCTAGCTGCAAAATGCCATACTGTACTGGAAAGTTTTTGTGTCTATAATCTTATGCTTATCACACGTGTGCACATGCACAGGCACATGCACACACACAAATTAAGTGATGAGTCATTTACATTCACCTGAGCAGTGGCTAATGGCTAATATTTGGTTACACAAATTGTGAACACCAAGAGAAAGCCAACTTGGTCCACTTAGGAAGAGGAACATAGAGATCTAGAGAAGTCACGAACTGGAGCTCATGGCTTACATCTGGCTGGCAAATACTTTTATTTTATCTGCAGAGTATTTTTTAGTTTTATTATTTATTTATTTATTTTATTTTAGAAAAGGAGAGAGAGCAAGTGGGGGAGAGGGGCAGAGACAGAGAAAGAGAGAGAATCTTAAGCAGGTTCCACAATCTCCATGGGGCCTGATGCGAGGCTCAATCCCATGACCCTGGGATCATGACCTGAGCAGAAATCAAGAGTCAGATGCTAAACTGACTGAGCCACCCAGGTGTCCCTACCTGCATAATATTTTTTAAAAATGTGAATTTGTGCCAAGATGTGAAAAATACCATGTTTTGAGGTATTTTGTCATGGCCCCCACCAGTCCTTTATACCTGGACTTTTATTCTTTCCTTTTTGTTGCCTACATTCTTTTGGGCATTTGCATTTTGATTCTTGACCTAGAAGAAGCAATGTAAGGTGGTAAGGGCTAGAGGCAATGTGGGAGGAAGGAGACAAAAAAGAAAAATAGATAAAGTAGATGCAGAGTGAGCTAGGAGATATGAGACAGCTGCCAAGGGAATGAAGGAAAGTAAATGTATTGTTTATAAAGTTGTGCTATATGACATACCCTATTCTCTATCTGTTCACAAGAATGTCAATAAAACTACCTTACTGGTGTGTGTGTGTGTGTGTGTGTGTGTGTCTGTGTGTCTGTGAGAGATCATTGGCAATGGGCTAAGACGGACATACAGACAGACAGGTAGGACTAGAGAAATGACTCAGAAAAGCCCAGGCACAGGCCAGTTACATGACATTTTCTGAATGATTTTTTTCTAAGAAATAAGTTTCTGAAGTTTATAGTGATACCTGTCTAAACATTTGGTAGTAGAAAAGTAATTATAATTGATGAGGCTCATTAATTTTAACCAGTCAAAACTATATGGTTATAAAACTATATGTATAAAACAATATATAATTATACATAACTATATAAAACTACTAATCTAGTAATAACCTTTCTTTATTTTTTTTAAATTTTTTTATGTCTTTATTTTATTTTGAGAGAGAGAGACAGAGAGTGAGTGGGGGAGGGGCAGAGAGAGAGGGAAACACAGAATCTGAAGCAGGCTCCAGGCTCTGAGCTAGCTGTCAGCACAAAGCCTGATGCGGGGCTTGAACCCACGAACCATGAAATCATGACCTGAGCCGAAGTTGGACGCCTAACCGACTGAGCCACCTAGGTGCCCCAATAACCTTCCTTTAGTGATATATTGGATATATTTTGTCCTCACGAAGCTTTGTAACTTCTTTCTTAGATTATATATACTTATTGAAGCATTCTCAAAAAATAAGTAATAATGCAAAGTCATTTAGAATAATCTATAATCCATGTCCAGAGTTAATAAGTGTTAACATTTGGGTATCTTCAGCTAACATCATAATTAATGGAGAAAAACTGAAAGCTTTCTTTCTAAGATCTAGTACAAGGCAAGGTGGCCCACTTGCCACTTTTATTCAACATAGTATTGAAAATTCTAGCCAGAAAATTTAGACAAGAAAATAAATAAGAGGATTCCAAATTGGAAAATAGAGGTAAAATTATCTATTAAAAAGCTATTAGTTAGAACTAACAAATGGAGGGTGCCTGGGTGGTTCAGTCAGTTAAGTGTCTGACTTCAGCTCAGGTCATGATCTCATGATCTTGTAGTTCCTGAGTTTGAGCCTCTCATTGAGCTCTGAGCTGACAGCTCAGAGCCTGGAGTCTGCTTTGGATTCTGTGTCTCTCTCTCTCTGCTTCTCCCCTGTTCCCACTCTGTGTCTGTCTCTCTCTCTCAAAAATAAACATTAAAAAATTGAAAAAAAAAGAAAAAAATGGATTCTGTAAAGTTGCAGGAAACAAACCCAATATACAAAAATAAGCTGTGTTTATGCACATTAATAATGAGATATTCAAAAAGAAAATCAAGAAAGCATTACCATTTATAATAGCATTTAGAAGAATAAAATACCTAGGAACAAATTTAACCAAGGAAGTAAAAGATCAGTACACTGAAAACTATTAAACATTGATGAAAGTAATTGAGGAAAACATAAATAAATTGAAGGATATCCTATGTTCATAGACTGGAATAATAAATATTGTTAAAATGTCCATACTATCCCAAGCGATCTAAAGATTGCAAAATTTCTATAGCATTTTTCACAGAAATAGAAAAAAACAATGCTAAAATTTGTAAGGTACCAAAAAGACCCTGAATAGCCAAAGCAGTCTTGAGAAAAAGGAGCAAAGCTGAATACATCCTACTGTCTGATTTCAAATGATGTTATAAAGTTAGTTGTCAAAACAATATGGTATCAGCAAAAAATAGATACATAGACCACTGAAACATAATAGATAGCACAGAAGTAAACTTACACATAATCAGTCAACTAATCTTCAGCAGGGCACCAAAATGGGGGAAGGATGATCTCTTCAATAAATACTATTGGAAAAACTATATATACACATGCAAAAAATGAAATTGGACCCTTACCCTACACCATACACAAAAATAAACTCAAAATGGGTCAAAAAGTTAAATGTAAGTCCTGAAACTGTAAAACTCCTACAAGAAAACATGGGAAAAAGCTCCTTGACATTTGTCTTGGTGATGATGTATTGAATATGACCCCAAAAGCACAAGCAACAAAAGTAAGAATGAATAAGTGGAAGCGGAACTTCATATATCAAACTAAAAAGCTTCTACAAAGCAAAAAAAAAAAAAAAAAAAAAAAAAAATCAACACAATGAAAGGGAAACCTACAGAAGGGGAGAAAATATTTACAAACCATGTATCTGATGAATTAAAATCCAAAATATGTAAGGACCTCAAACTATTGGAAAAACTAGATATACACATGCAAAAATGGTGTATATTCAATAGAAAATTTGATAGAAAAACCCAAATACCTTAAAAAAATGAGCAGAGATCCTGAATAGACATGTTCCCAAAGATGACATACAAATGGGCAATATGTACATGAAAAGCTAATCAGCATTGCTAGTCATCAGAGAAATGCAAATCAAAACCACAGTGAGATATCTCACACCTGTTAGAATGGCAATTCTCAAAAAGACAAAAATAACCAGTGTTGGTGAGGATGTAGAGAAAAGGAAACCCTTGTGCACCGCTGATGGGAATGCAAATTGGTACATCCATTATGAAAAACAGCATGGAGTTTTTCCCTGGAATTAAACTAGAACTATCAGATGATCCAACAATCCCACTCTGGGTATGTATTCTATATTATTATGATTTATAATAAGAAATACATATTTGCTCCTCCTCTCCCTTTCTGACACAGAGCTCCTAAAAGCTTTGGAATTTTCTGCAAGGAGAGCTAAAATGATGTCTTTTGTTATGTTAATGAGGTGACTTTGGACAGCATCTAAGGATGGGGGCTGGTTGCCAAAGGAGCCAACCAGGTGATTAGAGGGTTGGAACTTTTAGTTCTACCCTCTGGCTTCTGGGAGGGGAGAGAGGTGGGAGGTTGAATCAGTCACCGGTGGCTGATTTAATCCATCATGCCAAAGTAATGAAGCCTCCATAAAAACCTAAAAGGGTTCAGAAAGCTTCTAGATCGGTAAACCTGAACATATCCATGTGCTGCTGTGCTAGGTTTCAAACTTCATGGGGACAGAGACTATCACATTTGAGATATCGCCCTATGTATCTTTTCATCTGGCTGTTGATTTGCATCCTTTAGTATCTTTTGTAATAAACCAGTAATTTAGTGAGTAAGCTAGTTTCCTGAGTTCTATGAGCTGCTCTAGCAAATTAATTGAACCCAAGGAGGAGGTTGTGAGCCAGTCAGTCAGAAGCAAAGAAATTAGCCGGATTTGTGACTGGCATCTGGAGTGGGGGGCAGTCTTGTGGGATTGAGCTCTTCACCTATTGAATCTGATGCCATCTCCAGGTAGATAGTGTCAGAATTGACTTGAATTGTAGGACACCCAGCTGGTACTGAAGAATTGCTTGGTGTGGAGAAAAAGCACACACATGAAATTGGTGTCAGAATCATACATCCAGGGGAAATGAAACCAGGATTTGAAAGAGATATCTGCACTTTCATGTTCATTGCAACATTATTCATCATAACCAAGGTATGGAAACAACCTAAGTATTCATCCATGGATGAATGGATAAAGAAATCATGGTGCATCTATAAAATGGAATATTGGTCAGTTTTACAAAAGGAGAAAATCCTGCCATTTTTGATAATATAGATGGGATTCACCTCACCTCTAGTTGTGAGGAGGTTGAGGAGGGATAAAAGGTATCATGTTTTTCTGGCTACAGGAGTGGCTGGGAAACAAGAAAAAGTCAAACAAACCAGGATTGTAAACTGATTTTTGTTAAGACTTTTCTTCCCACATAACTTGAAGTGAGGGTATATGTGGCCCCAGGAAGATCTCCAGGGTAGGACCTACTTGAGAATGGAAACAATTCCACAGAGATGGAGTAGAGAAATTTCGTGTGGAAAACTAGATTTGAACCTTGGGTCAAGCCTCCCTGAAGCCAATTCCAACTCTGAATTGTTTAGTTACATTATCAAACATTCCCTATCCTGCTCAGGATAGATTGTTTTAATTTTTCATTTTTATATTTATAATATAGCATACACATGTGTATGCTATGTATGTGTGGGTGTGTATAACAAAACTGCTGTTATCCTGAATATGAAATTTATATCCTGCATTCTCTTTCAAGTAATATTATATCATCAACAATTTCTGGTACTGTTAAATAAACCTTAAAAGCATGACTGTAAGGCTGTATAATGTTGTACACAATGGATATGCCATCTTTTATTGAAATAGTTCCTGTTTATTTTTTTATTAATTTTTTTATAGTTTGTTTATTTTTGAAACAGGGAGGGACAGAGCATGAGCGGAGGAGAGGCAGAGAGAGAGGGAGACACAGAATCTGAAACAGGCTCCAGCCTCTGAGCTGTCAGCACAGAACCCGACTTGGGGCTCGAATCCGCCAACCATGAGATCATGACCTGAGCCAAAGTTGGATACTTAACCTACTGAGCCACCCAGGTGTTTAATATTTAGATGGACTCATAAGCTTTCAAATATTTGTGTCATCAATTTCCTCAATCTCTGTCTACAATTTTATATAATTTGCTGATTCAAAATGACCTTCATCTTGTTTCTGTCTGCTTTTATAAGTCCTATGCTTTTTTATAGGCGTAAGATAAATCTATCATGTTCTATCCATCAAATAATCTTCCCTTGTTTGCTTAAAATTGTCTTCAAGTGTCACTTTATTCAAGAAGCCTCACCTTAAAAACATGGCTCAAAACCACTCATTATAGTATCACTGACAGACAATCCATCTTTGCCAAGTCATCCAAAGAAAATTTCTTGTTTAAAAGGGAAAAAGTATACATATCTGACAAAAACCTTCTGTGTTTCCTCCCAGTGCTAGTACATAGTAGGTATTCCATCAATATAAGACAACAGAAAGTCTGTGATTACTTATTATAACTTCCAGGTTGATGACTTCCTCCTAAATTCTCACCATTAGTTCATTCCTCAAGATCCTTTATTAATTCCAGAGGCAGTTTATTGAAAGTAACAAAGAACCATGGCATCAGTTCATTTTCCTCACAGAGCAGATGTGGAAGGCTCCAAAAACCAACTCAGAGCAGTGGAATGTTGCAAATTGGTGCTGTTTCCTTTGTGACCAGAGGTTTGAACTGAAAGATTTGCAGCGTTGAATGGGGTGGGTTTCTTTATTTTGGCAGGCATTTCCACAGCATTTGATAGAGACGAAGGTGGTCATCTGTGCTGCATTTTCCTGCTTTTTTTACCTTAGACATTTAGTTCCGGAGGAAGGGAGCTGATGTGCTTGGTCTCTATGAAGCCCCTTTCCTCTCTTTATCAAGGTTTTAATTTTGATGAAGACGGCTACATGACATCTTAGTATTCGAATGATTCATTTCTTTCTGTGACTAGTTTCTGATCTGTAAAACGAATATAAAATACTTCATAGAATGTGGGGGTGCCTGGCTGGCTCAGTCAGAGGAGTGTGTGACTCTTGATCTCAGGGCTGTGAGTTTCGAGCCCCACACTGGGTGTAGAGATCACTTAAAATAAATAAATAATTAAAAAAATACTTCATACAATGAGAAAAAGCAAAGGACATAACACATGTGTAAATGCTTAGAACTGATGAAACATTACAATTGTATGAGTTAACTCAGAATGAAGGTCTATAATGGTTCTGAAAGGTTTTTAAAATTTGTACTTTATTAAGACAAAATGATCTAGAATGAAAAAAATCATGAAATGGAATGAAAACTGTTTACACTTTATTAAATAATTCATTTAAGATTAATTATATGTGCAATAAATTATAATACCCTGATATAAATGTGGTTCCTCCTTACTATCACTCTTATTCAGATATAAACTAAGTGAGATCTCTATATGAACCACATCACATTCTTGATTTATCCAGTAGGTGAAATAATCCTCTTCCTGTGGTCTATTTTCATTCTTTTTGTTGTTGTTGTTATTGTAACATTTTCTTAACTTGTATTAGTGCCTTAAGAAATATAAAGGCTTCTCAACTTTGTCAACAGTTGTAGAGCATTCCTCACCCGTATTTCTCAGGAGGTTTACTTTCTTGGATAACACACTCCGCAAACTGCCTACAGAAAGTTTTCAGCACTTTCCTGCCACTCGTTGCAGCTCAGTTTATGTCCTACAAAGAGGCAGGCTACTGAAGGCAGGGCCCTTATTAGTTTGTTTCTTATGGGATCCGAGTACTTAGAACAGGGTCTGGCACCTAGAAGACCCTCAGTAAATACTTTTACTGTAAAGATTGGATACATGATTGTAATAATAACAACAGTAATTGCATCGATGAGTATACTAGTTTTAGTTTTCTATTGCTGTTATAATCAATACCACAAACGTGGTGTCTTAAAACAGTATAAATTTAATATTTTACAATTCCTTAGGTCAGAAGTCCAAAAAGGGTCTCCCTAGGCTGGCAGACTGCATTTTTCATCTGGAGACTCTGGGATAGGATCTGTTTCCTTTCTCAGTCAAGTTGCTGGCAGAATTCTGTTCTTTGCATTTATAGGACTAAGGTTCCCATTTCCTTGCAGGCTTTCAGCTGAGGGAAGTTCTTCGCTTGGAGAGTCAATCTGCATTATTTGGCTCATGGCCCCTCCCTCCATCTTCAGCTATCAACAGCATTTTGAGTCTATGTCATGTTTCAAATCTCTCTCTTTCTCTCTTTCTGTTTTTTTTTGGGAGGGAGCATTATCTCTCTCTCTGACCTCTGTTTCTGGATTCCTCTTCTGCTGTGGAAGGCCCCTGTGATTACATTGGGCCTATCCAGATAATTCAGGACAATATTCTTACCCTAAGGTCAGCTCTTTGGTCATCTTGATTCCATCTACAACTTTAATTTCCTTTTGTCATATAACATAACATATTCACAGGCTCTGGGAATTAGAAAGTGGATATCTTTGGGGACAATTATTCTACCTACCACCCTGGATTATAAGCTTGTTACTATTATCCCATTTAATATTCATAACTAGTTTATAATGGAAATTATTATTGTTCTGATTTGATAGATGATAAAATAGAGATCCCAGAGGTTAAATAACTTGTCCAAGATTGTAAAACTAGTAGAAGACAAGTCAGAATTCCAAAATAGTTTGTTTGGGTCAATAGTATACATACAAACTACTACCTAGTCATATTATGACTACATATATATATATATATATATATATAGAGAGAGAGAGAGAGAGAGAGAGAGAGACTATGTCATACTATGACTATATATTATATATATATGCACACACACACACACACACAACCTAGTCATATTATCATGGGGATTATTCTCCTTAGAGTTGTCCAAGGCACAGTGTGTATAACTGTACATGGAAGTTCTGACTTCTAATATATACTGCCCCTGATTTTCCTGGTATCGTGGTGGTGGAAATGATGATATTCCTCTTATTCTTCTAGAGGAAATGAGTATCTATAGGCTGAAACTCACCTGAAAATCCTTCCCATTTCCTAAAAACCATTAAACTCCGTCTCCAACAAATATTCCTTTTAACCATAGTAACTTTATATTTTACTGTTTTACCAATCACAGTAGCTATTATTTAGTCTCTAATTGCTGATAATTTAGCACAGTACTCTAGCCAATGGTTCAGCCATAACTTGGATACATTTTGTGTGTGTGTGTGTGTGTGTGTGTGTGTGTGTGAGACTGGCCTAATTGACCTGTAAAGTGCTCCCTAGCTTTTTAACATGGCTTTTTCCAAGGTAAAACAAGCAGTGATTAACTGGGCAGATGTAAAATTCTAATACCACTATTTTTAGACTCCTGTAGCACACTTAAAAATAGTTGTTTCGGGGTGTCTGGGTGGCTCAGTCTGGTAAGCATCTGACTTCAGCTCAGGTCATGATCTCATGGTTCATGAGTTCGAGCCCTGCTGTCAGCACAGAGCCTGGAGCCTGGTTTGAATTCTGTGTCTTCCTCTCTCTCTCTCTGCCCCTCCCCCACTAGTACTCTGTCTCTCAAAATAAACATTAAAATTTTTTTAAATAGTTGTTTCTTCTATAGAACCTACCAAATTAAGTAGGTAGTAACGGTACCATGGAGAAATCCCATTCCCATTCACTGTCCCTATTACTTGCTCCTTTCATTTTATTAGAATTGTGTTTAAGAATTCCTCTGCAAGTTTTCTGTTAACAGAATTGGGCATCAGTGAGGAACTGAATGAATAAAATTTCATAAACAAAGGAGTAGTGGTTAGCACCAATCAGACAGAGAACGGAATATTCCGGGACACAATGTAGAAGCCTGCCTCAAAGAAGTTCAGTTCTATACTCCAACAATTAGGGAATCAACACTTTTCTTTCTTTGTACCCAAGACCCCATTGGACCATCTCCTGACTTGACTGTGCTGCAGTTGGGAGGAATCAGTGGGCCCAGCAATACAAGAGTGCAAAGAAACATGGGGATAGAGGAAGTCACCTACTCCTATTGTGAATGATGAACTGGACAACCATTTGCTGAAACAGCGATCCTCAAGTTGGGGGTGCTTGTCCTTCAACAAATATGGAAGGTGGTCCAGTGGATGTGGGAAGAAAGCATGAGAACATCCAACTGTATTTATTTTTTAAAAATTCTATCTTAAAAATATTCCTGCTTTTTTGTGCATATACATATATTAGGGGTACATTATTATAAAAGTGAAGAATCAAAAAAGTTTTAAAGTTATTATGCTCAAGTTCTGTTCTCAGTTCTTCTTAACCAGTTTCCAATATATATTTCAATGAAGCAGAATATTTCATACTATGTTTCTTTGAGTCCTAGGAGCACTGGAATCACCACAAAAACAGAGAGGGTGGGTCTGGTTTATCTTTGTTTAAGTAGACAGCTTCTCTTTTATTTATCTTTTTATGTGTGTGTGAAAGACTTTGTTAATTTTTTTTAAATTTGAATATAGTTGACCTCTTTTATTTCTTTTGCATATTGTGGTTCTACATAAGATTTACTTTAATAGATAAGTAGTACTGATTAGGAAAAATGTTTATTTAGAACACTGAACAGGAAAGGGGTGCCTGGGTGGCTCAGTAGGTTAAGTGTCTGACTCGATATCAGCTAAGGTCATGATCTCGTGGTTCATGGGTTTGAGCCTTGCGTCTGGCTCTGCTCTGGCACTGTGGAGCCTGCTTGGGATTCTCTCTCTGTCCCTCTTTCTATGCCCTTCCCTGCTCAAGCTCTCTCTCTCAAATAAATAAATAAACTTCAGAAAAGTGAACACTGAACTTCCAACATAGTGGTTAGAAGCTTGGAGTCTTGAGTCAGAAAGACTGCTTCTTGTCCTGACTCTGTTCTTTACCAGTTAAGGGACATTGTGTTTCAAATTCCTCAACTTTTGTTTTAAGATGAATACGGTAATAATATTTATAATAGCACTTCAGTTCAAAAGCAAGAAGCAGTGTTATTTACTTCTTGAAACAGTCTTGTATTAAGCCTAAAGGTTCTTAAAGGCTAGGGCCATGTCTCTCTGTTCAGCATTATATTCTCAGCACCTCCTAAGTTGCTAAGCATAATGTGTTTGTTCCCTCCTTTAACTCTGCCAATTTTTGCTTATATATCTTGAAGCTATGCTATTAGATATACACAAATTTAAGGTTGTTATAATTTCATACTCAGTTGATCGCTTAATCATTATGAAATGTCCCCCTTATTCCCCAGTAATACACTTACCTTAAAGCCAACTGTGTCATAGCACAGCCAAATCAGCTTTCTTTGTGCTGGATTTCATATGGTGTGTATTTTTCCATCCTTTTACCTGCAAACTTTCTGTATCCTTGGAGTAAAAGTGTTCCTTTTGTTAATAGCATATGATTGAGCTTTATGTTTTTTATACAGTCTCTGTCTAGATTGTTTAGTTCATTGTCCAGTTCTTTATTAATAATCATTAATAGAGAGGAGTACAAGTTTCTACTTCACTATTTGTTGTTTGCCCCATCTCTTCCTCATTCCTTCATTCTTCCTTTCTTCCCTACTTTTACATTAATAAGATTTTGTATTATTCCATTTTATTTTGCTATTAGTTGTTTAGTTATAGATTTTTTAAATTTCTCAGTGGTTATCCTAAATATTAAAATACACATTCTTCATTTGTTACATTAGTATTAAATGAATAACTTTATCACTTCCTGAAAAATGAAGGTCATTTCCATCCTTTGATTCCATTTACTCCCTTCATGCTCATTGTGCTTTTTACACGCATGTATATTTTACTTCTACTACATGTTAGGCCCTGTGTACAACATTAGTTGTTTTAAATGGTCATCATTTAAAACATGGTATATTTTACTTCTACTACATGTTAGGCCCTGTATACAACATTAGTTGTTTTAAATGGTCATCATATATATGTACGTTTTAAAAAATGTTTATTTATTTATTTTGAGAGAGAGTGGGGGAGGGGCAGAGAGAGAGGGAGGGAGAGAATCCTATGCAAGCTTTGTGTTGTCAGTGCAGAGCCCAACATGGGGCTTGATCTCATGAACTGTGAGGTCATGACCTGAGCTGAAATCAAGAGTCAGATGCTTAACCAACTGAACCACCCAGGCACCACTATACATGCATTTTTTTGAAAGAAATATTGATATACTCTTTCTAGTGTTCTGTATTCCTGCATGCAGTTCCTTGCTTCCAGCTGGAATCATTTCCCTCTGGTCTGGAAAACTTCCTTTAGTATTTCATTTAGTGAAAGTTTGCTAGCATTATCTCAGCTTTAGTTTGCCTCAAAACATCTTTATTCCACCTTCATTTTTGAAGGATATTTTTACTGGGCATAAAATTCTAGGTTGGTAGCTTCTTTTTCCCACAGCATCTTCATGATGTCATTTTCTTTTCTTCAAATTCCCTGGTTTCTATAGAAAAGTTAGCTCTCGGTCTTATGGTTGTTCCTTTAAATGTTGTGTGTGTTTTTTTAATCTGGCTGTTTAAAAATTTTTCTTTTTGCTGTTGTTTTTTTAGCAGTTTGACCACAATATGCCTAGGTGTGTATTTTTGGCTTTTTCTATTTATCCTACTTGGGATTTAATAAAACTCTTGTATTTGTGGATTGATGTTCTTCACTAATTTTGAAAAATGGTTAAATACTATTTTTCAAGTATTGCTTCTGCTCCCTTTTCCCCTCCTCTATTTTTGTGTCCTAGGATTCCAATGACAGGTAAATTTGATATTTTTATTAGATATTACATAAATCAGCTCTATTTTTTCTAATCTTTTTTCTTTGCATGTTTTAGTTTGGGTATTTTCTTTTGATCTATCTTTTAATGCAAGTATGCTATCTTCTGTGGGTCAGTCTGCTGTTATGCAAGGACTTCTTTTCAGATGTTATATTTTGCAGTTCTAGAGCATCAACCTGATCCTTTGTAATAAATCCAATTTTCTGATGAAATTCTTCATCTTTCATCAATTTTCCCCCTCTCACCTTTAATTTCTTTGATATATTGGAACTGGTTATTGCAAAGCCTTCATCTGCTAACCCCAATATCTGAATCATTTAAAGATCTCCTACCATTAAGTTTTATTCCTTTGATTATCAGCCACATTTACCAGGCTCCTCACAAATCTAGTAATTTTTAATTGTGTGACAAACATTTTGTGTATGGACCTTTAGAAGGTCTAGATGACATCTTCTAACAGTGAACTTTCCACATTAGGAAGACAATCAAGAGACATTGATTGTCTCTTTCTAACCTGAATTATGCTGTTAGGATGGGTTGCAGACATATATGACTAAGTTAAACCAGTTCACCTCTATTTCTTAAGCATGTTCTTCCATGTCTTTTTATTAAAAGCTGGCAGGTCTATCAGCTTAGCCTTGAAAAAATATGGCAGAGTCAGTCTACTCTTCAGAGGTTTCAGACATTTCTTTTTGACTTCCTGCTTCCCATTGCTTCCAAATTTGGCAAACATACTGAGGAGTCCAGCCATATATTTGAGGTAGGTCTTGTCTTCAAGTGGGACTTTGTCTCTTAAATATCATGGTAGCACAGGAGAATCAGTTTGCTTTATAAAAGCCTCCCAGTCTCAGAACTCAGCAAATGTACTGTCAAAAAACTAACCATGTGTTAGGATGTCTGAAGGTTTCCAATTGTCCCACCAACCCCACATGACCACTGTAAGCTTTACTGATTCTTTATTCTTCCAGTGAAGCCCCTATGTGCAGGCCAAGCCCAGTCATCAGCCCATGTCTGAATTGGCACATTCTCCATAGAAAATAGTCAGCGACAGGCTGCTCATCTCAGAAGAGATTTCTCCTCTATGGATTGTTTAATTCTCCTTGATTCCTCAACTTTCCAAGGTCTTTTAAAAAATTTTTTTAAGTTTATATATTTTTGAGAGAGAGTGAGACAGAACACCAGTGGGGGAGAGGCAGAAGAGAGAGAGGGGGAGACACAGATTCTGAAGCAGGCTCCAGGCTCTGAGCTGTTGGCACAGAGCCCAAGGAGGGGCTCAAATCCACAAACTGCGAGATCATGACCTGGGCCGAAATCAGACATTTAACTGACTGAGATACCTAGATGCCCCTCCAAAGTCTTTAAAAAAAATTTTTTTTCAGTGTAACTGGTTTTTAAAAGCTATTGAAATAGAAATAATGGCACTTTTCACCTAATATTTTCCTGCTTGTAATTAGAAGACTAAATAAATATATTTGAATGAATGGATGGACTTCTCAAAAGGTTGTTATGAGAATGCAGTGCTATTATACATGTAAAATTATGCAGCAAACTAACATTTATTGATACACTACATTTATGTTAGTTATTGTTATAAGTGGCTCATGGTCTTCAGCTTTCCAGTCTATTGTCTTAATTTTCATTTTAAGTTCATTTGTCTCCTTAGGCCTATAAGAACATCTAACTCTGCTCATATCTCAGGTTTTTATGTGTCAGAATAAGTTTGTATCCTTGCTTAACCTTTGCATAATTTGCAAATGTTTCACTTAAGTGCTTTTTTTTTCTCTTCTCTTTGCATCTTGCCATAGAGTTAAGATCATATCTGCCATGATATGGCCTCCACATGAGATGGTGGGTCATGTGTCTTAGTGATTAAGGCAATGTTTTCTACCTGGCAATCTTCAGGAAAGTTGGTAAGTGAAAGGATTGTATGCATCTCAATTGATTTTTTTAGGAGTAAACACACTTTAGAAATATTGAAGCCTCTGTAGCACTGGATACAGTTTGAGAGAACAGAAGTGGGGTCAAGTTCTAGACTTAGGAGACATGGTGAAACTTAGAAGTCAGGGACAATAGACTCTAGTGTCAGTATTAACACAGGAGTAAAACATTCTTGGTGTATTATGTATACTACTTACCTTTTGGTTCTGTGACTAATTTGCCATAGTTACAGAAAGTTTTTGATTGGCCCAATATCTTTAATGAGTGTGTCCCCCACAACCATTAAAAACAAACAAACAAACAAATAAATGAAAGCCAGAAGTCTGATGACTATATTACTTTTCTTCTCACAGGTGGCCTTGTGGCTACATTTTCAAGCAGATTTCAGTAACATACTGAAGTTGCAGGCAACTTTAAAACAGGAATTAACTATCTAAGATAATTCTTTCAGATTACTTAGTGTTACATTAGGCTTCTTACCCCTTTATTTGTCAGTAAGGTAGAATAATAACCTTATGGAAATAAGTAAAGGTTTGCTTTCTATCTTCTTTAACAATGGATATGGTATGAAGATCTCACTTCATTTTAGGTTCCTTCTACATAAAAGGAGCTTAATATGGCCTTCCTACTCTGTAACTTGTCATTATCATTTATGAGCATTTCTCTGGTACACTGTACTTTCAAGGCACCTTGTAATCACTACTTAACTATTCAACACAACACCCCCATGAAATAGGTCAGTGGAATTATCTCCACTATATAGACATGCAAACAGAGACACTAAGAGATTTAGAGACATGCCTGAAGGTATATAGCAAGCCGGAATAGAGAAGCAAGTCAGAACTCATGCGTCTTGATGCTCACTCCCTGCATGACACTAAATATTTTCCATACATTTTAAGATCCTGAAATAAAAGGAATTTCCTACAACTGCAATGCCAGAGCAATACCAGAAAGTTGAGAGGTGGTGGTGTTATGTTTGTACTTGATTTTAAATCTGACTGCATTTTCAGACAAATGCAATCTCAAAATTTTTTTATTAAAATATGAGTTTGAGAGAGTTTGTTGATTTTTTATTAATTTTTTTACCTTTTTCAAATGTTTATTTATTTTGAGAGAGAGAGAGTGCAAGCAGGAGAGGGGCAGAGAGAGGGAGTGAGAGAGAATCCCAAGCAGGCTCTGTGCTGACAGCTCAGAGTCCAGCATCTGGCTCAGTCCCACAAACTGTAAGCAGAAATCAAGAGGCAGATGCTTAACCGACTGAGCCACCCAGCCGCCCCTTGTTGAATTTTTAAATGTGCACTGAGCTTCTTCTGAATTTTAACATTATCATCAGTAGGTCACAGTAGCCCAACAGGAAGGAGAACAGGGGGCCCTCACAATTTTAAGTTCAGATATGAGCATAGCACTTCTCCAACTCAAATGCCAGTTTTGATTTGCCCAAGCAAAGGCCTGTTATTACTTTGGCCAGCCTTTCAAGGGAAAAGCCAGAAATCCATTCACTCATTAACAAATGTGCCAACCCCAGTGCTGGGTCCTAGAGAAACAATTCTTAAGTAAAGGATGGTCAAAAACAAACAAAATCATGTTCAAAGTGTTTTAAACAATTCCTGTTGTGTAAGCACATAAACTGCTTGGCCTGTAATCTGTGGTTTCCTTCCTTGTTGCATGTGCCATGCCCATTCTGGCTCAGTGTGGCAAAGAATCCTGTGATTAACTGGCTACAGGAAAGGCAGCAACAGTGACCAACTTAATTTTAAACCCTTTAAATGGCAGCTTGACATGGAAGCAGAGCAAATACAACTGATCTGAGGGCTTTTTATTAACCACTCTTGATGGGAGGAAATGGTAACTCTTAAGAAAGAATAGAGACCCCTTTGGCCTCAAGCACTTATTCTGCTGTAGATCCAAGGCCAGGAGGGATGACCACACAGGAGGAAGACAAGCAATTCAAAATGGGACTCTCTGTGGAAGTGAATCATGCTCAGAGTAACAAGTATTTTGTCTGCTTTATTGTGTGGGTGTTCTTGAGCCAAATAGCAGAGGGGAATGAGTGAGCAGAGACGGGGGTAGGAGTCAAGGCAGTTTTCCAAGATGGTGCCAATGAGTGACTCGGGGGGAATTTTAGAAAGGGTAATATTATGGCTGGTTTTTCCGACTAACTGCCTCAACTCAATTTTGCTAAGAGACATCACTGGCAATTCTGTGCTTGCATCCAAAAGAAAGTGAAAAACAACTACAAAATAAGCCAGTTGTCCCATTTCCTTTCTTTTTCTGAGTAATAATAGCTTTCTATCTTTTGATGCATTGATTTTTTTAAACCCCTTTTTAGAACTCGTGTTTTGCTGTTAGCAACAATTGATTGCATGAAAGACCAGATCCATTCAAACATACACACAGAGGCTCGAATACAGTTTTGAAGCTTTTGGTCATTTTAACGTTAATTTTTAAATTATGAATACTTTTACCTACTTCTTCACCACATCAGACTGGTTTCTCAACTGATTTCTGTTTTGAGATAATCTGTAAGAAAATATAGTTCAGCAAATTGGGTGGATAGGATTAAACTATATTTCTTGCTATCTCATACTATTTAGCTCTTGCCCTGAGACAGCACCAGCCCAGAGGTTTATGCTAAACATCTAATTGCCTGTAGGTTTCCTCATTTCTTTCAGAAACCTAGGGGAAAAAAAAGAAGAGATGACAAATTGGCCAAATAGCCATGGCCTTTATACTGTTGGTCTGTTGGAGCTGGCCAATGGTCTTAGTCTTAGGAAAGAACTATTCCCCTGTTTTCCCCTTTGGGGGTAGAAGGGAGGAGGGCAGAACTAAGCCTCCTATTTGATCCTTTTTTCCAGGAGTTTTGTAGGAAATTTCTATCCTGTGGAGCCAACCAACTATAATGTGTTGGCTCATCCCACTTGCTTCTTCTTTGCCTTATTAAGATCTGGTAACATCTATCACTGTGCACTTGACTTTTCTGAAGAGGTTACACTATCTGGTCAGCACCTTTCTCAGACCATCAGGCACTTGGGAGAGGGGTCCCTGGCATTTGCCTAAAAGCTGCAGTAGGTTATTATAGCCACGTTTGGGCTTTGTCTCTGAAGGATGGTATGACATCCATAAATCAAAACTCATTATAGATGTTAAAATTTAACTGTATATTTATTGACATGATAGAGGTTCATGATATGCTAAGTGGAAAATATAGATTACAAAGCAGTACATATATAATTTCATTCTACTTTATAACTGTATATGCATATTAGAAAGCCTGGAGGTGTATATAACAGTGTATCAGTTGAATATCTTTGAGGGATAGATTTTGTCTTCCCTTTTATCTTCTCACTATTTATTTATTTATTTATTTATTTTAAGTTTTCAATGTTTATTTATTTTTGAGACAGAGAGAGACAGAAGCATGAGTAGGGGAGGGGCAGAGAGAGAGGGAGACACAGAATCCAAAGCAGGCTCTGAGCTGTCAGCACAGAGCCCAACGCGGGGCTTGAACCCACCAACTGTGAGATCATGACCTGAGCTGAAGTCAGATGCTTAACCAACTGAGCCATCCAGGCGCCCCCTCTTATCACTATTTAAAAAATGTCTTTAATATACATACGCAATAATTTCATTAAAAAATCAATTTTTTATTATTTCAAAGTATGTTGTAGTGATAGACAAAGTTGTAATAGTAGACACAGAAGAAGAGACATTTCTCACGAAAGTGTCTGAGTTCTTCAGTGGCCCAGAAGAAGATGTAGTGTCAGTGTAACAACATTTCCCAGATGAACAAATAATAATAATATGTAGCGTTGAGTCAGGTACTCTATTAATATTATCACTAACATTCACAACAGTTCTGCAAAATGAATATTATTCTTATTATTCTTTCCATTTTACAGAAAACTGAGGCACAGAGTCTATATGACTTGTCCAAGTTACAGCTTAGGGGCTGTGAAGCTGAATTTAATTTGCTACTTCATGGAGATGGGTGTTTGTACTTAGGGTGAGGACACTGTAACTGACACCTATTTCACAAATAGGTTCATCATCAATCCTGATCAGCTTGCATGTAAATGGCTAGTAAGGTTTATTGCTGTTTTATAGCCGATCCATTGTATTATAGCTTGTCCCCACAGGAAATTTCCTAGATGAAATGTGGATATATATAAATGTGGATGCATATAAAATATAAAGCAAACAGAAGCACATTATTTACTTATAAATCCTCCAAATATAGGCACTGGCTATGTGCATGAAAGTGAAAAGGACTTGGCATATGTTTCTGCTTGGGTATGTACTTTTGCTGTGCTAGTTTTAGGGGAAAGCAGGAGAGCCTGGATGGAGAATAATTTATAGAATGGGGAAAGGTAGGTATTGTGATGGTTGAGAAAAAACGGAAAATAAAAGAGAAGAAGAAAGACAGAAGAGTCATGGAAAGCAAAAATGAGTCAGTTTGTTTCCAGACCAATCTTTGAGCTCAATTAATTTATGAAGCAGAGCTCTTCAAGTTATTTTAGTGAGGAAAAGAAAGCTCGGAAATGTTTGTAAACGATGGGATTGCAGCCACAGAGGAATTAAACAGCTTGATATGAGGAAAATCATAAAGCAGTGGTATGCTGGTAAATGTTTAACAACTGGCTCTTAGGGGGGAAAAAACTCCCTGATTTGTTCCCTTACCCATTTCTACAGTGTAAATACTCCCACCAAGCCTGATTTCAAATGACCGATGTTGACAAAAATGGAATTGAGAAGATACTGCATAACACTGGCTCTTGTAAATCAGAGTTGGCTAGCTCAATCACTCCACTGAATATGTTGTTGAAGAATGAAGTCAATAGAACAGGGCTGCTAATTTCATACTGCAGGTTTGGAATTTATTACCTCTTCAGACAGGTTTTAGGCTTCAAATTTCCCTTAGCACACCCCTTCTTCATAGAAAGTGTACAGCAATAATTTAAACAAGATTGTTGGGGGCAAATACACTGGGATTCAGCAAAACTCTGGGATTGATGGATGGACAGTATGTCCATGTTGGCCGATTGTAGCATATAATAAGTGCTCAATAAATGGTGGTGCCTCTCCTTTCCATTCCTTCAATACACACACACACACAGCTTCTTCTCCCCATTTGACTCATATCTTCTTTTTTAAAAAATGTTTATTTTTGAGAGAGCAAGAGACAGAGTACAGTGGGGGAGGGGCAGAGAGGGAGACACAGAATCCAAAGCAGGCTCCAGGCTCTGAGCGGTTAGCACAGAGCCCAATGCAGGGCTTGTACTCACTAACCCTGAGATCATGACCTGAGCAGACATCAAGACTGGATGCTTAACCGACTGAGACACGGAGATGCCCTGACTCCTATCTTCTAACAAACAGTTTTATTGGGATTACAACCTGGACTAGGCATACTTATGCCTGCTCTACATAGCAGCTGCACTTGCCCTCCTTCTAAGAACATATTCATTCTAGTAACATGTGAATTTATATAAATTGTATAAATAAAATAGAATAACAGTTTATTACTTTTGTATAGAGGTTTATAGTATTCCAGCTATGTTGAATAACTTCTCTGAGCCTTTCTCACAGTGAGCTGGTGAGACATATATTTAGTGCAGAGACGATTTATCTCCATTTCAGAAATGAGAAAAAATGAGACTGGCAAAGATAATGTGATTCACCCAAGTGTTCACCTGTAGATGTAATCAAAATCTGAATCTTCAAATTTCTTTAAAAAAATTTTTTTTTAATGTTTATTCATTTTTGAGAGAGAGAGAGAGACAAAGCGTGAGTGGGGGAGGGGCAGAAAGAAGAGAAACACAGAATTTGAAACAGGCTCCAGCCTCTGAGCTGTCAGCAGAGAGCCCGATGCGGGGCTCGAACTCATGGGCCTCAAGATCATGACCTGAGCTGAAGTTGGACACTTAACCAACTGAGCCACTCAGGTGCCCCTGGGTTTTCAAATTCCTACCTTGAATGCTCTTTCCACCACACCTTCATGTTTAGGATAAAGCTGAAATACAGAACAGTTGTGGTGCTACAGGACACTGCCTGCAAGTGAGCAGCTAGGAATGGTACTTTCCAGAAATGTGGCGGAGATAAGTTTTTCTTTCTTTACGTTTCTTTAACTTTCTTTAAGTTTGCCTCAGTATTTTATTTTTGAAATAAATAAGGATTAAGAACGAAAAGAGTGTTTGAAGGCCTTTCTGTTGGTCTTTCACCATGTTGGGGGTGCATGTGGGTTTTGCATTCATTTCATTGATTTTGCTCATTCTCATATGTGTGTGCCATGCTCTGAGCTGAGAGTTGGGACGCAAGTTTGTACAGGAGGATCATAGTTCCTGCCTTTATGGAACAAACTTGGAGGCGACCAAACATGCCCATGTGGAGCCAATAAACTTCGTATAGTTAGAATGAACCAAATATTTTTCGAGTTAGAACATCAGTTCGTGGAAGTGATAAATGTACTATGGGAAGTACCTGGGAAGATTCTTGGGCAAAGTGGTCACATGCCAGGAGGTGATCATTTTTAGATTTCTTAATAAGTTTTGTTTAGTAAGTGGAAGGGGAGACAGACCTTAACGGAATGCTTACTAAGTGCCACTGCCCCACTCACTTCCTATAAAGACCTTCTCAACTCTATGTTAAAGATGAGGAAATTTGTTACTAAGTGCAACTTGCTCAAGTCTGCACATCTATTAAGTGGTAAAAGTCAAACCTGAATATGCTTGCCTTTTCTACCACTACACTGCGCTGCCTCCTTTGACCAAATCTTGGTCTTTAGGATTTTAATCCTCTATTATTTCTTTAATATGGGTACTGAGCTTTCTCGAGCCAGACAGATTTCAGTGTGTGTGTTACTTGCCCTATCCACTCCCACTGCACACACCCATAATGGGTTAATGGGTGGGATACACAATAGTAAAATAATCGTGCTGCTAGGAGCTTCCACTAGAAGCTTGCCCATTCTTTCTATTTTAATCATCAAGACAGGTGAAATCGAAACAACCCCTTCCACTGTTATGAACACCAACATCTCCTTTGTATACACTGTGTTACTTAAGTGTTTCTGGCTTGAGTTGGGGTCAGTGGCAAGATACACTTTATCAGAAACAAGTCAGAAGGATTGATTTCATAATAAACTAAACATTTACATGCAATAAAACCTCTTTACTCATGTACTAGCTTATAGAATTAAAGCTATCTTTCTCCTCCCTACCTCCCAGGGATTGGAGACTTTAGGAAATTATAGTTCTGACCTCTTTAGGATGTTGTCGCACATACAGTCTCTATCGTATTTCTCTTGGATATGGTCCACCCATAGCATTACCGCCCTGTCGCAGGGGGAAGTGGTTCCCAGCAGTCCTGCCCTGTATTCCATAAATACTCTGCTTACCCCACCTGAATATGTACACAAAGGTTATACATGAATGCTAAGTGTAGGGATGCCTCTGTAATTGGTGATATTTAAATATATGTTTTGGACACTCATGGGTGTTCTCTCTCCCTGTCAAGTATAGACACACACACACACACACACACACACACACACACACACCTCTCCTTAAATTCAAAAGATTTCTTTCAAAACAGACACAGAAAAGGATATCCGTTTCTGAGTAAAACCTTGCATATTTTCTTAAGACACCTTTCACAAATTGTTGATAAGGTTCAGCTTTTATTCAGTATATTCAAATTTTTAAGGCAACTCTAAAATAAATTTCTAGTTACTTACAGGTGTAATTAAAATCTAACTTCATCTGAAAAATGTTCTTGACTTGACTTTGAATGTGCTATTTGTCTGAAGAGTTGAATTTTGGGTTGTTTCGAAAAGATTTGTTTTTACAAAGTTTTGTTTCTTTCTTTTTTACTTAGAAAAGAACTATTGAAAAACAGTAATTTTGATTTATTACTATTAAGAGTTCTTCAGGAGAAATATATGAAACTCGTCTATTAATCTGATTAGACAAAAAGTTTATGTGGTTGATGTTTCTGGCTAACTAGATTTGATGGCCCAAAGGTTATTTTAAATGAAAAGGTATCCCTAAAACTGAGTACAGACACATAGGTGAGACAGGTGACCTAAAAATGTGTCTGAAATCAGTCATTTCACTATATAGTGGAAAATGTCATCATCTAGACTGAATTAAGGAGTGCCAAGTCCAGATTGGCTCAAATTCTACAAGACTGCTAGCACAGCAATTGTTAAGTCCCATGGGGAAAAAGTATGTGTGGGCTCAAACTTTGGACTTGAAAACAAAATTAAGTGTCTGATAAAAATGGTTTACTAGAATAATTTGTTAATTTAAATTATTTTATTATTTATCTAAAATAGCTTTGGGCGATTGCATAAAGCAGCGTTTATGTTCATTCTTCTCTTTTCAAAATAAGAGAATGTTTTGCTTTGTGTACTTTGTGTTTCAGCATCAGGATATTGGGGTTATATAAATTAATTGTATCTTTGCAGCCCTGACATGAATAGACTCTTTAGGAATAACATGTTGAAGTAGGGATGGCTTTTTTTCTTTTACCACCCACATTATGTTATGAGTAGCACAGGGTATTTAAATGCTTTGGCACAGAACATGAATAAAGAGCTGATCTTGAAAATACCATTATCATTATTTATTTTGAAATTGACACTTTGCTCTATTTTAAGGCTTACACCCAGTTTTATCTGTGTATTTCAGATAATCCAACACACACACACAAGAACCAGCCCCAAAATGTCTTTCTTTCTTCACCCCTATCCTTGGGTCTTTCCATTTAGTTTTTTGAGGAAAAAATAAAAGGTGAAGAAAACATGGGTCTAGAAAAAGACATCAACTGAGGAATTTTGTTTATTGTAATTGGACAGCTGCTGTTGGCCTAGTAAGGATCATTTTATGTTTTATTTTGATTGAAGAGATATCACTTTGCCAACCATAATTTTTATAATTCAGCTTTTCAGTTGAAATGAGATGACCTTTAGATTTTCTTCCTTTTTCTTTTTTTTTTCCAGCAGATGGTTGTTCCCTAAAACTGTCATTGTCTGGCAGATGATTATGCTAGTACCTTAAAAGTGACTGATTTGATATTATATTAATAGATTCTTCTTTTTATCCTACCTTGGCTGAAATCCATCTATTGGCTACTTATGTAGTTTGAGAAAGTCCTGTGGAGATTCTAAGGGAAGGAATTTGGCCCCCAGTCTTGGAGAGGATGCTATTGATGTCTTTATTTGACAAAGATTTTACTTTTGAATTAAGGAAGTACTTCAAAAATATACTCTACAAAGTGACGAACATGAATCAGGCCTATTGATCCACTGCAGACTTTGGTTTTGGGGTAATGTGGGCAGAGCCTGTGTCTGTTATTTCTGTGTTCCCATTGTCTGGCCCATAATAAGAACTTACATAGGAAAGCTTATACTTTTCATCTGGGTCTGTGACTGTTGACTTTTTGGAGAGTTCCATTATTTACATACTGTGAAATGGGTTTGCTATGGACTGAATATCTATGTCCCCCATAAACTGTCATGTTGAAATCCTAACCCCCAAGGTGATGGTATTACGAGGTGGAGTTTTTAGAGGGTAATTAGGTCATGAGGGTGGTACCCTCATGAATGGGATCAGTGCCTTCATAAAAGAAATCCCTTGCCCCTTCTGCCATGTGAAGACATGGGGAGACGATGGCCACCTATGAACCCAGAAGCAGACACTGAATGTGCTGATGCCTTGGACTTCCCAGAGAGAACTGTGAGAAATAAATTTCTGTTACTTATAAGCCACTAAATCTGTGGTGTTTTGTTATAGCAGCCCAAACAGGCTGAGATAACGTTAATGTACTAAACTTTTAAAAGTACTGAGTTGTACAGCTGAGTTTTATCTTGATACACCTAACTGAGCCCAGAACAAAAGCAACACTGAGAAAGAACTCATAAATGTGTTGGATGGACATCTTTCCTGGGTAACTTAGTCTGGAGTCATGGGGATTCCATTTTTATTGAGCATATGCTCTTAATTCCTGGAGTGCTAGAGGACACATGTGGCATCTTATGCAGGACTATTTTGGGATGAAGTCTGGTATAAGGATAATAAATAGAAATAGCACAAGTGAATTTTGCCAATGACATGCCAACATCTTTGCAAAATGAGTATTTGTGTCTAGAGGTTAGAGGAAAGTGAAAATGGACATTCCATTTATTGGCAGGATTTCTAAGAAGGGAAGGGCAAAGTTTTAAAGGTCAGATTAGTTCATCTTCCAGGACTACATATATTAGGGGTTAAAGGTAAAGATCTTGCTAAGCCTAGAGCTTCATCCCATCAAATAAAATGCTGCAATATTTTCTCTCAGGATCACAAAGTGTTCCTTATAGAAGTAAGGCATTAAATAGTATCATAGTCTCCTGAAATTCAGTAAATTCCAGAACACCCAGTACAGTACATGTGGGAGATTAGTTTATACACTTCTAATTTGGGTGAATTAAGGAAGTATTTCATTTAGTCATATATATGCTAATATGGAGTTCCATAAAGTGGAATAATGCTACCCAGCTCCTGCCCCTCCTGTGCACATTTCTATAATATTTACTAACTCACCCTTGATACCCGTGGTTTTTCTCTACTCATCCTTACATTTATACTCCCAAAGCGTTTCATTGCATTGTAATTACTTTTTACATTTCTATTTCCCCTATTGGAATGCATTCTTTATTTATTTATTTTCTCTGGACAAAAAAAAAAAATTCCAGTTTTATTAAGAAATAATTGACATATATTACTGTGTAAGTTTAAGGTCTACAGTGTGATAGTTTGGTTTCCAATACTATGAAATGAAGCCCACAATAGGTTTAGTTAGCATCCATCATCTCATATAGGTACAATTAAAAAAATCCTTTATTTGTTAAGCTTAGTTTATAGAGTGAAGAATGGGAGTCTATGGCCAGACCACCAGACCACCTGGGTTCAAATCTCAGCTTGTTCAGTGACAACCATCTGTGTGAGCTTGGGTGAGTTACTTCATTTCTGTGAGTCAATGCCCAATTCTTTAAATTTGGAAAACAATATGCTTGACTCATAGGATTGTTATAAGGATTAAGTGAGTTAATTTATGAAATTAGAACATCGCTCAGGATGTAGTAAGTGCTAGATAAATATTAAATGTTCCTGGCACATGGCACTAATTCAACAAATGTTGAGTGACTGGATGGAAAATTATCAGAAATATTTGAAAGAGCATCTCTTACTGTTGAGGTGATCCAACCTTTTTACATTGATCAGCACTTACGAGCTTGAGAAAGTTCATTTGAAGATATTTTGAAACTCAGGTTATTTTCTTATTTGCCAAGTGTGAGTCACTGTCTTTATATACTAAGCAAAATTACTCTTATGTGGTCAAATTAGTTCTTCTTTGGGGTCCTCTATAAATACACTAGACCCCATTTGGGATCTATAATATCAGCATTGTTAATAGCCACTCTATAATACTGTGCCAGACATATCCATTGACTTTATAATTCTATCCTTTGCTACCTTATTGTTAACACCTCTAGTTAGGTCATGTGTTCATTCTGGGCCTGGATTTAAGACTACTCAGATTCCTTTTCTATTGCAGTGGTATCCATGGCAGAAAAAAGCTATTCCTAGGGTTGACTCAAGGGAAAGCAGTTGATCTCAGAGATAATGAAGGATGTGTATTGGGGATTAAAACAAAGAACAATTAGCACATATATTAGCTTGGATCATGTTTATACTTTATTGTCAACTGTCATCATTTGTTTAAAACAAGATCTCCTGCATTTATTTGACTAATAGCGCCTGGCAGAGAGTGATAAGGTGTTTAAATTTCCTCAATTATGTTTAAATTTTGGTTTCCTTATATTTCACAGCAGGAATTGACTTTCCAGTCAGGGTTTTACAAAATGATTCTTATAATCATCGTCGAGTCTTAAATGATTAATCTTTGTAACTGAACCATAAACCTCTATGAATGGAAGGTCTTCATTTTTTTTGTCTTAGCTCCTGATTCTCTAATAAATTCTATATGCTTTGAGAATGAAGAAGATCCCATCTAGAGCTAAATTAATATGTGCTACGTTTTTTTTAACCTTTAAAAAAATCTTTAAAGGTAGTAGCTGCTTGCTAAATCAAGCCAAATATTAAAAAGGGTTGTAAAGTAAAAAAAAAAAAAAAAAAAAAAAAGAAAAGAGTCCTTCTTCATTCTAATTTCGCTCCTCAGAAATAATTACTATTAACATTTGCCATCCTTTCTTCTGCTCATAGTAACACATGCGCACATACACAGAGCGGGGTGTTTCTTTTCTTAAACAAATGAGATCATATCTTGCATATCATCCTACACTTTGCCCTTTTCACTTAACAATGTTCATAGGATCTTTCCAAGTCAGCACATACAGATGTACACATTCTTTTTAGTGTTTACACAGAATTCCATTGTATCAGTTTACTGTGATTTATTTCACCACCTCCCCTCTTGGTGGACATTTAAATTATCTCTAATTTTCCACTATTACAAACAGTGCTACAATAATCATGTCTGTCTCTACCCCTTTACACATTTCTGGGATTATATTTTTGTAGGATAGCTATAGTTAGAATAGAGAGGACTGCTTCAGTTCTGCAGGATAGTGGGTTGCTAGGTTGTAAATTGAATATTTTGAAAATATTACCAATGATTTTTCTCTCTCCCTCCTGCCCCTGCCATATTTAAGCAGCTAGGAGGGTCTTCTATGTTCATTGTCACTGAGGAAAGATGTTCCAGTTCTAAAATCAGGGAGGGGAGAACGTCTTCAGGACTTTAGTTTCCAAAAGCCCAAATCCTTAGGGGAATGAAGAAAACTGCCAAAGACAAAATGTGTGGGAGACACATCATAAAAGACCACAGAACTTCTGTTTTAGGTTAGAGAAAGTTTTTCTGGCATGGTGGAGAAGGAGGGGGAATAGAAGGGAAGTGAGGATAGTGGGGGCATTTGCAGGTCCTAGAGTCAAGCCAAGGCCTGTGTTTCCCAGATTATAATCTCAGTACGGAAGCTGGCCCCAGGAAATGAAGGAAGCAGGGGCCCCAGAGAAGAAATACTGTGTGTTGCATAGAGGCAAATCTGCCCACAAACAACCTTGCCAAAATCCCAAAACTTCAGTTTTACAGGGGAACAGTAGAATTATTCCCAGGCCCTTGAGCATTGTTTGAAAGGAGCAGAGAAATTTACTGGACATAAAATGATCATGCCACCAGGAACAAGGGACATCTCATCAGTGACCTATCTGGGATACCAGTTGAAGACTGGGTGAGCCAATGACTTCTTGGAGGACTTCATGTGGTCTAATGACTTGGAAGATCATGTACCTCTCTTCCTCCTTCTGAACATCTTGACGTGAGATCAGAATTTAGAACTATTCATAGGGAAGAGGGGAATCCTGAATTGGTTGCAATGGAGTTTCTGTGATTCTGTGATTGGCTACTGGGATTCTTAACTATTCTATAGGATTTGTGCATTTAAAATGTTTTATAACCACTATGGTTTTCTGTTTGTTTGTTTCTTTGTTTTTTCCTTCTCCTCAGAAATGGTTATTCCACTTTGTGGTCCCACCAATAATGTAAAAGAGTACCCATTGATTCTTATATCCTCACCAACACTGGATGCTATCACTCTTAAATGTTTTGTTGCTGTTAATGTAATAGGAGAAAAAATGCTATCTTATTGTTGTTCTAATTTGTGTCTTCCTGGCCATTGGTGAGCACCTTTTCATGTTAATTGATTGTTTATATTTTTTTATGTGATATGCTAATGTAGTTCATTTTATTCTTTTGTATTATTTGATGATGCATTTTATCTTCTACTTAAAAGACTAACTACTGAAACTTAAGACTAGCTAATGACACTTAAGTGATATTTAGTCTTTAGACATTAACCCCTCAACCCAAAGGAGAATATATCATGCTCTCCAAAAATAACTATAGCTGGGGTCCCTAGGTGGCTCAGTCAGTTGAGCATTGACTTCGACTCAGGTCATGATCTCATGGTTCTTGGGTTCGAGCCCGCTGTCGGGCTCTGTGCTGACAGTTCAGAGTCTGGCGCTGCTTTGGTGTCTGTGTCTCCCTCTCTCTGCCCCTCCCCCACTCACATGCGGTCTCTCTCTCTCTCTCCCCCCCTCTCAAAATAAATAAACATTAAAAAATTCAAAGGTAAGTATTTCTCTGTTAGAGAATCAGTCTTTTTCTTTTTGTTTTTAGCACTTCCCACCTAATTAGTCTTGTTTTAATGTCTTAATGAAAGAAATTATGATTCTCATATAGAAAGAAACTTAGGTGGGGAGGGGGTGGAAGGGACCATGAAAAATGTTTTTAGTTATCTTCCAATGTTTTTTGTATTTCTAATGAAAAATAGTATTTAAAAATACATCATTGATTTCTTAAGTCAGAAGAGCAAGATTATAAGGATTATGACTAGCCATTTGCTAAATTATCTTTCTTTAAGCTCCTTTCCAGTGGATTTAAATTTGATTAAAAAACTCATTTACTTGGTTTATTTCATTTAAACTCTTCTTCAAAGGGTGTTCTTTCTCCCCGTATTCTTACAAATCTCTACTTGATATTTTGGTGATTTTTGTAACATTTTAACACATATCATTGGCCAAATCATGATTCCTTCTAATTGTGTCCTCCAGTGATGTAACCCTGAGAAATCATTTATTTTAAAGATAGGAAAGCTGATGTTTGGGTGATGCTGGCCTGTTGCAGTAGCACCCCCAAGTTGGCTCACTTTTTTCTCCCTTCACTTCTGTCCAGGACTCAACATACTGTATTTCTTAGCTGTCTTTCTGTTTAATAGGCTCTGGGAATTAGACAGTTTGAAGAGCTGCTAGCTGTTCAAATAGAGGCCAGGTTGTTAGTCTTTACCATGTGAAAGCGGCTTTGATGGTCTCTGTAAAATGACCCTGTGGACACCCACCGCACCGTTGGCATCCTCATAGCAGGCTTAGCAGAGATCAAAGCCGCCCGTTGCGTGGAGGCAGTTCCCTGAGGACAGTGTGGGAGCTTCCTGGCAGGCTCTCTTTGCTGGCTGCACAGTGCCACTACCTGTGCCCTGCTTGCTGGAGAGCACCACTACCTGTGCAGGGTCCATGGATTAAAGAGGGCTTTCAGTGTTCAAGCCCATTCTCTGGCAGCTGGAATTCCAAGTGTACTTAGAAACTATAACCAACTCTATTAATTTTAAAATGAAGCAAGAATACCACTGCTTTTCTTTCTCTAACACTGTCCCTTTGTCTCTTCTGGGCTGAAGCTGTTCTTTTGGCTGTCATTTACCATGGCTGAAATGATTTAAAATGTTATGCAGTGGGGCACTGGGATGGGCAGCCAGGAACAGGGAGCTCTCTGGTTATCAGAACTGAGGTTAGTTAGCCAAATTCTCTGCCTAATGCTCAGCAGAAGGGTTAAGGACACATATTTATTGTCCTAAAACCACTTTTATTCCTCTTGCCTACAGGGTCCCATATTCTTACCTAACCTGGTAAATACCAGGCATTTGGCATAAAAGGAGCCTGTTTTATTGAACTGATTATTCCCCAAATAGGTAAAGACTAGATCCCAAGCACTTCATAAAGGTGCTTTTAGCATTTTTGAAAATATTCAATATAAAGTGACACTATTAGAATGTCATTATCATTCTTAATTCAGAGATCAGGGATCCTGGACAGTGCCAGCAAGACAGATATCCCACTTGGCAACTTGGTTTGTCATTTTCCAATGAGAGTGAAAGATTCTTTTTCAGCAGACAATGGTATCACCGTCTCCAGCTACCTGAGAAAACTTGTTTCTCTCATGTTAAATCCCAGTTATTTTCTGCAGGCTTGAGAGCCAAGAAATGTGACTCAAAAACTAATAGTCTGGGTCCCGCTGCTTGGGCAACTAAATCTTCAGACGTAACAAACTCTGTACTAGACTTTCACTTTTTTTTTTTTTTTTTATCAATCTGGGGACAGGAGCTAGATAAGCAGTGAGAAATTTAAAGATGAAGAAACTCTCCCAAGTAGAGGCTGTGGGAGGAAATTTTCTAGAGTGACGACTCAAAGTATTGTGGATTTGTGAAATAGGACCCCTCCTTCCTGTGGCCATTGTGACATTCTTGTGGAAAAATGGAAACAGAGCACACTGTGTATAGCATGGCATATTTAACATTGACAAGTAAGGGCTTCAGGTTGCAGGGGAATTGTCTGAGGCAATACAGCCTGCAGGTGTGTAGCTAGCAGTGGGCTAACAGGGTTACTGGAAATGAATGTAGGAAAACACAGAGCTGGCTTTTTGACTCTGCACATCTGCTCACACTGAATTCATGGATGGAAACAGAAGCAAGCTGCATTCTGAAAGTGGTGAGCTGAATTCGTTGTTAGTACAGAATGGAGCTAAAGCAGGGAAAGGATGGATAGATTAGGATAGTGCCTCTGCTGGTTGGATTAGCCTGTGATTTGCTGTTTGAATTGTCTGCTGATTCCTGTTTATCCTTTTCACTTAACACTCTTAACTTATCCAAGTCTTTTTGCTTTTATTATCTCCCCTGATGCCTGTTATAATATTATGAGACACATAAAGTAGCAGTGGTGTCCTTATTTAAAGGTGGGGAAACTGGGGTACCTGGGTGGCTCAGTCGGTGGGACGTCTGACTCTTGATTTCAGTTCAGGTCATGATCCCATGGTTTGTGGGATCGAGCCCCACGTGGGGCTCTGTGCTGACAGTGTGGCGACTGCTTGGGATTCTCTGTCTCCCCTCTCTCTCTCTCTTTCTCTGCCCCTCCTCTGTTTGTGCACATATGCACATGTGCTCTCTCTATAAACAAACAAACAAACAAACAAACAAACATTAAAAAAAAATAAAGGTGAGGAAACAGACCCAGGGAAGTAAAAGAATTCTCTGATTTGCACTGAGTGAAGTTGTGCAGGGAGAGCCAAGCTGGGATTTCAGGCCTGAAGCCAAGCCCAAAATTTCTTCTATGACCCATCTTCCCTATATACGCAGGCTAGCTTCTCCAGTCCACTGAAATCTAAACTTCGGTTGACTTCATTTATTTGAGAAAAAATCCCCCTGCCCCCCAAAGAACCCCCTCAAACTGTAAATATTTTTTATTACTAGACAAGTAATATGTAGTTAAAGTAAAAAAGTTGGAAAATACAAATAAGAAAAAAAGAAGACAATGAGTATCCCTCCATAATCCCACCACATAATAACTGTCTATATTTTAGGGACTGCCCTGTCGCTTTGATTGTATAAATGCATATATTTAGGCAGGTTTATAAATTTTTTTCCAACAAAAATGAGATAATTTGGTATAGAATGAAACTGTATTTTTTAATTCACCTGTGTATTGAGAAAATCTGTCGAAGTCAATATTACAGACACTTGCAATATGCCGTTTCATGGCTGCCTACTTTTCCATTCCGTAGGCAAGGAACCTATTTTGTTTTTACCCTTACGTGGTTTGAAATCTGCTATGCCATAAACAATGCTGCAGTGGCTATACTAGTGATTGAAGTTTTGCACACATCCTTATTATTTCCGTAGGATCAATTTCTAGAATCGGAATTGCCAGGTCAATGAGTATGTATATTTTTACAGTCTCCACTGGGAAGCAATGTATGAGAGGGCCTATCTCTGCCTATCTCTCTACCCTCCAGCAGCACTGAGTTTTCGAATTAAAAATAGGACTCCAGATACTTTATATAGTTGCAGAGGAGCAGGCCCCAGAACATTATGAAGGAAACTCTTTTTGTCCTTGCAAAGGTATACCATTTATAAACAAAGTAAGCACATAAGCACAACACATTCTTTTGCCACTTTCTTAACCCCAGAAGATCAGCTACTGTAACAAAACAAGATCCATAAGAGGGAACATTCAGGAAGATTGTACTCAATCCACACTTCAAAGGCTCTAAGAAAACACAACCAAAGGAAAGTCTAATCCATCAGTGGCCCATGGCCATATACCTTTTTCTATAATCCCTTCATTTTTTACAAGTTAAGTAGGGTTAAGCCAGGTCAGTGCTTGGATAAAGGTCCTCTAAAGAAATCCTAAATACCACATAAAGTGTTGTTCACAATTGTGTAAATGTCAATCCTGTGCAAACAAGCGTGTGTAGAACTTTCCAAAATACCTATTTCATAGTGGAAAATATTCAATCTCCTGAAATATTGCTGAAGAGAGAGTTGGAACCAATTGGAAGGGAGCTCTGTTTGGTTTGCTAGATTTCTTGGAAAGCTTGTGAAGTAATTGGTATGCCTGTACCTCATGGCTCGGGGTGATGAATTATCCACCAGAGTTCTTGATCCAGAGGGAAGACCACCCATTTTTACTGTCACAAGATGGCTCAGGAAAGTACCAGAGACTTCCATCTAGGATGATCACATTGCACTTTCAGGCTGTCAACACAAGTAAAATGAAGAGCTGATGCAATTATCTAAGTACTTCATGAAAAAGAAAAAAAACTGGAGAAAAAGGCATTTTTTAAGCAGGGAATTGAAATCTTCAGTGGGTTCTTTCCCTATTCATAAACGCCACCAATTCATACCCAGACTTTTTCCTGCACCCCTCATTTTTCCAAGGAAAAATGCGAAGTGATGGTGCACAAAATGGAAGTGGGATGGAAAAACACTGCCAAGAAACACATTTTTGAATATCTAAAGGTCAGCTGGGATGGGGTAAAATCAGAGGGCTGTTTAGAAATCTGAAGTACTCACGTAGATTGTTTGTGTTTTAAATGTGCTGGTGGGTTTTATACCTCTGTAATATTACACAAATTTAATTTGCAATCCCAGTGTTGTCAGTAAGAACTGAAATCCCCAAAGCCTAAAGTACATTTAAAAAAATCCACTTCAAGGGTTGGGTTATACCGTAAGTTAAGAAGGTATTTTTCTAATAGCTTTCCATCTGAGTGTAGAAAAGTTTCAGGTGCTTTTAACAAGAGAAGATGAATCATAGCAGTTTTTTGATAACATGGGTTCAAAATATATAGAAAGTAAATCATAGAAAGATGACTTTAATTTTAAAAAAATGTTTATTTATTTTTGAGAGAGACAGAGCATGAGCAGGGGAGGGGCAGAGAGAGAAGGAGACACAGAATCCGAAGCAGGCTCCAGGCTCTGAGCTGTCAGCACAGAGACTGACGTGGGGCTCAAACTCACAGACTGTGAGATCATGACCTGAGCAGAAGTCAGATCCTTAACCCACTGAGCCACACAGACACCCCAAGACTTTTTAATTTTATCTTTAATTTTATTTTTTATTATTTTTAAATGTTTATTTATTTTTGAGACAGATTGAGAGAGAGAGAGAGAGAGAGAGAGAGAGCAAGCAGGGAGAGAGAGAAGGAGACACAGAATCTGAAGCAGGCTTCAGGCTCTGAGCTGTCAACACAGAGCCTGACGTGAGGCTTGAACCCATGGACTGTGAGATCATGACCTTAGCTGAAGTTGGATGCTTAACCAACTGACCCACCCAGGCGCCCCAGGACTTTTTAATTTTTAAGGCCAGTGTTATTCATTTAATGATTCTGTTCACTTTATACCTACTAAAACTGCTAGGATAAATAGTCAAAGTAAGTACAGTTGACTATATAATTTTCCAACCATATTTTAAAAATCCATATATATTGTATATGATATTTTTTAATATGGACAAATATTTTATAGCACTTAATCTAAAAGATGGTACAAAATATTGTTCAATAAGTTTCCATTCAATTAATTAATAAATAAATGGAAGGCAGGTACAAAAGAACTCCTAACTGTAGCAACAGGTGGATTATGAATGAAATACTCAAAATGCATACTTAGTTTTGAATTGACAAAAGAAATGTTTTTTTGGTTTTTTAATTTTATGTTTATTCATTTTTGAGAGGGAGAGAGACAAACAGAGTATGAGCAGGGGAGGGGCAGAGAGAGAGGGAGACACAGAATCTGAAGCAGGCTCCAGGCTCTGAGCTGTCAGCACAGAGCTGGATGCAGGGTTCGAACCCATGGACTATGAGATCATGACCTGAGCTGAAGTCAGATGCTTAATCAACTGACCCACCCAGGCGCCCAGACAAAAGAAATGTTTTAAAGAATGGAAGCTTTGGGAAAACTGCCACTAATGCGTTCATGTGTTTATTCAACACTTTTTGGACATTTACTGTGTACCACATACCATACTAGATTCAGGAATCACAAAGTTGAATAGACAGTTGTCCCTGTCCTCAAGAAGTTAGTTCACAGTCCTCAAGAAACATTGTATCTTTAACTAGTGTATGTCTCTACACAGAATGTCTCCAATGTCTGAGGGATTTTACATTTTCTACTTTAATGAGTCCCAGAAAATTAAAGAATCTGCCTACAAAGTTTGAAAGACTGAGATTAAATACCTTCAATGGGTTAATGGGGCTCCAATCCTCCAATTCTCCTCCAATAGCTTTAGAAATAGAAGAGAAACGGATGGTCAACAGCATTGCATAGCTTCTTGGAGACAAGTTTTGAGGTGCACAGTGTAACCTCAAGCTAGTGTTATTTATTTGGATCCCATCTAAAATAACTTAGCAACACTATTCTAATCAAACAATCTGGCAGTGTCTCTCAGATGCTAATCCTTGCTTCCCAGCAAAATTCCAAAATGGCTCTGCTGGCCCCCTCAACTCTTCTTAGGAGGATTAGTAGGAAAAAGGCTAATTTTCTTTACTTCATGTCCTCAACAGCTGGGGGGAGTTGAGTGGGCTTTTAAAGCATATTAGAAATGCTAAGTATATGACTTACACAGAATTTCAAAGCCTGCAACATTTTCTAGGGTAGAAAGCTATTAAATAAATGGGATATATTTTATGACACCATGATTTATCTTGCTTAAGGTCACCATTTCTATTCCCTAGAAGGAAAAGAGTGTTGTAGAGAAATAAACTCCTAACAATAAGGGAAAGACTATTAGCCTAACGTAAATTGTCATTTCTCAAATTCTCAATGGATCAGGTGTCCTGAAATTAGTAATCGGATACCTGTGAGTGGGCCTGGCATGTCCAGGGCAGCGTCACAGTATATTCAGGTGTGGGTGGCTCTGCAGACTGGTGACTTCAGAGCCAGTGTCCCTACAGAGGGTCCCACTAATGCTGTTACACTTGTGTCTTATTGGAATGGTGGGTTACACATGTGAAACTTTGGCCTGTTTTCTTTTTGAAAAATATATTTTTTTAATGCTGAAAATATCAAATTTATTTTCACAAGCAAAATCCTAGGGGAAATGAGGAAATGGGCCATAAATTCCTTTTTAAAGTATCCACGAGTGCCTCTGTTGTGTTTATTTTAGGTTTTAGCTTGCAGCGGGTCCTCCAGCCTCTCGCTGTGCCCCAGTTGGGTTGTCACTCTGCACTTTACAAAGCACACGTGCCAGTTCTTTGAGAATAAGGTTGAATGTTCAGCCACCCAGGCCTGAAAGACAACAAATGTAAAATAATGGGAAGAAGCTAGTTTGATAGTGAAATAAATCAGGTTCATTTCAGGTGACAGAGAAATAAATTTTATGCATCAGTGAGTACCTAAATGGCTTTATGAGACCACCGATTTTTTAAAAATGTCTCTTTACTTCTGTAATGCCCTTCTCTCCTTGTTCTCTCTGATGGTTTATAATTCGATTTATTTATCTGCAAGATGCAATTAAATTATGATGGTAAGTTTTTATTCTCCAAGACATGTAGTTTCATGTTGTTTTTCATTTTTACTGTACCTTTTTTTATGCCTAAAAGAACTTTAATTTTGTTTTGAGGTTAATTTCCTTTCTTGAAAATGTAATCAGGGCTTGTCTTCTATATTTTTCCTCCCCCATTCTCTCTACTCAAAACCATTATCAACTGCCTTAAAATGAGCATGTTAAGGGTTGATAGTGGAAACTCTGAGGAAGGCATTAATTCTTATAATGACAGCAGATTTGTCATTCAAGTCACTGTGGATCAAGCAGAGCCCATTTTATATAAAAACCTCATTCTGTGGACATTGAGTAACAGTTCCATAAAAAGAATTATCTTAGGGGAGCTTGGGTGGCTCAGTTGGTTGAGCATCTGACTTCGGCTCAGGTCATGATCTCATGGTTCATTGGTTCGAGCCCTGCGTCAGGCTCTGTGCAGACCGTTCAGAGCCTGGAGCCTGCTTCAGATTCTGTGTCTCCCTCTCCCTCTCTCTCTCTGCTCCTCCCCTGTTCACGCTCTGGCTCTGTCTGTCTCTCAAAAATAGACAAATGTAAAAAAAAAAATTTTTAAAAAGAGTCATCTTAGAATACTCTTCACTGGTTTTTTTTTTTTTTTTTTTTTTTTTGCCTAAAGCTGATGGAGCATTTGATATCAACCCCTGCCCCCAACATTCCCAATGTTCCCAAATGGCTTTTTTCTCACTGATACACCTGCTTCCCTCACACTACTTGTCATGAGCAAGAATGGACCTTCTGCTTCCTTTGAACCGAGCCCCATGCTTTTCATGTCCATGTGTGTGTTCAAACTCAGTTTTTCTTTTCAGTGTACCACACCTCTGAGGCAAAATGAACAACATTCTGTCTATGCTTTTATTCCACTGTTACCTTGAACCTTCTCCAGGGTTCACTTTGTATTTCAACTACTTATGCACTTTCTTCCCTAGCATGAGAACATCTGAGGTCTTCTCTCTCCAAGAAGGAAAAATTCAATGACTTGAAGTACTTTGCTTTCATTACTTGTAAATAGATACCTTTTAAATTTAAACCAAATATTTGTTTAAAGTATAACATGACTATTTTACTTAATTTCTGCAATATTCCTCAGTACCACATGAAAGAAAACATAGGCTGAATCAGATAACCTGGTTAAACCTAGGTTTTGAGTTGCCAGTTTTGAGACACCAGTTAGGGATGGAACGATCCACCCTTGTGAAATATTGGTTACATTATTTGGAGTTAACAGTGACACCCTCATTCCAGTTAAGAGAGGATAGAAACCATCTATCTCCTAGAGTGAGGGGTACATCATCTTTGTGGTGGCACTGCCCTCATTGAAAAATTCTCCCTAGTATAGGTACATGACTTCTCTTTGGTAATGGAAAAGCTATTCAGTTTTCTAGGGTTTTCTGATGTAGCTATCAAGAAGGAGATACAATGGTAGGTCAGGGCTGGTAGGGAGAGGGCTAGGTTTACTCACCCTGCTAGCAAAAGGTTTCACTGGTTGTGACTGCCACATATACCTTCAGCCATAGACCTGGGAGGACCTCACAAGCATGGAGTAAAATGCAGGAAATATACCATAAGGGAGCACTGGGTAGGATGCAGCAACGGGGTAACAAAATCATCAGGAAAATGGAAATGAAAATCATTGGATAAGGAGGGAAGGAAGCAAGGATAGAGAGAATGTGCACATGTGAATAAAGCTTAAAATGCACAAACATATTCCTGAGGCAACGTATCATACATTTAATTCTAAGCTTTCTAGAACCAATATAAAAAAGAACCTTGATAATGATCCAGATGTCTTAACTGAATTGAAAGTGAGATGTACACCCTTATTTTTCTCTCAGGAGTCTAACATAAGTCACTTTAAAAAAAACAGAGATGGACAGAGGGAAGAGGATTTTGATGGGCACTGGGGTGAGAAGAGGGTGTTACAGAGATAGTAACTAAGACATGACCATATCCAGCCTAACTGGCCCTTGTTTTGGTGACTGTCAAACAGAACAATTAAATAAAGGAACACTTTCCATGAGGGAGTTTGTGAGGATTGAAAGGAGCACAGTGTGGGGGCACCTGGGTGGCTCAGTCGGTTAAGCATCCAACTTCAGCTTCAGGCCATGATCTCATGGTTTGTGAGTTTGAGCCCCTGGTCCGGCTCTCTGCTGTCTTTGGATCCAATGTCCCCTTCTTTCTCTGCCCCTCCCTACTCCTCTCTCTCAAACATTAAAAAAAAAAAAAAGAAAGGAGCATAGTATTATTTCATAGTTGGATGCATGGTATGACACTATAGCCAGGATAGAATTCTCCAGCAGGAGTGATAGACTGGTGATGGGCAAGTAGATCGTGGCAAAGATGGTGGATATCTTGTGGCCATGGTTACTGCCCTATGGACAAGTAGATTTCTGATATTGGAGGCAAAACATCCAGAGACTATGTGCTCCTTTTTCAATATATCTGAGACATCTATGGGGCCTTTTGAAAATATGTGAGGGTGGGAGAATATTTTGGGAGAATGATCCTTAAAGGCATAAATATAAAGGCTATAGCGGCAGTAAGAACTGTGCATTCCTTCCAAACCCTATTAGTACTTATAGGCTGTTGGATTAGAAAACATTTGAGTCACATACTGTTTAACAATGCTTGTGAAGTAAAAACTAACAGAGGTTTAGGAGATTGACAGTTATTCTTGGTTTATAGATGACACAGGAGCTTCTGCCTCAGTTGATTAGAAAGAGATACTGTTATGGTAGATATTATTGGCTGAGTTTTTTGCATTATTTTAAAAATGCTTTTCCAATAGTACTGATTTCTGTTTGGGGATATGTGTGATTCTGAGAGAAATGGTTCCACTTCTAGATCTAAGATGGAACATATGACCTAGGCTAATCTAATCAGCACAACCTATTCACAAATTATAATAATTAGTTAAGGTTGTGACATAATTTTTAAGCCATCCATATAGATTAAATCTCATTTCTTTTCCTGGTAATATTGGAACATTAGTGCTGTTGTTGAAGATATTAATGAGAAAGTGTATTACTTTGGGCAGTTGCAGCCATTTGGGGACCATGAGGTAAACCAGTTTTAGGATGAATCCTACATAGAAAGAAATGAAAAAAAAAGATTTTGGATTCATAACTGAGTGGCTTGATCAGGGTTTACTGGTAGCCTACTCTCTCTCTAGTATTTTTAATTACACAGGCCAGTGAATCTTCTCATATGGTTTAAACATGTTTCTGCTAGTTATTACTGAAAGTATTGTTACTAGTAAATGTGTAAAGTACCTTTATATCAATAACTCCAATAACATTGTGTAAAAGTGTCCTACTTCCTTAAACAGACAACGACAATTTCCATAATATCATGAAACTAGACAAAATCAGCAAAAGTGACTCGGACTTCCCACTGGAAGACACCAAACTGGAGGGAAATCCATAAACCATTTTCATTTGTATTTCAGGCTACTCCATTCCAGACACTAAGCAACTAGAAAGTAGACAACATGCTCACTTATTTTTCTCTAAGTCATACTGAACATAGTATTATTTGTTAAAAAAAAAAGTTACTGATGTTGGTAATATTTAATTAACATTTAATTTTTTTGGTAACAATAATAAGGTAACTAGTAATTAACACACTACCAAGTTTCTAGGAAAACAAAATAAGGAAAAGAAGTTATTTAGTGAAGGAAGCTTTTGGAATTAATGGTGGGATCAGAGAGTTCCGTAGCATTTCAATAAATGTTTTCTGAGGCCGGCTACGTGCTAGGTACTGGGATACGTGCCAGAGATAAAAAATGAATAACTGTGGTTCCTGCACTGTTAGTGCTTACAGTTTATCCCTGAGAAGGCAAATGAGTTTTGTTGTCTCATGTGCTAACTTTGATAAACTGATCATGGTTACCTGCAGATTTGTGTTGAGAAAAAGACTCAGCTTGTGTTTTGATTCAGTCAGAAAGGGCTATTGGATTTAGGTTCACCTAGGCCCCTACTACTTCTGTAACCATTAATAATATCTGCTATGGGCACAAAAATAGAAATCTTGTGGACCAAGTTCTTATATTTGCTATCCCTGGCCAAGGGGGTAGAATTTAGGTGCCAATTCCAAGGCCCATAGGAGTTCAGATCTCATGTGCTAATGATACTATGCTCAAAAACATCACCCTGTGGCTATGAAAAAATATTTGCATTCAAGACCTAAAGATTCCAGGAAGGATTTTGAAAAAAAATCATGAAACAAACTGCAGGAAAGTAAGAAAAATCTCCTGAAACAAAACAAAACAACACTATACATGGTTTTCCTTTTTGCTTAATTTTATAGGGAAACTTGGGACTTATGAGTAAGAGACTTGTGCTCTCCAACAACCTCTGAAAATGATGGGCCTGGGCAGATATGATAAATGCGGGCAAAGCAAACACAGATTTTGTTGGCCCTGATGATTTTGTACACTATGGTTTTTTTTTTTTTTTTTTTTTGGTAAGGAAGTTTGCTGAATCCAAATTTCCTGATGAAGATCACATTTTCTTTAGTGGGATGTGGCCCAAGAAAGCAGTTCAAAATGGTTGTTGTGGATCAAGAAAAGAAAGGGTGTTTTAGTATTCTCATGTCTCTAAATTAATTCCAAAATGTGAGTCCTGTACCCCCAGCATAGTTAAATGCTTTTTGTAGCATGATGAAGGGGAGTAGGAGGGAATGCAACCTGCCAGAGCCACACAGATTTATACCTTATAATAGCTACCAATGCGCTGCAGTAAAATTTTACGTTTCAGCTAAATTACTAATGACTTTCAGGCCCGTGCCAGAAATTTTAAAGTAGGCTTATAAAGGGAGATGAGAGAATGTACAGTCAAGCATTCTTAAGAGTGGGATGTGTGTGTGTGTGTGTCCGTGTGTGTGCATATGCGTGTGTTTTTCATTTGGGATTATGGGACACGTGCTCATCATTTTTCGCCATCTTGATTAAATATAATTAGCTTCTGGCAAGCTACCCTTCCCCTCTCTTGGACGCTGGCGCTTTTTTGTATTTTCACATGGGTTATCCGCAGGAGGTTAGAGCAGGAGGTTATTTTGTTGCCTTACGCCTTTACTCCAGGGGTGGCCACATTTTTTTGACGTATTGGGCTTCACAGTGATTTACAGATTAAGGCTCTGGCCTGTACTGAGGCCAGCAGGGCTGCTGTTCTCTCTCGCTGACACATCTTGCTGCTTGGAACTAGTGGCTCCTTGCTTACCCTCTCATTATAGTTCTTAGCCCACATTTCCTTTTGGCACAGAGCACTTGGTTATTTTGACGATGTGCTGGATTTGCCTCCTGCCTCTACCCCCTGCTGACTTGTGAAAATGACCACAGACCGGGAAGCAGGTGATGGGAGGGAGCTGCTCCAGTGCCCCCCACCCCCAACCCAGGGCCCAGGAAAATTTCTCCTTAAGCAAGAGCGTTGCTTTATAAGAATCCTCAGAGCGTCCGGTTTGCTTGCTAACATTGATCTGGTCTGCCCTAGGCCCCTGATTTTCTCTTTCTTTTCTTCCTTCCTTCCTTCCTTCCTTTCTTTCTTTCTTCCTTTCTTTCTTCCTTTCTTCCTTTCTTCCTTTCTTCCTTCCTTCCTTCCTTCCTTCCTTCCTTTCTTTCTTTCTTTCTTTCTCTCTCTGTCTTTCTTTCTTTCTTCCTTTCTTTCTTTCTTCCTTTCTTTCTTTTTCTTTCTTTCTTTCTTTCTTTCTTTCTTTCTTTCTTTCTTTCTTTCTTCCTTTCTTTCTTTCTTCCTTTCTTCCTTTCTTTCTTTCTTCCTTTCTTCCTTTCTTTCTTCCTTTCTTCCTTTCTTTCTTCCTTTCTTTCTTTCTTC
>CM053567.1:76848519-76941044 GCA_028646485.1 Cryptoprocta ferox
TGGATAGGGAAGGCGGCCTCATTGGAGTGTTCTACTGCTAAGGACACTGACTGCTTCTTTCATGATCTCAGGACCCTTTGAAAAATGTAGATCCCTTTCACTTGACAACATGTCTGTATGGGTGATGCTTGCCAATTTGCAAAAAGTGAAAATTAAAGTAGAGTGAAAGTGACCAATCCTAACGTTAAGAGCAAAGGCCATTAAGAGTTCTGTATAATAATAAAAAAAAAATCACAAAGCCTAGTGTTTATATACATAAATTCATTTTTTGATTTTTATACTTTAGTTTTTACTCAGAATTCCCAGTATATAATGCTATTTAGATTTTATTCTTTCCTATTTATTTTACAATCTAAAATTTTCATATTGGCCTAATAATTTTTTTTTCTTTTGGACTCCCATCCTTTGTGCTGTTTTTGTTTTGTACAGTCATTTTCACTCATTTCCACTGCGTCTTTATAATTTTAAAATTAAGGAAGTCTGACCTTAAGTTGCTACCATGCAAATCTCATTCACAGGAAGGGACATATTTCCAGTGTATATGAGAGACCCAGTTATATATGTAAGCTTCTGTAGGATTGATTTCTATGGGAGTTTGTATTACTGGCTTGCAATGGATTTGAAAGTTGTTAAAACCTGACAACTTATAAGTGTATTTAAGTAATCATTATTCTTTTGATATTTTGGGCTTTCTCCAAATACATTTTTAAGAAGGGCCCCATATGCTCTTTAACTGTGTTCTTTAACAAAAGAAGAAACAAGTCTTAGGTCAATGTGCCTCTTGACCAGCTCATTCAGATAATTATGTCTAGTGTTAGAACCCAGCCTTGGGTAAGTTCAGTATTCTTTCTGTTACAGGTGAGAGAAAGTCTGCATTGTGTGAACCGAGGTCTCTGTGCTTGGATTGCCTATGAGATTGAAGTGGGGACCTGCACTCCAATTAAGATTGCCAGAGGAAAGTAACAAATACAACGCAATTTATTAAGGTAAAAGTACACTCTCAAGGTTGGAGAGCGCAGGCAGGTTCCCTGTGGTGGAACCACCTAGGTTGTTTGGACCTAGGTTGTTACTGGGTCTTTCAGGGTTGGGAGGAGCTGGGATGTACAGAGAAGGTGGTGTCTAATGGAGGCTGCTTCCAATCATTTGAGGGACCCCTCCCACAGGTTGGAAGGGGGAGTTTTTTACCCTATAAGTGGCCTTTCGCCTTGGAGGGGGACAGTAACTGTAATGCAAATAAATTATAAGTCTGGGGATTACCCTGGGGCAATGAAGAGAAGAGTGCTTGCTCTTGTACCTAGGATTCTTGATCTATCAGCCCCAAGGTCTTGGAAGACACAAATCAGTATGTTCTGCCTCCTGGTTTTTAATGTGTAGCTTATTTATCACTGCCTTTACCTCTGGCTCCTGTTTCTACTTATTACCCTTAAAGAACTTGGGACTCTACCTTCAGGTGGTCCTTCAACTACTCAAGTCTAAGTTCTAACATTTCCCTTTGACCTGATGTGACCATAATAAAATCATGCAGCTAGCCTGATGGGTCAGGTAAGACTTGAATGTAGATAAGATATTTTCATTTTATTTCAGTTTATTTTATTATTTTATTTATTATTTTTTTTAATGTTTATTTATTTTTGACAGAGAAAGAGAGTGTTGAGTGGGGGAGAGGCAGAGAGAGATGGAGACACAGAATCTGGAGCAGGCTTCAGGCTCCAAGCTGTCAGCCCAGAGCCCAACGTGGGGGTTGAACCCATTTGCGTGAGATCATGACTTGAGCCGAAGTCAGAGGCTTAACTGACTGAGCTACCCAGGTGCCTCAAGATATTTTCATTTTAAAATAATTTAATTTTGATAGGAAGCAAGAAGAAGGAGAAGGAGAATTAATTCCTTCCTAACACATTTTCAGGCTAATGTTAAAACATTTATTTCTAAATCTGGGTCCATCCCAGCCTATGTTCTACTTTCCTAACTCCTTGGAGGTAGCCTGAGAATTGTAGCACCTCCCACCAAATTGTTAGACGAGGTCTGTGTTTAACCCACTTTGATGGGGCTAGGACCCTCTCGTGTCAAGGCTGACATCTCAGTGGGGCTAACATACTGAGCTGTGGGTCTGGCCACCGAATTTCTTCAGCTGGTTTTGCTTTGGCAGGCAGCCTCCAGGACCTTCATGAAAACCACTGCCTCGGCTACTCTGGCTTTCTTTTGAAACATCCACAGGCTTGGTCCAGAATGTATGACTGAGTGGTACCAAGATATTCAGATGTCTCCCAAAGACTCCCAGAAAATACCAGCTTATGGGGCTGATAGCCAGAAATGGTGTTTAATTCTGAGTTTGGCACTTATGATGAGGCTATCCCCTCTCTGAATATTAAATCCCCCAAAGGTAGCCAAGCATGACTTGTACTATTCATGTCAATTTTCTATGAGGAATGGTGGTGGATTTGTGACCCTTGGAAACTGATCAGAGCAACTTGGCAGCATTGGTGACTGTGAACTACAGAGGTCACCCAGTCCCATTTGTAGTGAAGGTTCCTGTTCAGGATTTGGGTCCAGTGATGTCTATGAGACAAGAATTCATGTGAATTTTCTTTTTTTATCTCTCTCTTCTGTGATACTATGAGCTTCTTCTCAGGGAGCATTGTTACCTACAGTTCATTTTCACAGCTATTTTTTATTCTTTTATTTTTACCATTTCTATTACTCCACCATGAAGTAAGGCAAGATAGAAAAACCAAGACCCAAGAATCTACAAACAGGGACCAAAATAACCTCAGCTTCGGATTCTCAGTACAGCGTTCCTTTCATCATCTTGTATTGCCATCCCTGGAATGGAGCATGGGGAATGGCCAGGTCTGAGATAGATTAATGTTCTGAGAGCACGATCTTTGAAAGAGCCGGGGTGAAACTTGCCAGGGATACCACTGCACAATGGGCAACGTGTTCTTTTTACACTGTTTCAACTCTAATGAATTCCTTTTTATTTCCACAAAAATAAGGGCAAACTTATTTTTATATATATATATGATTAAAAAGTCACTTAGAGTCTTCAGATGATATTGTTTCCCATGGCTGCCATAATAAATAACCACAAACTTGAAGACTTAAAACAATAGAAATTTTTTGTTATGGTTCTGAAAGCCAGAAGTCCAAAATCAAGGTGTCAGCAGGGCTGTGCTTCCTCTGATGTCTCTAGGGGAGAATCCTTCCTGCCTTTTCAAGCTTCTGGAGACTCCTGGCATGGTTAGCTTATGGAACATAACTTCCATCTCTGCTTCTGTCATCCTGTGGCCTTCTTTCTTGTGTGTCCATGTCTATGTCCTCCTCTCTTCTGTAAGGACTTATTGAATTTAAAGCCTACCCTAATTCAGTATGATCTCAAGATCCTTAATTTAATTTATTTGCAAAGCCCCCTTTTCCAAATAATGTCACCTCTATAGTTTCTGTGGGTTAGGACATGGACATATTATTTTGGAGTATACCACTCAAACTACTATCGCTAACTCAGAAAAAAATGCTTTGTTTTAATATGGTATGGGAATTAAAAGTTTTGAGTCCGTATAGCTAGATGTAGATAATAGATGTAGATTATACAGTTTAGATTGCACTAATGTTTTAAGTGAAAGAATTCCTCTTAAGTAAAATAATCTTACCCTCTATAGTGTGAGTAGATAAGGATGAGGATGTGAAGGAAATAGGAAAAGGGGGAGGCAAGGATGGACCACCGTGCTCATGTGTATTGTCCTAGAAATTTCTGCTTCCTCATTCTTCACTAGCAAGAAAGATCCTTCACCTTTGGAATTTTCTTGCATATTCTGTTCCAATAGAGAAGTCACTTGACAGACTTTTAGGTCAGAAGCCAATTGTACTTGTCTTAGTGTTCCAAAAGAAAGAGCTTTTCTCCCCTGTAGTTCTGGTCAATTGACATGGGAGAAGCATAAATATAAGAAAGACTCTTCCAGCTGAAAACTGCTGGTAAGTAAGACAGAGTCTGTTCTTATAGAAAACACACAATGACATGAACTTTAATAACCAGAGAATAGAGTCAACATTTTTAGGGACAATCTCAACTCCAGTGTTTGTATGGCTGTCTCCTTCTTACGCCTTCACTACTCATCTCCTCCAAGATGCCTTCCCCAAACAACCTTCCCAAAGGAAAAAATATCCTATTATTTTTCTCAGCTCCTCATTTGTTTCTTTTATGACACCACAACTTGTAATAGCTTCTTTTCTTGTTTTGGGTCTGTGTTGTTATGAGACCGTGAGCTCCATGATGACAGGGACTGGGTCGGTTGTGTTCATCACTGAAACCCCCAGAGCCTTTGTAAATGTCTGGCTCATAGCACCTTATGAATAAATATTTGTGGACTCATGAACGAGAGAGCAAGTGAATAAGTAGCAGGCCTATTGGTATGCTGAGACAGAGGCAAGAAAATATCCTGGGCGGAACTCAAGACAACAGCATCTGATGCAAAACAAGTTGGTGAATTCGGTCATCTGGGAAGAGCATAGTGACAAGAAGTTTTCATCAATTTCTTTCTTCTTACTACTACCAGTATCCCTGCTACAACTTCCCATAAATAATCGTATAATATTAAAATTAAAAGACTCTTGGAGAGTTTTAAATTTAAGAGAAATACCAGAAGCACAATAAATAAAACCAAAAGTAATTAATTGGTTATGAGTTAAAGCTACTGAAAATATTATATATATTCACTGGAGTCAAATTTCCTGTTAGGAATGATAATAGGAGAAAGAACTGACTTTGATGTCTTGCCAAAAGCCACCAGTATGGTGATCCCAGTTACTGTGATGTGGGCACCTGGCCTACAGATTTCAGAATTCTGTGTGGTTTCCCTCAACCAAGTTTCTGAAGGAGCCAGCAGAAAGGGGTAGGGGTGGGAAATGTGTTATCTATAAAAGTAAACCACAAAAATAATTTCCAAGTGCCACTAAAGGCCTCAATTTAGGCTGTAAAAACCAAGACATTTAGAATAAACTATTGTAACTTCTCACAAATGTGGTAACACACATGGCCAACAGCATGCTGGATGTGGGGGGTGGGGGGAGTGTGGAATATGTCAACATGGGTGGGGAAGAGGGAGAGGCTATGGGGGTGGAGATGTGAGCTTCATGGGTTTGAAGAATTGCTCTGCCCTTTTGGGAATTTTGCTTCTGACTCTTAAAAATTAATTTATTGTGATCTGCCATTGCAATATTAAAAAAATATATATGAGTGAAAGGATGCATATAGCACTGAGTAGAATACTTAGAAACTTTGGTGAACTATGCCGACATCTGAACAAAGGTGAAACCATCTTACCAATGGTTAGGAAGATTCACTCAACTTTTGATGACAGTTCTTCTAAATTAAGAATTAGTCATAACAGCTGCACCTAGAGATGTATTTACCCCAGAATCAAAAGTTGTATGTCAGAAGGGATAGATTAATAAATATATTGTTTATTCCATTAAAACAAGGTCAGCATTTCATTTTTTTGCCAGAAGGAGCCAAGTTTGTTTCCTACAAGCTATTTTCTATACAGGGTCTCTCAGGGTGCTTCTGGTTTGAAGGGGATGGGCAGGGAAAGAAAGAACCAGGAGTGGATTTGACAATAGAGAAATTTCATTACCTTAGATACCAAATTCCCAGGTAGGTGGTTTGAGAGTTGATTTTTTTTTTTTTTTTTTTTGGTCAACTTTCCAGTCTGCCTACCCCCCTGGCCAGTGGGTTACAGCAGTTCTGGGCATTTTGTTTTCATCCAGCAATGTCCAAAGATGGCAGGGGAAGAAGAAGATGTGTTTTTTCCCCCTTGAGTTCCACTTTAAGAGAAAGTAAACTGTACTCATGCATCCCACAGCTGACTTACCCTTATGTTTTATCGGCCAGATTTACATATTTTGCCGAGTTCCAAACTGGTAAGGGGGATGGAATTACCTTGACTGGTTTCATGGAAACTTACCTCCCTGAGGATGAGGAGGGCTCCAACCTCCCCTGAAACATATGGCTGCCTGATATGCCATCAGAATTGAGAGAGAGAATGTCTGCTGGGGAAACAACCAATAGTGTTTGTCACACAAGGGAAACTATTTAGAAAAGGCTTTAATCAAAATTTCCTTTGTGTCAAGTCAGATTGGTTATATTTTTCTTCTTGCAATTTTTTTATGCCCTCATCCTAAATGATCTAAAATGAAATCACATTCTGTGAGTGAGGCCAACCATCTCTCTAGACCAGTATTTTAAGCTTCATGAACCATACCCAGTCCCTGCCACCGGGGCTGTTGCTGCCTTCCCTTCTTCTTCATCTCCTCCTTCTCTCCCTCCTCATGCCCTCTCTCTTCCCCTTCTCCTCCTTCTTGTCCTTCTTCTTCTTCTTTCTTCTCCTCTTCCTTTTCCTTCTTCCTACAACCCTTTAAAACTATAAAAAAATTCTTAGCTTATGGCGTGTACAAAAAAGGCCAGGCCCATATGGCCTGAAGGCTTTAGTTGGCTCACCTCTGCCCTAGACAGAAGATGCAGAACAAGGGAAAATACAACCAATGTGCTAAAATAAAAGCTAGCATTTTGACATACTTGAATGAAATCTGTGAGATCACCTAGACCCAGTTACATGAACTGGGAAAGAGGAAAGAGTGGAAGAAGGCACCACACATAGGTAGTTTGGTTTGCCTCAGCTTGAGCAATGAACTTTTGCAGCAGGCAGAATAGCAGTGGAAGAAAAAGGCAGACACCCTGTTGAGGCCAAGAGATGTTTGGCTCTGATGGCAGTGTAATCCACTGGTTTTCCTAGATTGGGGGAGCTGGGGAAATCTGGGGATACATTAGCTTTAGAAAACTGAAATTCCCCCCTAAAATTCCATTTTACTGCTAAGAATAAGTGTAACAGAGAAAAACTCAAGTTCTCCATTATTAATGGAAGCATCTTATTCGTGCCTGTACTTCCAATTTTACCTTAAGCTTTCAGCTACTTCCTAGTAAGAGTTAATCACTTAGCTAATGTTTCTTCAATTTTGTTTTGATGTTTTTATTGGAAAGGAAACAAATGCAAAAAGGTGTCTTAATAATGTATGAGGGTACAAAAATACAATGATCTAAATCTAGCAGTTAAAAGTAAGTAGTTAACATATTTCAGTAAGACACTTTAGAATGATCAAAAAAATGAGAAACATTTTAAAATCTTGAATACTATCTCTTCCCTTCTGTGTAGGCTTCCTATTACAGTTAGAAAGAACACTAGAGGTTTAGGACATTAAGTCTAATAACAATGGCAAATCCATTGTCAGTTTTAGTTTGACTTAATTTCCTTTCTTATTTGGTATTATGGTAGGCAAGTGGGGAGCAAAATCAGTCTTAAAAAGGACCTAGGTTTGTTAGTAAATTGAGACTAGAGATCTGAAATGTGCCATGCAGTGTAGCTTTGGGGAATGACATGGTAACTGGAAGGAAACGGGCTCTTCATCCGGCAAGTGAGAGAACAGGATGGAGAAACCTAGGGGGAATTCTTACAGGTGCCCCCAAGTCAATGGGAAAACTGCCCAAGGAACTTGGAACCCTTTAACCGCTGTACTTCCTCAGTAGGAATGGGGAAAGAAATATGAAAAATTCCCTCGAGCCATCCTTATTTGAATGGGAAAAATTATACCTAATGAGTTGCAATAAATTCTAGATATTGAGAAATAAAGTTTAAAATTATAGACTCTTGAGTGAGGGGGATTACTTCAGGTCTTCTACTAACAGCTAAAGTTTTTATAGGTAGCTTGACTGTGATGATGATGATGATAATTATGATGATGATGATGATTCTGGTACAGCCTGATTGCCACTTCTTATAACTCAAAGCCAACCTGGAGGTGGGTGTGCAGGGGCTAAAGATTTTTCTTTCTGTTTTTTAAAAAAAATTTTAATGTTTATTATTTAGTTCTGAGAGAGAGAGAGAGAGAGAGAGAGAGAGAGAGAGAGAGAGAGACAGAGTGCGAGTAGGGGAGGGTTAGAGAGAGAAGGAAACACAGAATCTGAACCAGGCTCCAGACTCTGAGCTGTCAACACAGAACCCAGTGCGGGGCTTGAACTCATGACTCGGGGTCATGACAGAGTCGAAGTCAGATGCTTAACTGACTGAGCCACCCAGGTGCCCCCAAAGATTTTTCTTACTTATTTGTTTGCAGTTTATGAAGAATTTAGTTTAAGGACAAAAACTATTATAGATTTTTGTATTTACAAATTTCACATTAGTTTTTACTTTTGGAGTCATTATATTTACAAGTCAAACTGTATTTGGAGAATTACTGAGCTTGGAAATGTTGGTAATTAGTTGATAATATTGAAGAATAAGAGCAATATCCTTCCTGAAGAGACAAAAAAAATAAAATTTGGGGATCATAAGTATGTGATATGCTGAAGTCCGCATTAATAGATCACATGGTGACAGATCCCTAATGTCCCAGGTTACACTTCTGCCCCTCCATAGGTACTGGCTGGATTTAAATGATTAATGAGTGATGATGTGGACTTAGGTACTGTTCACATGTGAAGACTCCTTTGTGGTTTCTGGCCGTGGATTGTATTTGTGTCGTTGTTTGTGGTCTTATGGTTTTGCTTCTGGTTTTGCTCCACGTTCCTCCCTTCCCCCCACACCATCTGATGGATGACCCCTTTGCCTTATTTCTTTGGTCCACATTACCTAACACGCAGGGCTAATAACAAGGGTTGGTCTTAACTATTTCTCCAGCCTGCCCACTTTAGAATGTTCCTCTAGTCCTTGGAGTTTCTCCTCAACCTCCCCTGGCTAGGACAGGTTCCAGCGCATATAGGAACTTTACACTGACATGTACTTAGCAGGCTGAGGGTCCCACTTTGCTGGTGTCCAGAAAGGGTGGGAAGGAACCAAACTTCTTGCTGTTCTGCCCATTCAGACTAGCATAGCAGACTATTTAGATATACACAATTACATTTTACCCTAAACTGGGTAATTTCCTAAAGGAGTTACATAAAGGAAGAAAGAGATTACAGTTGTAGTTCCCTTGGATTTTCTCTTTAGTTTCAAAAAAGACAAGTTTCTAAAGATAGAGACCCCCAAGGATGGGATCTTGTGGATAATATTCCCACTCACCCTTTTCTTAAAATCTTTTGTTTATGTTTTTATTTTATTTTTTGAGAAAGAGACAGAGTGCAAGCAGGAGAGGGGCAGAGAGAGAGAGGGAGACAGAATCTGAAGCAGGCTTCAGGCTCTGAGCTGTCAGCACAGAGCCCGATGCAGGGCTTGAACTCATGGACTGTGAGGTCATGACCTGAGCTGAAATCGGATGCCCCACCGACTGAGCCACCCAGGTTCCCCCCACTCACCCATCACATTTCCATCACTTTTTTTATTTTCTCCATTCCCAAATCCCTAGTCTCTTCTGGGTAAAACACCACCCCTTCCACGAGAAAAGCTCCTGGGTTGGAGTTAGGCAGTCTCAGGTAGCATCCAAGACTTCAGTAGTGGTTAATGGGAGACAGTGATATTTATTGTCACTCAGTCTCGCTGGCTGCAGTGGTAAGGATCAGTTTCTGTACCAGGGGTGATGAGGGGCCAAGTTCCTCCAATTTATTTCCTCTTTTATGGCTCTATCAGAGTGAACTGTGGCCCTTCTGGTTCTTAGTCTAAGGAATGTTTCCCATAGCAGGTGCAGAAATGAGGTCCAGAGAGGCTTAGTAACTCTACTAAGGTCACATGGCTGGTAACAATCAGCTCTAGAGCCCATAGCCTCCCCCTCTACTTCATACTGGCTGCTTTCCACTGTACCATAGTGACACTGATTCATGTCAATTTACCTTAAGAATAATAGATTTAGGATAGAATATCCTTCCTTGTTTTGATAAGAAAAAAGAATCGAGGGGAAAACATTAGTAATAAATCAGTGTCATCTTGCATTATCAGATGAGACTACAGCAAATGATATACTAAAATTGTCAAAATAATATAGCATCAGTCAAATAAAAAGAAGCACTATACCTCTTCTACTTATTTCTTAATTTTTTTCACTGGATTTTTTTGTCTCAGAAAAAGTACATTTGTGGCATTAGCTTGGACTTATGTATCAATCAAAGATAAATATTTATAATAAACAGTTGTGGATTAATGCTGGCTTTCTTCAGGGTCCTTAGGTTATCTATACCCAAATCTCTATGGCAAGAAGTTTCAGCACACTCAGAAGATAATCCACAGGAAAAATAGCGTTTTTCCAACGTGGGACACAGGCCTTTCAGCTTTGCTACAATCTACAGGGATAGATTCCCCCAGCAGTGAGGATTTTCCAAGTGCCAGGAGACCTCTATCCATAAGTATATTAACTTGTCACTCACTATTTCTAAAAAGTATATTCCCTGAACTGAAGTCTATCGTTCTTATTGAAGAGGGTAAATTATTGGCCTTCCCCTGATTACCACATACCTGGATCCCTGTACAAATTCTCAATATTTTATTCCTTTTGCTTGTCTTCTGGCTTGAGCATGTGTGTGTGTGTGTGTGTGTGTGTGTGTGTGTAAGAGAGACAGAGTATATGTGTGTGTGTGTATGTGTGAATATGCGATGAGCATGTAGGTGTGTATATAAGTGTGTATGTATATGAATGTGTATATGTGTGTCAGGGTACATGTATGTAAGAGACTACGAGTGTGTGTATCAGCCAGAATAAACAGAATATAGTTATACTTAGACTACTGTTTCAAGGCCCTAAGACAAAGATAGATGAGAGAGACTGAAATATTGTTCATCAAAGTTTAAGTCTTGGGGCACATGATTAGCTCAGTTTCTTGAGCATCTGACTCTTGATTTTGGCTCAGGTCATGATCCTAGGGTCGTGGGATTGAGCCCCACATCAGGCTCCTCACTGAGCATGGGGCCTGCTTAAGATTCTCTCTCTCTTCTCTGCCCTTCTCCCCTGCTCGTGCATGTTCTCTCTCTCTCTCTCTCTCTCTCTCTCTCAAATAAATAATAATAATAAAAATTTTAAAAAAGTTTAAGTCTTTGTTAGTATCTTTTTATAAATTGAAGAAATAAAAACTGTACCAGAAAAACATCATTTCATTTCCCCACTGGCTGTGAGAACAGAATTGGACAGCTTCTCCCTTATGCAACCAACTGCCCCATTATGGTAAAGCTCAAGAAGCCATGTAGTTAATAACTACTGTGTGCCAGGCTGTGAGTATAAATAGATGAATAAGACATGGTTCCTGCCTCTGAGAGCTCAAGTCTACTGGAGCCACAGATACATGAATAAATAACCATAATACAATGTAATAAGTGAAATGACATCAGCGTAATCAAGGGGTTATGAGATCATGGAGGAATCATTTTTAACCCAGCTTAAGAGTGAAGGCCATGTCTCTGGAACTTTCTAAAGAAGATTAATGCAAGAGCTATGTTTTAATGGACAAGTGGCACATTTCTATGGGCATTTAATCCTCATTAGAGCCTTGCTTTTAATAACATAATTTTTAAAAATGCTCATTACTAAGCTTCTTTTTCAGCTGCAGGGTGCTGAAGTGTTTGTCCCACTTTTTTCCTGCGTTCCCATCTTGCTGTGTTTAGATGATACAACCACATAGCTGGGCTTTCTATATATGTGATACCATAGTGCTACTGTTTTTTTAAATAAGTTTCGAAAATGGGAATCCATAGTAAGTGCGAATAAGGTCACTGTCATAAGGCAAGTCAAGATTCTTACTGTATGATTAAGATTGAGAACTTCGCTAAATGACTTGTCCAAGGCCACACAGTAAGTGGGTGGCCAAGCCAGCTTTGAAAATGAGAAATGCCTGATTCCTGGTGGGGTATATTACCAGGCCACAAATGAATGGAAGAGCTAAGTGATATTTATGGCTGGTGATGATGAAAACCCTCAAGAGGGCTGGATGATCATTCAAAAGAGTGGATATTTCTCAGTACTTATTTATACCTCGTGGGATTGAAAATTGGGATGGCCATTCCACAATAACCATCTGCTGGCTTCACTTTTGCAAAAGGCGTTTTTTTCCAGTGTCACTAAACATCTCTGTGAAAAGCCATGTCAGAAAGCACTTTAGTATGTGACATTCTCAAAACTTCAGGAAATGTTTAGGTTATTTCCAGCTTGTTAATTATAGCAGGAGAGTCTGTTTGGGGAGATCCGAAACAGCAACTCAAAAAGAGCCCAGGGCTTTGAGAAGAGACCAGGGTTTGTGTTCTGGCTCAGACACTCAGTAACTGTGCAGATCACATGCCTGCCAGAGAGCTTCAGTCTCTTCTTCTGTTATGTAGGGGTTAGACTATGAAGTATCTGATTTCACTATTATAAATCCCTTGCTTTCTTTTATTGGATCATGACTGATCAATTCTAGACAAGTTGAAGCCCCTCTTAGCCTGGACATACGTAATAAAACTTGCTTGTGTCAATATTATAATGTTAATTTAGAGGGACATTCACTGCTCCTTCCTGATGAGAGGAACTTAGGTCTGCATGACTAATCTTCCTTTTAGGAAATGGTTCCTTAAACTGTAGGCATGCACTGTAGCTGTAACTAGTGTACATAGAGTTCATTCTCCTTTGGATTACTCTTGTGTCATGCCTTGACCAATGTGCACTGATTTGGGATGTGCAGTACAAGTAGAAATTAACATAGAGTCATTGTGACTTTCCCAGAGAAGTACTTGTCAACTGGAGTTAAACAAAACAAAACAAAACAAAAAACAAGACCCATTCCCACATGATGTAAAATCCAGTGGAGAACTTTTAAATACACTATCCGGTTGTCAAAATGTAAGCCACAAATTGTGGATGAGTGGTGTCCAGTAGGATAAAAGTGTTCTGTATCATAGGTACAATTAAAAATGGTAGAGCCCACTGATTTCATAATCTTCTTATTTTAAAGAAGTGGGTGAAGAAGGAACCAGGATGAGCCAGACACTGTGCTGACCTGCCTCCTTGTTCTCCTATTTAATCCTTTCAACAATGAGGAGAGGTATGTATTATTAAATATCTGTTCAGCAGAGAGCAGACTGAGACCCAGGGAGGCTGAGAGATTTACCCAGGGTCGTACAGTTAGGAGGTAATGAAGAACATAGTCATTCTTTGTTCTGTCTGACTTTAAAGCTCTAGTTCATTCTGGGAACTTCCTTGCCTCACTCCCTATTCCCTGCTTATCAACTTTAGGAGGCTGTGCTAACTTCAAGTTAAAATCCAGATTAGATTATTGAAGTCAACTTTCCCCCTCTTACTCAGAAGCCAGCCTTTTCTGTTTCTTCTTCTGTCAAGGCTCAGTGTCCCTCACATTGTTAAGCATTGAAAGGACCACCCTTGATATGTTGACAAGAAATCAGCTTCTAATCTGCAACACTTCTTTATATGGCTCGTCAGCTCGGAGCTCCTACCAGAGAAGTATTTCACAACTGGCCTGGCCACCTTATCACATTCCAAGCAGAGTTCAGGCTTTCGTGGGCTGCAAAACTTGAAAACCCTTAGGGTGATAAGTTATTTGCTCTTTATTTTAATGCCACCAGTACTTATTCCATTCCCTTTTTTCCCTCTGTGTCTGAAAGAAGCCATATTATCTTCTATCACGTACCAGAGGGCATTTAGTGTTGGGTTACAGTACAAATCATGACATCCAGCAGTTCATTGTTCCAGCTTGCCCTCATGCACACACAGAGAGCATGAAGAGAAAACTTGGTCATTTTAAGTGGCACACCATTGGGCCCACTATGAAAAGAATTTTTCATTTGGTTTGTGTCCAATGGCTGTTCTGTGAAATTTGGGTGAATTTTATCTCTAGCTTAAATGGAAGGCACTGGTTTTGTTCTTTCCTTCTGTCCTACAGAAGACTCTGCTTCTCCTATAAGCTATCTAGTGTGTGCCTGAAAAAGGTTAAGATGGTCTGCAGGGCGGGAGACTTTTCATCAGAATTTATTACTGTTCAAAGCTGCAATAGAGGCTTTCATTTAACACTGGCCTTTGTATTTCCACCCATGAAAATTGTTCATACCATGACCAATCTGATGCATTGTCAGTGTGCTTCATGGAATATTCCAAACAAGACCACAGTGAAGCAACTCTTTGGTGGGAGGAAAAGGGGAAGATACTGGGGCACTCAAAAAACTAAAGTTTGCTTTAATACTTTGTGGCATTATCCATCCAGGTCATAGCTCCCTTAGGCAAGGACTGATGGTAACTCTGTTTTGATAGTTAAAAGAATACCTTGGTTAGATGCTACCCCACCATGTGGATTCTTACAATGAAACAAATTTTCAATTAGACCTAAGGAAAAGAGTGGCTCTAAATTGTAGTCTTTTGTCTCCATTGAAAACCCAATACCTGCCAATCACAAGAGCCAATCTAATTTGTTGTATTTGTATTTTTCTTGCATTAAGTAAAAATCTTTCTTAGCATCCATCAGAGCTGTGTTCTAAGGAAAAAGAATTGTACACACTCATACTCTCTTCATAGTTCATTGATTTAAAACATTTCTATGTGAATTAAACACACACATCTCACAATTACAGTCAGTAGTATTCACATAATCTCCAAATACAGAAAGAAAAAAGATAGTAAGAAAAAATGTTCTTAAAAATGGATAGTAAATCTAAAGAGGAACTAGTTGTACATTGGTCTTAAAACACAATTTCTCTAAATTAATGTTATATGAACAGAAGACTAAAGGTTAGAATCCATAATTGAGTACTGTGCACACGGACACTCAGAATACATAGTCAATTTCTGTAAATATGCTGAGGCCATGATTCTAATGTCTTAAGTGCTAACAATAAGACCTTGAAAAAAAAAATCTACGTTTTAAAAGCATACACTGTAAATCACACAGGAAAGGGGGTAATGTGAAAAGGAACTGCAATGTTGGCCCAGGGAGGGCAGAGGCATTACTTGCTTCAGGTCTTACAAATATCAACCTTAATGGGAGGGTCTGGAGAATATGCCCTTCTAGTTTGCTGCATAGGCCCTGACCTCATGTTTATAAGATCCTTTGGGGGATCCCAGCACCCTAAAGGAAATGTGTTGCCATTACCACAGTTGCCCTGGGAGGTGGTTAGTGATTTACGTTAAATTCCTTCTGCTAAAGGACCTTGGCAGCTTTTAGTGATTAACTTCTTAGAAGTCTTCCCTGGCCCTTACCACCTCCAATCAACTTGCTAACTCTTACCCAATAAAAACCCATCAGTCTGAGCTACTCTAGCAGTCCCCTTCTCTTCACAACAGTGTGTATGCTCCTGTGGCCTGTGAAACTATGTGGTGCACTGAGTCTGTGCTGGGTCTTTTTTGATGTTTTTTAACCCAGTGCCTAGCAGACTGTCTGACACTGAACAGCTCGAAATGAATGCAGAATTTCCCAGCGTTTGCCATGAATTGCCAAACTGCTTTCTGGCAAGATAATCAAGAGTGGCAATAAAACTTAGTATTACTTAAAACAAAACAAGATAAAACCAACTAACCAAACGAACAAAAAACACCAAAACCTTGCTCATATTAGAGAGGTAGAAGAAAAATAATATTTCATTATTTCCATATACTAGTGTTGCATGTTTTTTTACATATTTATTGGCAACTTACTCTTATTTTTTGTGTGAATTCCATGTCCTTGTCTTTAGTCCCTTTTCCTACTGGGTTGCCTATTTTTTGTTTTTGATGCATAAGAGTCCTTCCTATATTAAGAATTTTAAACTGTTTAATACACAAAATATTGCAAATGTATTTTCTACTTTGTCTATAGCTTTTTCTTTTCTTTTTCTTTTTTTTTTTTTTTTTTTTTTGCTACTACCTGGGTTTTAGGAAGCAAATTTTTTCATATTCCCCATTTTAGGTGCTTTCTTATTTAGTTAATATCAGAAATTATGTGACATCTATAATGAAAATGTAGTTTTCCTGATTCAGCATCCTGACTCAGCTGTCATGCCCAGGTGTCCTGAGCAATCTGAAAACCTCCTGAATGTTATTTACTTTGACCGACTTATATTATGGGTCTCGAAAGTCAAACATTGTTAATGGTTCTGCCATAGCCTTGTTCATAGAATTCTACACAGAGAATGATACTTGCCTCTGAGTTATTTATCAAACAAAAAGGAAAATGTCTATACCTATTACTTATTACTATAATCTATAATTGTTAGTATCGTGTTTGTACGGGCCATTTCTCTATTAATATTGATCATTAGTTCAGCATTATTCCTGTCTAATGAGACTTTTCTTTTTTTTAAGTTTATTATTTTGAGAGAGAGAGAGAGCAAGAAAGGGCAGAGAGAGAGGGGAAAGGAGAATCTCAGGTAGGCTCCACACTGTCAGCGCAGAGCCTGATGTGGGGCTTGATCTCATGAACCATGAGATCATGACCTGAGATGAAATCCAGAATCAGATGTTTAACTGACTGAGCCACTCAGGCATGCCATAATGAGCCTTTTCATCTTCAACTTTGATATAATAGTTTTTGACCTTCAAATTTTAGACCTTCAACATTGTTGTCCATGAATCTTAGCATATATACAACTAATACATTAAAATTAGAGGGATAAAAAGGAATGATGCTGGCTTCCTCTCAATTGCTCTACTACATGAGATACAAAATATTTATAGTGCTCTCCTTCAGTTCTATTTGGGTACTACTAGCTCTGTTATATTCATAGAAGAAAGAACACTTTTTAAAAAAAAATTTCTAAGTCAAATTGAATTTGAAATGGTATCCTTTCAAAGATCAGAAGAAAATCTACTCTCAGACATTTACAGGTGTCCCTCTGAAGTATCTAGGCCAGAAAACTAAGATGTCACATTATCTAGAGAAATGGAAAAGCCTTTTGTTGTTGATGCACTGGAACTGACTGTATAGTACTTCTTGCAGGTGGCTGGCATGGCCCAGAAAAATCATGTGGCCTCTTGCCTCAAAGCCAAGCTCAGGTGGGGCCACCTGGGTGCCTCCATCAGTTAAGTATCTGACTCTTGATTTAGGCTCAGGTCATGATCTCATGGTTCATGAGTTCCAGCCCTGACTGGGGCTCTGCGTTGACTGTCCAGAGACTACTTGGGAATCTCTCTCCCTGTCTCTCTGCCCCTCCCCTGAACATACTCTCTCTCTTTCTCTCTCTTTCTCTATCTTTCTTCCTCTCTCTCAAAAATAAACAAACATTAAAAAAACTAATAATTTTAAATTAAGCTCAGGCCTTAAGATTCATAAGCTGAACATTTAGGGATGAGCTTTGCTCATTACAGCAAAGACTAGGGATGTGATGTCTCTTCAGGAGAGGCAGCACAGAATGGAAGTGGTGGGGGTGAGGGGGCAAGCGAAGTGTATATGGGGTAAAGAATGCCACTACCCCTCTTGTAAAGCACGGGGTGGGGTTGGATGGTTGGCAAGGTCATGGAAAGGAGTTTGGATTTTATTCTACGTGAATGGGAAGACATTAGAAAGTTTGAGGCAAAGAAATATCTAATTTGTGTTTAAAAAGACCCTTTCTGGACCCTGTCTTACAGAATTAAAAATACGAATCTATAAATCTATTTGCACAAGGATGATCACTGTGACATGGTTAGTAATAGCAAAAAAAATTTATTTTTAAGGAAAAGAAAACAATCTGATGGTTTATCAGTAATGGTAAAAGAATTTCCACATATCTATATCACGGAATACTGTGTAATTATTTAAAATAATAAAGACTCTGTACCTAAGTACTCAATCTGGAAAGGTTTTAATTATGTATTACAGAAGAAAGAGAAAATCAAGTTGCAGCCCATGTGTATAGCATAATTTTATTTTGTTAGAGAAATATATACTTGCATCATTGAATAAATTTAGAAAAATAGGGAGAAATGCACACTGAGTTATCATGGTTATCTCTGGATAATGTATATTTATAAATAATGACACAAAGTTGGCTGAAAGAGAAATGTCACTCAAATTTAAAAATATCTTATGATCTTTCCAAATATTTTAATTCCTGAATTCTCATTTTTAATCACCTAAAGTGAAGAAAAGAAAGAAATTTTTTTTTTATTTTAAAAAAAATTTTTACCATTTTTTATTTATTTTTGAGAGACAGACAGAGAATGAATGGGGGAGGGGCAGAGAGAGAGGGAGATGCAGAATCTGAAGTAGGCTCCAGACTCTGAGCTGTCAACACAGAGCCCAACACGGGACTCAAACTCATGAACCGTGAGATCATGACCTGAGCTGAAGTTGGAGGCTTAACCGACTGAGCCACTCAGGTGCCCCTAGAAATTTTAAAAATGTTTCCTGCCATTACAAATATTTAGACCTTATCCTGAGATGTTGGTCTTAATTCTCATCCAATTACCTAATTATTCAGGTAATTCCTTAGAGGAGACTCAAGACATATTAGAACACACCTTCCTGAAGCATTAGTTTAGCAGCTATGTTTTGTGAGTCAGTGTCTCTAAAACTAGTCTCTTACCTGAGGAGGGAGCAGGTTTCTGGTCATGATTACTGCTTTTTTTTTTATTTCATTTGAAAAATAATTGAGAAAAACAAGGTTTTCTCCAATGTTCACTGATATGTTATCAGCTTTTGACAGGGATTTACTGAAGACCAAATGCAGCAATTTCCATATATCTTCCAGCTTATTGATTGTGAGGGGCATGTGGGGTTTGGCTGCTCAGTATCTAACATTCTTCCTAGTTAGGAGGATCCTTCATTTTGTGACCCTTGGTGGGAGGTAAAATCCTTAACCCTCTCTGCGGAGAAGCAGACTCTAGAGCCATCCTGCGTGAGAATGAAAGTCAGCAACTCCACTTGAGAGCTTGTGACCATAGATTACTTAACCTCTCTTTCTCAGCTTCCTCATCCATAAACTGGAAGCAATGCTAGCTTCTTCCTTATCGAGTTGGTGTGATGCATAACTGGGTCAAATAATGAACTGCCTGACACAGAGTTAAGTGCTGAGTAAGTGCCACACTAAAAAATAAATTATCACAACATGATAAGAAGTCGATATGGTGCACCAGAGTCAGGGTGAACTGAGGGGCAGGGAGAGCTTCACCTGCATTCCCACAGAAGCCCCAGGCAGTGCACCTGGTTTGAATGATTGTTTTATTAGTTGGATTTCAGACTTTAAAAACTGATTTCAATTTTTATTAAATCTATACATGCACGTGGTTTAAATAATCCTGTTGTTCTACATTTCATAATAATAAAAAAAAACCCACAATATTCTGTCCAATCTGCCTCCTCATTTTTCCACTCCCCAGTGGCAACCCCTTTCAACTCTTTTGTTAAATAACATGATTATATTGCTAGTTCTTCAAGTTTCAATTGGAAGTGTTGCCACTATGGAAAATGAGGATTTAGTGCTTTTTTTTAAAGCCCGCTTTTCTCCTCGCCACAACCACCACATCTTCCCATCCTTCAAATAGATTTGTGCTTTGGTTTACATCAATGTTATGTGTTTGCATCATTAAGACCATGTAAATATTTTCAGAGCTGAGCAAGGGTATTTTCTGGGGCTACTTCTGCTTCTCTTTTTCCTCCTCCTCCCCCTCTTCCTCCTCCTCCTCCTCCTCCTCCTCCTCCTCCTTTTCCTTGAAAACCTTTTTATCCTGGAGTGAATCAATGTCATGGTTTTTTTATTTGCTTGTTTTTCCTTATTCTTATTATTAATTCACCCTCAAATTCTTCCCAGTTTTCTAAATATTCTCTAAGTATGTTCAAACATTACAATTTCATCAGCTTCCTTTTTTGGACCTGCTGTAATCAGAGTGTGTTGACCTATTCCTGTACCGTTCTCCTATAGGGATGTCCTTCATGTCATTCTGGTGATTGACTGTCACCTGTTCTTAAGTTTGATCCCCTGTTTCCTGGATTTTTTATCTTCTTTCTTATTCCCACTGTCATTGTGGGGGAGCCTTGGCAGCCTCCTGTGTAGCTTCTTTACCTAGTAGCTTCCTGATAAAAACATAAAAAGAAGTCTGAAATACTGTGCATCCGAAAATTTCCTTTTCCTGTACCTCACAATTAAAATGTACAGTTTGACAGTATATAGAATGATTTCTTGCTTACTTTCGAAAGATTGCTCCTTTGACTTTTTGCTTCCTGTGTTGCTTTGAAATACGATGAGTCTGTCTGATTTCTGATACTTTGTATGTGACCTGTTCCATCCCCCCTGACCTAAACCCCAGCATGGAAACTTTTAAGATATTCCCTTTATGATTGGTATTCTAAAAGTACTTCAAGGTAAGTCTATTTTTATGCATTTACTAAGTATGCAATGGTCTCTTTGACTTGAGAATCTAATATACCACAATTCTGGGAAATTTTATTGAATTATTTCTTTGATGATTTACCATCTTGACTTTCTCTGTTCTTTCTGAAACTCATATTGTTCAGTTATTGGACCTCTGGATCCATTTCTTAAATTTGATACTTCTCTCCTTTATTGCGTTAACATACCTCAAGTTATACTTGTATATTTTTCAAGTATAATTTACATGTAAAATTCATAGAATTCATCCTTTTAAAGTATATAGAGTTAGAAGGAATTTTGACAAATGTATACAATAATAATCACCACCTAATGTAAGATAGATTTGTTTTGTGTCTCTTTTTTTCACATACTGTAACACATATTTCAGTAGTTCATTCATTTTTCTTTATTTGTTTGAACCTTTACTTACTACTTTTGAGAAACAAAGAGACAGAGCAGGAGCAAGAAAGGGGCAGAGAGAGAGAGAGGGAGACACAGAATCGGAAGCAGTTTCCAAGCTCTGAGCTGTCAGCACAGAGCCCAACGTGGGCGAACTGTGAGATCATGACCTGAGCTGAAGTTAGAAACTTAACTGACTGAGCCACCCAGGTGCCCCTCAGTAGTTCATTCTTTTTTATTGCTAAGTAGTGGTATTCCATTGTGTAGATATACCACATTTTATCAGCTGATAGATATTTCAGTTATTCCCATTTTTAGCTAGTGTCAACGTTGGCATAGCGACATTTTTAAAAATCAAATGACTTTTTAATTTTATTTTTTAAAGTTATTTATTTATTTTGAGAGAGAGAGAGAGAGAGAGTGTGTGTGTGTGTGTGTGTGTGTGTGTTTGGGGGGGAGGGACAGAGAGAGAGGGAGAGAGAGAGAATCCTAAGCAGGCTCTGCACTGTCAGTGTGTAGCCCGATGTGGGGCTTGAACTCACGAACTAGGAGATCATGACCCCATCCAAAATCAAGAGTTGGATACTTAACCAGCTGAGCCACCCATATGCCCCACATACCAACTTTTCAAAGATGTGTTTTCATTTCTTTTGAGTAAATTCCAAAGAGTGAAAATGGTGGGTCATATGGTAAGGATATATTTATCTACTAATCCAGTTTCCAAAGTGGCTGTATCATTTTGCATTCCCATCAGCATGGAAAATCCAATTTCTCCTCACCCTCACAACTCTGGCATTGTCATTCTTTTCAATTTTAACTATTCTAGAATGTGTATATAAAATCTCACTTAAAAAATTGTTTTTCTGATGACTAATAATGCTGAGGATCTTTTCATCATAATTTGTATGTTTCTTTTTGTGAACTCTTCAAATATTTTTCCACCCCTTTTTAGGGGGGGTTATTTGTCTTCTTATTGAATTGTAAGAGCTCTTTATATATCTAGATACAAGTTTTACAACAGATATGAATTTTGTAAATATTTTCTCTAAGATTGTGGCTTGTTTTGTAATTTTCTTAACAGTACCCTTCATAAAGTGGAAGGTTTAAATTTTTATAAATCCAATTTATAAAAGTTTTCTTTTATTTTGTGTTTTTCTTTGATGTCCAATCTAAGGAAATTTTACTATACTCAAATTCATACAGATTTCCTCCTAAGTTTTGTCCTAGAACTTTCCTAGTTTTAGCCATTATGTCTGGTTTATGATCATGTTAAGTTAATATTTGTATACAACATGAGGTAATGGTTGGGTTTCATTTTTTTGACATATGAATATTCAGGTGTTCCAGAACTATTTGTTGAAAAGACTTTCTTCTTCTCACTAAATTACCTTGATACCGATGTCAAATATCATTTGCCATATGTATGTAGGTCTGTTCTTGTTTTTTTTTACCTTTATGACTATTCTTATGCTAATACAATATTATCTTGAGTGGGGTAGCTTTATAGAAAATCTTGAAATCAGGTAATGTGAGTACTTCAAATTTTTTCCTAAATTTTCATATTTGTTTGGGTCTTCTAGGCATTTTCATTTTCATATAAATTTCAGATTCAATTTATTGATTTCTACAAAAATAGGTGGGATTTTGATTGGGATTGCATAAACTCTGTGGATTAATATGGTGAAATTCACATCTTAACAATATTGAGGTTTCTGATCTATTTGCATGATATATCTCCTTACGTATATAGTTCTTTTAAAAATTCTCTCAGCAATGTTTTACTGTATACGTCTTCACGAATTTTGTTAAATGTATAACTAAGTACTTACTGTTTTTATAATTTTAAAAATATCGCTTTCTAACTATACATTGTTATGAACATTCACATATCAGGTTATGGAAATGTGTATGGAAATGTGTTTTTTTTTCTTCTTGGGAAATATCTAAGGGAGGATTGTTGGAGCGGATGGCGGATGCATGTTTAACCTTTTAAGATTTTTATATGTTGTATTTTTTTATCTTACTGTCATGTCAAACTCTTCTATAAATTCTAGAAGTATTTTTTTCTAAATTCCACAGGATTTTCTACAAACGCAGTCATGTCATTGGCAATTTAAGATAGTTTTCCTCCTTCCTTTCTAATTTGTATGCCTTTTCTTTCTCTTGTTTGACTGTATAATATTGAATAGAAGTGGTAGGAGTGGGAATCCTATTTCCATGTCTAGCTCCCAGTCCTAGGAGGAAAGCATCTAATTTTGATAACAAACTCAATTTCTTTAATGGATACACAAGTAATCTCTTTTTTCTTGAGTGAGCTTTGATAGTTTGCATCTTTCAAAAAATTTATTTCATTTACATTGTTAAAATTGTTGTCAATAAATTATTTATAATATGCTTTTTAAACTTCCATAGAATCTGTTGAGATGTTACATCTCTCATTCTTGATATTGATAAATTATATCTTCTCTATGCTTTTCCTGATCAGTCTGACTGGAAGTTTACCAATTTTATTGAACTTTTCAAAGAATCTGTCTTTTCGGTTCTATTGATTTTTCCTATTATTTGTCCATTTTCTATTTCATTGATTTATGCTCTTATCTCTATTATTTCTTTTTTTCTATTTACTTTGTTTTAAGTTGACTCTTCTTTTTCTAGTATCTTAAGTTGGAAGCTTATGATTTTAGGCTTTTCTTCTTTTCTAATACAAACATTAAAACTATACATTTCCCTCTAGTGTAATGACTGTTTTATTTGCATCTCACAAACTTAGATACATTCTGTTTTTATTTATATTCAGTTAAAATATAATCTAATTTCTCTTGTTATTTCTTTTTCAATCAAAACTTATTTAGAAGCTTAACTTCTGAATATTTGCGATTTGTCAGATTTAAAACAATTTAATTGAAGTATAGTTGACATTTTATATTAATTTCAGGTGTACAACTAATGATTTGAGAATTATGTGTATTATGAAATGCTCAACACAATAACTGTAGTCATTGTCACCATATGATGTTATTACAATATTATTGGCTATATTCCCTCCCGTGACTTGTTTATTCTTTTTTTATATTTGTTTATTTTGAGAGAGAGAGAGAGAGAGAGAGAGAGAGAATGCACACGCATGAGTGGAGGAGGGGCACAGAAACAAGGAGAGAGGGAAAGAATCCCAAGCAAGCTCTGTGCTGTCAGCACTGAGCCTAACATCGGGGCTCAATCCCACAAACTGTGAGATCATGACCTGAGCTGAAATCAACCTGAGTCAAAATCCAGAGTTGGATGCTTAAGCGACTTGAGCCACCCAGGCACCTCCGTGTAGGAGGGCCTATTTATTTATTCTATAATTGGAAGTTTGTACCTAATCACCTTCAACCTATTTTATTTCTCTCAGCTTTTTAAAAATCATTGATTTCTGATCTAATTCTGTGGACATCAGAGAACATACTTTGTATAATTTTATTTAAATTATAAGATATTTTAATTGAACAGCCAATAAAAAGGAAAAAATTATTGATTAAAATATTTTATGACTTGTTTCATTGCACAAAATATGGTCTATTCATGAATAGGCCATTTGCATTAGAAAAAAATGTGTATTCCATATAAATTTTGGTTGGAGTGTTTTACAATTATTAGATCAAATTACTTAATAGTGTTGTTAAAGTCTTTCATACCCTTATTGATATATTTATCTACTTGTTTTATCAGTTATTAAGAGAAAGGTATTGAAATCTCTAGATGTAATTGTGCGTTTGTTTATCTAGCTTTTCAGTTCTACCACATTTTTTTCTTCATGTATTTTGAAGCCCTGTTATTAGGCACATACATACTTAGGATTATGTCTTCTTGATAAATTGACCTGAATGTGGCTTTTCCATGGTAATACTTTCTTATAGGAAGCATTTATCTGATATTAATGGAGCAAGTAAACATTTTCTTTGGTTAGTCTTTGCAGTCTTAGTTTTTGATAGTCTTTCCTTACACTTTTATTTTTAACCTTTGTTTCTATATTTAAAGCAGGTTTTGTTAGACACTATATAGTTAGACATCTGACTTTCAAGTAGACTGTCACCTAAAGACAGGCTTTATCTTGGTCATCTTTTTGCTGCCCTCAGCATGTAGCAGAATGTCTCTCAGCTTGTGAACATGAATTGAAGGAGTGGAGTAGCAGCACATAGATAATCATAGTGGACAGTGTTGAGCCATGTAGCATAATAGAACATATGTATGAATTGGCTTATTCTTCCCTTTCCATGGAAATTTAAATGTTAGCATTCAATTATGGCCAGAACATATTTTGGAATAACTAATGAACAAAGTGAATTTGGCTTTGAACATTGATAACTTGATTCCTATTCAGTTAAAATGGCTTTCATTACTTTTCCTTTTTCTCAATTGTTTAAAGCAATTAAAAAATTTTCTAAGTTCAGCCCCCAATGATAATTAGAAATGAATTTAATTTATTTCTGGACCTTGAAGAGAATGTCTTTTATTATTTGGTAATTGAGAATGGGGAGAAATTATGCTTTAATATCTTTAAAAAAATAAATACAAGAGAAAACATAAAATACATAAAAGTAAAACATTTGGAATTGTTTTTAGCCACTCTAGTCTTTTTTTCTCAATTGAATACAATTATCTGGAGGCGCCTGGGTGACTCGGTCGGTGAAGCATCTGACTCTTGATTTTGGCTCAAGTCATGATCTCATAGCTAATGAGATCGAGCCCCACATCAGGCTCTGGGCTGGCGGCATGGAGCCTGCTTGGGAATTTCTCTCCCTCTCTCTCTCTGGGCCTCCCCTGCTTGTCCTCTCTCTCAAAATAAATTAATAAACATTAAAAAAATTAGTTAAATACTTCTTTGGGTTATGATGATTCTAAGATATGTATTCTGTAGAATCTCCGTAGCCCTTTTTAATAGATCACTAAGATTTATAAATTATCTTAGTTACTTAAAAGGAAGAAATAATTTCATACATCATCTAATAATTCTAAATTTAAGCAGTTAATATAATTAATAGTGTATCCTTTAAATAAGGCAATTAAATGCAAACAAACATAATTTGCTAAATTTTCACATGATTGAAAATTAATTTTTGAAAACTTAGGTAGATGATGCGCAATATTAACTAAAGCATTGTGAGCCAGGCATGTGCTAGAGCATATAGATGTTAACCACACGTGTTTGCAGACAATAGCCATGTTGAGGTGCTATTACCAGAGGAAATTATCTATAGTCAGGCTGTGTCCCAAGAAGCTACAGAGGGTAACATTTATGACATTAGGACATTGTATCAAAGTTCAGCATCTAACCCTAAGACTGAGAGGCTTTGAAAGTTGATTTTATGTACATTCTGAGAGCTGACCCTTATTTTTAGAGAAGATTCATGACACTCATTTCAAAACCAGTAAGGCCATTTAATGAATTGGCAATGACAGGAATAGTCATAGGAATCACAGCACTCCTAGCCCATTTTCTTCCTGTGGTCAGATTTTTATTAGAAACCAAATTGTAACCCCAAACCACTCTACATTGAGAAATTACTCTTACAAGGACCAGAAATACTATAAATCAGACCAGAATTTCTTGTACTAAGGCAGATTAAGTTGACATGAACACTCCCTCTTCTTCCATTTATTTGATCAAATAAAACAAAATAATAACAGAAGTCTTACAATGTGTAGCACAAAAGAAAGAGAAATCCCAAGATGCCAGAAATAAATAAGGACTTTGATGCCAAAAACTAAAAGACCCAAGGTATCCTGTTTAAATATTTATGTAAAAACTGGGCTAGGACCAATGGGATCCCAGCAGATACAAAGATGAAACCACTCTAGAAGAATGCTTTCCCAAAACTTGGTGTGCAGGACTCCCGCCTGAAAAGAAAAAACAACAATCTCCCTTCTGAAGATAATACGCTCACCATAAAAAAGCACAGAGTACTTGAGGAAACAAACCAAGTATTTGTAAGAATATTAAATCCTAGGAACTCTCATACTCAACCATTGAGAGTTTAAAACTGTACAGCTGCCCTGTTCTTGTAGCATTAAGAAATGTGGTCACTCCAAGTGGGGAGTCATAGTGGGCACTAGAGGTTGGGAAGAATGGAGGCTGTTTGATGAACTCAGATTTATTCTAGTAACCCCCCCAAATATTTCTCCCATCAGAACATCAGAGCATGTAGTTCATTGACAACATATCTCTGTGCATTGCTTTATCATGGACTTCAAACAATTTTACTGGAAAAATAGGAAATCATGATATAGAGAAGGAAGAATATAGGATATCATGTGGAGAATGAGGAATATGGATAGAAAGAAAAACTCAAAATAGATTAGGAGAGTAGGTAGTGTAACTTGGAGACATGAAAGTATGTGGGACTTGTATGCTGCTACCCTCTGTCAATGTTTTACGAACCATAAAATTATATCATTAGTTCTTCTGTCCTTTTTTGCCTTTGTTTGCATTTCAGTTTTTTATAAGCTCCTCTCCCCAACCTTGAAAGCACATTATACCAACATATATATGCTCTACATGGTTTTTTTTTTTTTTTGCTTGTGGTTTTTGTCCCGAGTTGCAAATGGGTATTTATAATGAACATTCTTTTGTGACCTCATCTGTTTAGTTTTGCTGCCAAATTTTGCTCTTCAGAGTAGATATTTCTATAGAAATGTTCAAAATAAAAGACAGGGTACTAAAATTGAAGTATGACCTCGCAAATATGAAAAACATTGAATGCCAACATGTGTGGGATAGGGTACCAAATTGTTTTAAAATCTGAGAGAAGGATTAGTAGTCGATTTGAAGTCACATTAAATAGGAGGGAGTAAAGAGAACCCTTTGTAAGCCAAGTGCATGAATTCTGTTTAACAAATGCCACCATCTTCAAATAACACTTATTAAGTACACAAGTGTTTGAGGTCTGTACTCTGTTTATTAACAGAAAAAAAGACATATGTTCTAAAGAAGATGTGAGGTGTTCCTGTGCTTTTGTCATTTAAGTGATGCGCATGTGAGGTGTAAATGAAATTTTATTGATAAAACACTTCTTCGTTCATTTACTTCATATGAGATTTTATACCCCTCTGATCCCTTTCCTCCACAAGTCAGAATACAGTGAAGCTGGACTCGCAGACGTGCATAAAATCTCCGCTGGCTGGGCCTGCGCCATGTTCCCAGGCGCACCAAACAGGCTGTTTACGATGAGCAGCCATTTGGAAAGCAGAGCAGAGCCTCGCACTATATCTCACAGAATGGCCCCAGTTGCCCCAAGCCATGCCTGTGTTGCTCACACAGTACCCTCTTTATAAGTCCAGAGACGGAATTTCAATGAGGAGCACTGAGGTATGTTTTTCCAAAAGTGGCATCTGGCTCGAAGATTGGTTACGTGAATGGCTCAGCAGCTGGTTATACCTGTGGTTTCTGCTAATGAGCCTGAGGTTGTGCTGGCCGCCTCCTCGGGCTTTCAGAATACATCCAGCCTTTCGTCATCACAACTCTAAAGATGGCCTAAATGTGTGTGTGGTGAAGTCCGGGGGCCTTCGAACTTGGTGCGGATACCTGTCTTATTGTGGACAGAGTGGATATTTATTCCCTGGCCTACACTTATCCACTAATGATGGGTCAAGTCATTTGGATTTCAAATACAGTAATAATTAATCCTGAGGAAGTTTAGCCTAAGTACAGGTTTCCTTTCCCTTAGAACCTTAGAAATGACTGTTTCTCCCCATGGCAGGCAAATGTTTTCTTAAAAAATTAAAAATACTTCTATATCCATCTGTCTCTGTCATGCCTCTTTATTCTGTATTTATCTCTGTGGATACAGAGCTGCTCTGGACATTTGAGGGATGTATATGTTTGTGTATGGGTGCATGTATATTTATAAACAGGGTTTTACTATAAGGGGAAAAGAAAATTCCTGGTAGCACTGTGGCCGGAAGGGCCCACTTCCAGCAGTAAAGTCCTCTGGACCACACAGAGAACAGCCCCATCCAGCCCTCCTCCCCATTTCTCTCCTCACTATTCAGGAGAGGACCAATGTAGAAATTGTCTCTCAAGCAATGGGCAAAATATAACTAAAGTGTAACCGTACCCCTTCTCTCTATTTCTGGTGGCCTCTGTACATACGCGAGCTTGCTGCATAGCCAGATAAGTACTGTCTGGAAGGAAGAGCATAGAATCAGAAGTCTGAAGAGTTGGTTCTATTTCCAGGTCTACCTTGGACAAAGGAGATGCTTGTGGACAAATCCCATCAATCTCTCTACCCTCCATGTTCCCAGTTTATACAAAATGGTGATAGGTAAGTTGTACTTGTATGTATTTTGTTTCACAGAGTCCACATGACTTTACCATGAAACATTCTCAGGTAAAAATCTGGGAAAAGGATTCAGCAAATACAAATAAGTAATGAAGTTCTATCTGGAAGAGAGTGTCAAATGTTTAATACTGAGGGGCCAATGTGGTAAGAAGGCTACATCAGACTGTATCAAAATTGGATCCATGTTTGACATCAAGAGAACATAGAAAACTTGGCTCATGATGTCACAACATTGTTGGCTTAGCCACAGAGTCCCCAAACCTGATGCAACTCATGCATTTTCCACTATCCCTTCCTCTACTATCGTCTATGACCAGCCATGAAAATTGAAGCTTCCTAGCAAGAAAAAGACAAAGCAAACAAAAAAAAAAAACCCTGTGTCTTCTTTCTTAGAAACCTTCTATCCACCTGACTTCCACTTTTTTCTCCCTTAAATTACTTTCGACATGCAAGTTTGTTACCCCCACAGTCAACCAGAGTTTTAGTTCTGCACCACTTCTTAAGCAGGACTCCGCACTTTAAAAAATTTTTTTTCAATGTTTATTTATTTTTGAGATGTGGAGAGAGACAGAGCATGAGTGAGGGAGGGGCAGAGAGAGAGGGAGACACAGAATCCGAAACAGGCTCCAGGCTCCCAGCTGTTAGCACAGAGCCCGACGCGGAGCTTGAACTCAGGAATGGCTAGATCATGACCCAAAGTCGAATGCTTAACTGACTGAGCCACCCAGGTGCCCCAGGACTCTGCATTTTTTAATTCACACCTCCCCACCCCTTTCCCACCCCCACTCCCACACAAAATTCATCCCAAAGCACTAGTGAGCAATATAGAACTTAACAAAGATTTTGTAGATGAAATGAGAAGAGGATGTTTACATAGCCTCCTTTTCCCAAATACATACAGTCAGTAAGCTACTAAGCCACAATTAGACAAATTCCTCCCCCCATCAAATGTGTAAACAGCCCCCTCCCCAGTTAGATGTATAATATCTGACTCGGGCAGTTATCCCTTCCCACCCAGTTTCTATCCTTGCTCCCCTACCATAATTCTTTTTCAAGAAGTCTGGGTACCAGCCCGAGGCTGTCTTTAGGCATGCAGTAGCTTATCAATTCTTTATTCCTAGGAATTCAATTTAGGTATGAACCACCATGAACTGGGACAGCCTGTGCATAGCTGTCTCCTCCTAACTCCGTGTTCGATGACTCCAGGTTGTTAGCTTGAAATTGGCTATGGGGGGAAATCAGGGAAACTGGCAAATGCTCCACGTCAAGGATCCTCTCCTTTCCCCCCACTTCTTTCCAGAGAGGCTGTTGTTTAACATCCACCAACACACTACTGGGTGATATGCAAACCATTTAGTGACAGGTGTGCACAGGCACCAAACAATCAAAACTGACATAAGTCACTTTCGCCCCATACGTGTGTACAGCTAATAGCAGCCAAGGTTTCAATGAATCAGGTGTCTTTTTGCAAAAGAATGTTTCTTCCAAATTCTATGTGGTTAAATATTTCTCCAGATCATCCAGAATTGCTTTTATTAGAATGCCAGGGAAGGCATTTTGTAATATACATCCTTCAAAAATTTAGAGGAATTATTTAAAATCTAAATGAAGAAAAAAACATCTCATTGAGATTTTTTGAAATTTTTTTTCCAGTAGGGGAGAGATTTGTCCTTTGAGAAAATAGATTTTTATTAAATGGAGCTTTATATTTTACAAGTTGTATATTGAATATATATTGAATATAATCTACTGTCTTTTAAAAAAAGGACTTCTGCATTCCAATAATGAGTAAAAGGTAATAAGGAAACTTTGGCAAATTCAGTTAAAACTCCAGTTTTAGGGCGCGCCTGGTTGGCTCAGTTGGTGGAAGGTTGTGAGTTCGAGCCCCAAGTTGAGTTTAGAATTACTGAAACATAAAATATTTTTAAAAAATTTTCCAGATTTAGAAATACTGAAGTGTAAAATACTGAAATGTAAAATGTAATGTGTTTCTTAGAATTCAGGAAATGCAGAATAAGTGGGGTAAAGCAGGAAAATAAAGACAATTGTGCAGGTGGAGACAGACCCTGAAACTGGAAAACGCAGCAGAGCTGTCCATACTGCTCCCGTGAAGATGGTGGTCCGCCTAATCTCCCTGTAGATTTCCTTGTACTTCCAGGAAAGAGCCGACAAAAGTAATCTTTTACTTAATTAGGTGAGAAAGCATGTATAGGAAACATTTTTCAACAAGAGGGTTAAGATTTCTAATTAGAGTAGAAGAAAAGAAGATTTGATGAAAGAGAAAGCTCTGGATTCCTGAGACAGGGCAATTCAGGAAGCCAATTTAACTTAAAATTAGGGGACTTGGGTGAGCAAAGTAGCACTTTAAAGTAACATCAGCAAAGGAATTGAAAGTTGTATCAAACAGTTGGATAGAAGAGTACCGAATTGAATTGGACTGCTTTTTAAATCTTTACTAACCACAACCCATCTTTAAAATATAGAAGTTTTAAAAAAAAATTATTTATTTTGGGGGAAAGCACAAGTGGGAGAGGGGCAGATAGAGGGAGACATAAAATATAGAAGCTTTAATGTTCTTTCATTGGGTTATTTTAGTAAAGTCTATTTTTGTTTTTTACTTTTAAACATGATGAAAATCCAGCGCTTCTCTCCAAGTGTTCTATTGTGGCTATGTGGCTGTCTTAGTCCAAAATATCAAACTGGGTAGCTGGGTAGCTTATAGACAGCAGAAATTTAGTTCTCACAGTTCTGGAGACTGGGAAGTTCAAGATTTAGACACTAGCATGGTCATATTCTCTGGTGAGGACCTTCCTCCTGGTGTATAGCTTGGGCCTTCTCACTGGGTCCTCCCATGGTAGAAGGGACTAGGGAACTTTCTACAGCCTCTTTCATAGGGGCACTAGGCTCCTTCAGGAGGGCTCCATATTTATGACTTAAGAACCTCCCAAAGGCCCCACCCCTTTTTAAAAAAATGTTTATTTTTGAGAGAGAGAGAGAGAGAGAGAGAGAGAGAGGGTTGGGGCATGCATGAGCACTACGCAAGCAAGCGGAGGACGGGGAGGGAGATTGGAGGGAGGGAGATTGGGGAGAGGGAGATTGGGGGAGGGGCGGGGAAGGGGCAGAGAGAAAGGGGGACAGAGTATCTGAGGCAGGCTCCTCTCTGGCAGCAGAGAGCCCCATGCAGGGTTTGAATTCATGAACTGTGAGATCATGACTTGACCCTAAGTCAGATGCTTAACTGACTGAGCCATCCAGGCACCTCTGCAAAGGGCCCATCTCTTAATACCATCATCTTTGAGGGTTAGAATTTCAACATATGAATTGGGGAGAGGGTATGACTATTCAGATTATAGCAGTGTGAGATCACATCTTTTGGATTTATCAAGTAAGTGTCTGCTTCACAATTAGAACATAAATGTTGCAAACATTATTTCTGTTTGTCTTCTATTTTCTTAATTATTAGCATAAATATTTGCTTAGCTATTTGCTAAGCTATTTGCTTAGATTTCCTCCTGTGAAATATTTAATTTATAGGTTCTGATAAGCAGTTATTTAGATTTTTATGTATTTGAATCTGTACATATTTTCTGTATTTCTTTCATTGATTTTTATCCAATGAAAGACCTCCATCCAAAGATCACATAAAACTAACCTGTATTTCCTTATTTTTTTAAAGTTTCATATACAGTTAACTCTTTAATATAATTGAAAAGAATTTTAGTGAAAGATCTGTGATAAAGCTCTAAGGTTATTATTAATCTTTTAATTAATGGATTGTATTCACACTTTGTCATTTCTTTTCTGTTTCATTCGTAATGTGGCCTTTGTAATATACCATTATTACACATAACAGGATCTGTCTTTGACTTTTCTTTCTTGTATCATTTATTAGATTGTAGATTTGTATGTAGATAGTTTTAATTATTACACCTCTATCAGTATTTTAACAATGAGAACTGAATCTACCTCTCCATTACTCTTCATTGAGCTAATTATTTTTATCCATTTATTAGTCAACACAAATCTCACTGAAATTTTGATTAAATATTTATTAGATCCACCAAAAGTTTTATTTTAGAAAAATTTATATTTTCACAGCATTTACCTAGAGACATGGTAGTCTTTCCATTTTTTAAAAAAGTTTTTATTCATTTATTCTGAGAGATAGAGGGAGAGAGAGAATCCCAAATAGGCTCCACACTGACAGCACAGAGCCTGATACAGGGCTCAAACTCATGAAACCATGAGATCATGACCTTAGTGGAAACCAAGAGCCACCCAAGCACCCCAAGTACTTTGGTCCATTTTAAGATGACAAGGAATTTGTCTGCTATATGCTCAGTGTGGGGTTGATCCCCCAACAAATACTTATGTAATGAAGTAATCTTAATCAGTAACTACAGTCTAAAGATATTCGTGAGAAGTATCTAATCTTCACTACAAAATAGCAGAAAATGGAGGAAAGGGCAGGGAACAAAGGACTTTTAATCATATATTACACCAGTGTTGCATTTCCTCTGTTAGTTCTTGTTTATTTCCTTCTGTATAAGGTTTAAATTTCTCTGCCTAGACTCTGAATAAACGGTTTGTCTGCTCTATATTCTTCCTCGACTTCCACTTTAACTAGACCTCCCCAACCCCACCCTGACTTCCCCACTGTTTGCCATTTGTCTTTGCTCCTTTATATCCTTCATGGGGCAGGGATCTGCCTGCCTCTCTAATAATCAGCAGCCGCCAATGCCTATCCACTTCCATTCTCATGCTATTAATCTTCTAAATAGTCACTTTAACAACTTAATAATTTTTAAAAATAATTGACTTTGTATATATTTTGTAATGTTCACTCGTCCTTGCTATCATTCTTTTAGTAGTTTTAATTGCTTGCCAGTTGCTTATATTGGCTTTTGAAAAAGACAGACAGTCATATAAGAAATTAAGATAATTTGTACTCCCCTTTTCATTAGTGAGGTATTTTATTTATGTTTAATATCTGAATGTTTTGGCCAAAACTTCCACATAATCCTGAACAGTAGTGGCAGTAGGACTACCTAACCTTGTTTCTTGTTTTTTTTTTTTTTTAATGTTTATTTATTTTTAGACAGAGAGAGAGAAAGGCAGAGACAGGGGGACAGAAGATCCAAAGTGGGATCTGTGTTGACAGCAGTGAGTCCGATGTGGGGCTCAAATTCACAAACCATGGCATGACCTGAGCTGCAGTCCAATGCTTAACTAACTGAGCCACCCCGCCTTGTTTCTGGTATTAATGGAAATAGAAATGTGTCAGGTGTCTTGAAGTTAATATTATTCGCTATAGACAGACAGAATTTCTCTTTTTAGTCTGTAGCTAGAATTTTAATGAATAATTGGAATATTAGTGGCTGGCCTGGAATATTAATTTGAAATTAATAATATTGTTTTGCTGCACTTCACCTCTGGAGTCCCGTCTGAGGTGCACTGGTCAAAATCAGTTTGGGGAAAACTGTCCTTCAGTGGTCCTGTCTTCCGGCCCAAGTAGGTCTGCTTCATCATATTCTGGCATCTTTATTGGGTAGGTTGGAAACTTCTATTGTTACAGGTGGAAAATGAGACCCCCATCCTCTAAACTGACACCCTCAAAATCACATGGCCAGATGGAGCAGGGCCAGGACGGAACCTTGGCCTCCTTCCTGTTTGTCCACTACTTTTCCATCTTTAGGGAAAACAGGTTATCCCCAGGGCTGTTACAGGTCTTTACACGCCCTCGGGTACTTCCGAATTCTGATTTATTCTGCCAACAGGGAGCTGTCACAGGAGTGATCCAGTCACTCTGGAGTTTGCTAGAATGAGGGACCCACAGCTTCTCTGGAACCACCAAATTTACCCAGGTGGTGCATGTTCAACCTGAACTTAGAGCATATTAAGGAATTGTTTCTCTCAGTCAGCTTTTTAAAAAATTTTCTTTAATGTTTATTAACTTTTTAGAGAGAGAGAGAGACAGATCGTGAGTGGTGGTGGGGGTGGGGGGAGGCAGAGAGAGAGGGAGACAGAATCTGAAGTAGGCTCCAGGCTCCAAGCTGTCAGCCCAGAGCCCGACGCAGGGCTGGAACCCACAAACCACAAGATCATGGTGACCTGAGCTGAAGTCAGATGCTTAACTGACTGAGCCACCCAGGTGCCCCTCTCTCAGTCAGCTTTAAACAGCAATCAGTTAAGCCTGATTGAGGAAACAAATGGAAATATGGGGAACTGCAAAAATTGAATATCACTTGTCTTCTATTTTCTTCTTTCTTTTTTCCTTTCCAGCTCTTCCCTCCCCCCACCCCCACTTTCTTTCTGGATAGTCTTACCACAGGCCCTCCATGGAAAATAGAGTTACCAGCTGAAATGTGCAGGGATAGATTTCAGTACAGCTTGATCAGTACAAGATGGGCATTGACACTCAGTGCATTTAGCCTGGTGACCAGTGAGAGCCCATGACACCATGTTTTCCCTACCTTTGAATTTCAGAAAACAGTAACATAACAAAGAGTGAGCAAACAAACTAATGTGAGAGCAAAAGAAAGATGAAGCAGAAAAGGAGAGAGGAAAAGAAGGAAGAGAAGGGAATAACACGATTTTCATCTGTGTGTTTCACAAAGTGAAGATACAAGGGAAAACTTGCCATCCGTTAATCACCATCATTTTTTCAGAAGAAAGAATGCCAAAGAGTAGAAAGAGTCTTAGAAGTACATAAAGTTAGGCTACAGAGAGCTTTTACAGAGTATACCTTTAATTTTAGGGAAAAACAAACCACTATCTTGCCCTCTGTTTTCCTTTTGAGTTTTGCTACAGATCAGTAAAATACACAAGGACTGATGCTAGCCACTGCACTGGCCTTTAGAAATCTCAGGCAACTTGGAATGTTAGAAGTAACTTCCTTGACTTTGAAGGATGGTAACCTTTGGGGACTAAAAGAAGCAAAAGTATGTTCTTAGGGTGCTGAGTCCAAAGGGTGTCTTTAAATGCTAGAAGGGCATATGAAGGGAAATTGACTCCAATACGATCTAAGGCAATGTGTAGCGGCCCATGGGGCAGAGACCTAGAATGGTGAAGCCATCGGCAGAATCATTACCCTTCTAGTAAATGCACAGACAAACCTATGGCACCGTAGCTGGTAACTAGCTGAGCCAGTGTGGGGATCCTGATGAAAGTAACTGGTGTTGTGAAGTGGGCATAATGAGAAGTCAGGACTGAAACTCCGGCCTCTTTCTAGGGAGAGGCATATTCCAATTTCCCCATGACATGTGCATAGTATCTGTATCAATATATTTTAACATACATTTCCTCATATAATTATTTTCATTGAATGTGCTGATTTGTCATGAGCTCCTCTTTTTTAACACTCACTTCTGGGAATGTCTGAAATATGGATAGTAATAATGCCTACAGTTACTTTAATACACTTAGTAGCATGAAGCAGCATTAATTCTTGGAATTAGTTATATAAATCCAGCTAATTCTATTTTTCCTGTCATTTATTTTTTATTTTTTAATTAAAATTTTAGTGAAAATAGAGTGCAATATTGGTTTTGGGAGTAAAATTCAGTGATTCATCACTTACATATGACACCCCATGCTCATCATAACAAGTGGCCTATTTAATACCCATCACCCATCTGGCCCATCCCCCACCCACCTCCTTTTGTCAACCTCAGTTTGTTCTCTATCGTTAAGAGTCTCTTGTGGTCTGTTTCCCTCTCTTCGCTTTTTTTCCCCCTTCCCATATGTTCATCTGTTTTGTTTCTTAAATTCCACATATGAGTGAAATCATATGGTATTTGTCTTTCTCTGATTGACTGGAAGAACAAACATTGTTAAAATGTCTATACTACCCAAAGCAATCTACACATTTAATGCACTCCCTATCAAAATACCACCAACATTTTTTTGCAGAGCTAGAACAAACAATCCTAAAATCTGTATGGAACCACAAAAGACCCTGAATAGCCAAAACCATTCTGAAAAAGAAAAACAAAACTGGAGGCATCACGATTCAGATTTCAAGCTATGTTACAAAGCTATAATCATCAAGACAGTATGGTATTGGCACAAAAACAGACATATAGATCAATGGAACAGAATAGAAACCGAGAAATGGACCCACAACTCTCTGGTCAACTAATCTTCAACAAAACAGGAAAGAATATCCAACGGAAAAAAGACAGTCTCTTTAACAAATGGTGTTGGGAAAACCAGACTGCAGCATGCAGAAGAAACTGGACCACTTGCTTGCACTATACACAAAAATAAATTCAAAATAAATGAAAGACCTAAATGTGAGACAGGAAACCATCAAAACCTTAGAGGAGAATGCAGGCAGCAACCTCTTTTACCTCAGACAGGGCAACTTCTTATTACACACATCACCATAGGCAAGGAAAACAAAAGCAGAAATGAACTATTGGGACTTCATAAGAAGAAAAAACATGTCTGCATAACAAAGGAAACAATAAAAAATCACTAAAAGGCAGCCTATGAAATGGGAGAAGATGCAAATGACATATCTGATAAAGGATTAGTATCCAAAATCTATAAAAATTTATTAAACTCATCATCCAAAAAAACAAATAATCTGGCTAATAAATGGGCAGAAGACATGAATAGACATTTTCCCAAAGAAGACATCCCAGACAGCTAACAGATACATGAAAAGATGCTCAACATCACTCATCATCAGGGAAAGACAAATCAAAACTTTGATGAGCTATCACCCCACACCTGTCAGAATGGCTAAAATGAACAACACAGGAAACAAGAGACATTGGCAAACATGCAGAGAAAGGGGAATCCTTTCTTCCCACTGTTGGTGGGAATACGAACTGGTGCAGCCACTCTGGAGAACAGTATGGAGGTTCCTCAGAAAACTAAAAATAGAACTACCCTACAATCCAGTAATTTCACTATTAAGTATTACCCAAAGGATACAAAAATACAGACTTGAAGGGGTACACGTACCCCAATGCTTATAGCAGCATTATTAACAACAGCCAAACTATGGAGAGAGACCCAACATCCATCAACTGATAAGTGGATAAAGAAGAGGTAGTATATATATGTAGTATACACACACACACACACACACACACACACACACACACACACACACTGGAATATTACTCAGCCACCAAAAAGCATGAAATCTTGCCATTTGCAACGACATGTATGGAGCTAGAATGTATTATGCTAAGTGAAAGAAGCCAATCCTGCCATTTAACTTTCTCAACTTATGGGTATTCATTAACTTAAAATACTTGATTATGAACCATCTTTCTTTTTGGAGAGTGGATGATTTCACCCTCATACCTGTGTAGGTCATTCTACCTACTCATTAGAAACTTTTGTCACAACAGTGGATGCTGATTGTCCCATTTGCATATGGATTGTCTTCCTTGAGCCCAACTCAAGCTTTTCTGTCAGCAATCATAGCTGATTTCTCTGAGTGGAATAGAAGCTGTCACTATAGCACATGCCTGACTTAACTATTTTAGTACACCTTCATATTTTATCCCCACAGTGTTTAGTTATTCTCAATTAATGTTTTTAAATTGCTTTCTAATGCCCAGTTTTAAATAATGCTCGACTAGTCCAAACCAAAAATAATGGACTAATATGTACAATGAGTACATCAGAACCTTCCATATATTGGTACACTGACTTCTGTTTCTGATTTCCAAGTGTTTTATAAAAGCAAGTGTTTTACAAAAGGAAACTTGTGGAAGTGAAGCATTGAAGGACAATGACATTTCACATTATTTTTGAATCATATTTCCTTAGTCAACATCTGATATTAGCTGATAAAGACTGGAGGCAGCAGAATCAAGTTGTATGCATGCTCTGCTGAAAATTGCTATTTTATACTTGTTTTCTTCAAAATCATAATTAGTTGTTGTGATGGTGGGACCTGAGTGGGCAGAACATCTTGCTATAGAATCTCTGGCTTCGAAATGGCAAGTGGATGCATCCCAGAGCATCCTTTCACGGACCATCATGCCATCTTTACTGCTATCTACTTTATTGTGTGAAGCTGAGGAAACTCAACAAAACTTCCTTTTACATGTATCCATTCTCAAGGGTGTTTCCTACCTTTTACTTGTACCCAGCCCACTTCCTTGCCTAGAAGTGGTGAACTTACATGGAGATTCAAAAACTACAAAATATCAACAGTCTCAGTACACTTCTTAAAAATCCCAGTGACTCAGGCTGCTAAAAGGGCATGGGACCACCAGCCTACACCAAATGGGCCCTGGGGATTCAGAGACACTCCAGTCACGTCAGCCTATGACCGTTAACAACTAGACAACTGATGCCTTCTGTACCAACAGCTGGAGCTTCTGGGAGGTCTTTAACCATAGCCCTGAGCAAAGGGCATTGAGGTAATCCAGGATGGAGGTCACCAACGGATGGAAAACTGTGGTGGGATTCTCACTGGTGAGGAGAGAGGAGAGGTTACAGCCCTTTTGCCAAATCCTCTGTGGCTGGATTCAGTGCCCAAGCGATGATTTCCATTGCGAATGCAGTCTAACATTGGTGGTATCTGTCTTTGGAAGAAAAACAAGTCCCGATACTCAGGACCACTCTTTGGTCAAGATACACTACCTAAATTGCTCCCTGGGTCTGATTTCACATAGTTGTGATGGGAAGTTTTCTTATCTGGAATGATTATTGCAGGGATAAAATGCCTTTAAGAAATTAAATTAACAGTGAAGCTTAATGCCTTGAAATTCTCCTGGAGAAAGAGGTCCTGTATTGCTCTTCTTTTTTCATAATTTCCAGGTTGAAAGAGAAGATGGGAAGTCTCTTAATCTAATTAAGAAACATGTACTATAAAATAGAAGCTATATTTTTCTTCCTCCACCCCTCCAACCTGCACATTTTTTTTTGAGATTTTAGTACCGGACGATTAGTTGGTAACTCACCTCACACAAAGCTTGGTTCAAAATGCACTGTGGAGCACCACTCTAAATAATAATCTGTGACCAAAAGCCATGAACACATACTTTTGCATTGTGCTGGCACTAACTGAAATGCATAGCATCATACTTTTCAGGGACTACTTCCTCAGACAAGCAGGGAGGACAGACGTATGAAAGAACAAACACTCCTAGCTATGCCTAATATTGTACAAATGTACAAAATTGAAGTATTTATAGTTTCTATAAGCAGTGATATAAATGAGTTTTGTTTTGTGGTTTGGAAATATTTGTGGCTCTGCCTGTGATGAAGAGAGACATGTGAGTCATATATTAAGCAATGATTTCTTCTACTAATCTCTGTTGTGTATGCAGCATGGCCTTTGTCATTGACAGCCAGGAATAGAACATTCATATGTAAGCAATAGGCTAATGCTTACAAGACCAGGCTATACAACCAGAGCCGTCCTGGGGTCAGGCTCAATAGCAGTAAGCTGTGTGAGCACCCGAAAATAGGAATTCATTTTGAGAAGACTCACCTCCCATGTGGAGGTAGATCATTTGGAAAATATATCTAGAACAAAAGTTTCAGCCATGTGTTCCTTTTCCTCCTCTTTGTTTAGATAATGTTAGTGCAACGAGGATCTTTTTGCCTGTTCAGAATATTGCTTTTTAAGTATATACTAAAGCATGTTGGTTTTGCTGGATTCCATACGTTGGACAGGATTTTCAAGTTGCCAAATGTGTGCTTGTGTGCGTGTGGCACACTCGCGCTCACACACACACACATACACACACTTGCATTTCACTGGAATTAATGGTTTAAAACATAGCAAGTAATGAAACACTTTACGTGTCTTTTTATTACAATAATGGGTGGAGGTGCCTGGGTGGCTCAGTTGGTTGAGCATCTGAATCTTGATTTCGGCTCATTATCTCACTGTTGTGAGATCAAGCCCTGCATCCGGCTCCACGAGTGTGGAGCCTACTTGGGATTCTTTCTCTCTCTCCCTCAGCTCCTCTCTCTCTCAAAATAAATAAATAAACATTTAAAAAAGTGGTTAGAGGCTTCCAGTTACAGCATGAAGAAATCATGGGAATAAAAGGTATGTCATAGAGAATGTAGTTAGTGATAATGTAATAGCATTGTCTGATGATACAGATGGCGACAGATGGTAGCTACACTGGTGGTGAGCATGCTGTAATATACAGAGTTGAATCACTATGTTGTGCACCTGAAACTAATGTAACATTTTGTGTCCACTATTCTAAAAAAAGGGTAGAGTCACCATGATGTATTTCTGACAGTAGCTGAATGCCCACATAGATGTTGAGAATAAATGAATTGTGTTTACCGAACCCCATGCATGCTCTTTGATTTTCAGTCCTGCATCCTGAGTCTATCACCAAATCCTGACAATTTTTCTGAAGTGATATTGTCATGACAGCTACAGGACAAACCTAAAAATAGACTTGTTAGTTTGCCTCATTCAAGTCTGATCTCTCTTCCATTAGTCTTACTAGAAACTGTGGTTCTTAGGACTTAATTTTGATCATCATTTACCATCTTAAAGCACAAAGGTGGGCCTAGTGTACCTTTCTTGTCAAATTTAAACTGTTCGTTCTTGGATTTAAGAACTTTTCTAATTGCCCTCTTCCCAACTTGTCCCCAGGGGTCACTACCCCAGGGGCCATTGACCCCAGGGGCCATTGTTTCTGTCAGTTATTGTTTAATAGGAATCCTCATTACCTGTGTAACTCTTCAGAGGTCTCCTGTTTAGCCCTCTGATGGCTTACAGATCTAATTAAATTCAATAAACAAGTATTAAGAACCTATTTTCCAAGCTCAATGCCAGGCTCTATCCCCTTATTTAGAACCAAATTGCATACTGTTATTTATTTATTTATTTATTTAGGTGTGTATATGTATGTATGTTTCCTCTAGGGATGCCATCTAGCCAACCAGAAAGAAAGCCTACTCCCTGTGAGCATGAGCCTTCTCGTACACTTCTTAAGCCTCATGAGTGCTTAACACAGGCACGCGCACACACTTCTTGGTTGATTTATTTACACAGTCTTGCCAGATCGATCTCCTATATACTACATGTTCTCCAGCTTTCTCCTTCCCACCTCCCTGACTTCACAGAATTTAAGTGTCCCATCCCAGTAGAACTGAAATGTGTGAATTCTGCTACCTACATGTATCCTGCACTAAGCATTTTGATTATAAGCTCCTTCAAGGTGAAAGCTATATGCCCTGCCCTCTTTGTCAGTCTCCACAGCTCCTTTTCTGCTATAACAAATTTTCCATATAGTACATTTTCCCATATGGTATACTTCTTTGCTATAGCAAACTTTCCATAAATTCTAGTTTCCTTAAAGCAAGAGGCTTATGGGGAATGGAAGGCCACACACCTTTCCTGTCTCCCTCTTGTCCAGCTGTTCCTGGTGGGGTGAGGGCTTGCTGCTCAACTCTCCTTTGCCCATCTGCCCAAGTGGGGGAGAAACCCAGGGCTTTTGTTCACTCAGGCAGGAAAGAGACATTCAGATGAAATTGAATAGTATTTGGTCAGGTGCCTAAAGTTGGTGTTTGAGGAAAAAGCATGGGAATACTTCGTCTTTACATTTGGCCTCCTTGTTATATACTATTCTAATTATGCAGGCGATTCAAAGTTCAGTTTAGTGGTTATTTTTCAGGTGCACCAATTAGGAGTAGAAATAGGAGCCTGGGGCACTTCCCATGACATTCAATATTCAACATTCAACACCCAGCATAGCAAGACAGGGCTGTCACTCACTGAAGGCGTTTGGCTCCACTTATAGCCCTAATAGAGATTTGAATGCTTGGAAACTTTAGAAAATGGGTCATACTCTATGTACCTTTCCCCCATGCCAAATAAAACAATATTAAGCATTTTAAAAATGTTATCAATAACATATTTTTTCTAACAAAAATATGTTATGGAAAAATAGGAAAAACGAGTATGTAATTATCTTACAAAAATAAGATCATAGTGTAAACACTGTGATATTTTTTCTTTTGTAGTTTTTCACTTATAAAATGAACTATTTTCTATACCAGTATGTTGCAAAGCGAGTTCTGAGTTCCATGAGTTATTAATAAATATTACATATTACAAAAAGAAAAGACTTTCTTGAGTAGTTAAATTCTAGCAATGCTGGGATAAATGGGGTTTTTCTGTTGTAGGACCTTCTGTTTCTTTATTAAAAAATTTTTCTTGATGTTTATTCTTGAGAGAGAGAGACAGAGAGCAAGAATTGGGGAGGGGCAGAGAGAAAGGGAGACACAGAATCTGAAGCAGGCTCCAGGCTCTGAGCTGTCAGCACAGAGCTGGATGCAGGGCTCAAACTCATGAACAACAAGATCATGACCTGAGCCGAAGTCAGTTGCTTAACCGACTGAGCCACCCAGGTGTCCCATGCTGTAGGACATTTTAAAGTGTTTAACTAACTAATGTGCACTGTGATTCTTAAAAATAAGGGATATAGTATAAAATTTCTTTATATTATTTACCAAGTACATTATTTATAGGTATGTATATGGATATACATATATGTACCTATATATTTGTGTACTTTTTGTGGAACAGGTGTTCCCTTGGACACATTCTGGAAATAGAAGCAGAAGTAGGACACAGAACTGTGACCATAAACTGGAAAATTCATTAACACATGTTATAAAAATTTCTGCACGGGACTTGTTTCTTATGTGTATCTGTATATATGTGAGCTTTTTTATTAGCAAGAGAATGAGAGGTCTGACTGCAGAGCCATTAACTTGACATTATCACCTGCTAACATTCAATACCACTAATGATTTGTGTGACATAATCTAAGAACTGTGGCTCTGCAATATTCCCTGATGTTACAAATGATGTTTAGGGCTACATGTTCCTTATTCATCCCAAGAGTTGATGCTGGTCTTCCATATCTGTGTAATCAAAAATAAGACATCACTGCTTTATTAAACACACTGTGATGTATATCAGTTAATTAGTTTTTCCAATGCTAGTTTTGAGCTTCATAAAAATACATTGGCCAGAGAGGAAGATATTAAGTGGGACTCTAAAATTTCACTATAGAATTTCTTACAATATTTAAGCAGAAATTCTCCTTTGCTGGAGAAAATTTGCAATGGCCTGAGATTCTAGCAGGAATTCACCTCTACTCACAATGGCCATTTTCTTCTTTGACTTCGTGCACTGCCTAGGATTTTGTTCTGCCATCCAGCATCTTTGTTTGCCTTCTCATAAGAATATTTGTCTCCTGCTCCCACAGTTGTATATGTCCTGTGGTTTCCCATTTGCTCTGTGTTTAAATGAAAAATGTATATAGTTTCTCTCTCAAGTTAAGTTGTGCTTATCAGCATTTTACACAAAACAATTTGAAGACAAATCTGCAGCAAATGAGCTGCTTGGTGCTGCTGATACGGTTTCTTTAAAAAGCAGAGGTTTCAGAAACAGCTTATCCATCAATAGCTCCGATGGCATTTTGTGGTTGCTTTGCACAAACATATCCCCTTTCTCTCCCAATCCTATCACCCCAAAAGATAATTTACTTGCCATGTTGGCTGCTTTCCTTTTGATTTTAAGAATCTTTCCTTTCTGATTCTGTTTATCCTAGGTAGTGCTGGGAAACTTCTATAAATGTACAAGTCAACAATGGGTGATGCGGTCCATGTAAGGTCCTTAAGAGGAAACTATGGTTAGGACTTGGTTCTCAAACAGAATGTAAGGGTGGCCGATTCTTTAAACCTAAGCTTTGGTCTCCTGATGAAAATATATTGTTGCAGGGAATTTTTGGTACACAAGTCATAAATGTTTGAAAACTGTAATATTCATGTGAAATAGATGCTGATTGCATCCAGCATCTTTTTAAGAAAGTACTTCCTAGTGTTCTTACCTGCCTCATTTATCCATTTATTGGTATATAACTTCTCATAGTGACCCACTTGTTTTTCATTTTCACTCACCCTTTATTCATGAAGCACTTATGATATATGTTAGTTGCTCTGCTGTACAGAGGGTAGGCCATTCTATGGACTTACCCAGAAGAAGTCCATTGTAATTTCCATAGAAATACACCCTAACAGGGGTACCTGGGTGGCTCAGTAGGTTAATTTTGGCTCAGGTCAGGACCTCACAGTTTGTGAGTTTGAGCTCTGCACCGGGCTTTCCGCTGTCAGTGCAGAGCCTGCTTGGGATTCTCTCCCTCTCTTTCTGCCCCTCCCCACCTTTCTCTCTTTCTCTTTCTCTCTCTCATTCTTCCTCAAATAAGTAAATTAAATAAATAAACTTAAAAAAAAGAAATACACCATAACAAATATCATTATCAGTGATATGCATTTGTTTATTAGTAACCATGTGCAAAGGATTGCTCTGGGTATCGAAAGAAGGTATAAGATTGCAGCCCTGCTTGCCTGGAGCTAGAATGAAATTGGAGGAGCAGGATCAACCTGTAAAAAGGGAACTATGCAAGCTCCCCTTGAGTGGTCCAGTCAGGTATGCGGCAAGGGGGAACCTGACCTGAGTTTTGATGAAAGGGGGATAATAATTAAATAAGTAAAGAAAAGCAACACATATTTTTAGCGAAGGACAGCAATTTGGAAATTGCTATCTTTGTAACTTTGAAAAGATCAGTTACCTGGAACAACTACCTTTTACTTCAGAAATACTCTGTTTTCCAATTGTTTTCCCTTATTCCAGGAGTTTTTTTTTTAAGTCTATTTATTTATTTTGAGAGACAGAGATAGTGAGAGAGAGGTGAGGAAAGAGAGAATCCCAAGCAGGCTCCACACTATCAGTACAGAGCCTGATGTGGGGCTCAGACTCACAAAACGTGAGATCGTGACCTGAGCTGAAGTCAACAGTCGGGCGTTCGACCAACTGAGCCATCCAGGAGCCCCTCCCTTATTCCATGAGGTCTTAATTATTTGGAAAACTCTTGCCTTTGTTCATAAGGCTGCTCATGGGTACTAAATTTCCAAAGCTTTAGTGACCTCCCAAAAGCTGTTGTTATCACCACAATTATTTAACATTTCCTGAGCATGACAACAGGCCAGTTGCATTTAATATATGCACATTATCTCATTTAATTATCATGATATTCTTGTGAAACCACCACCATTGCCTTTCCCAATTTCAAAGGAAACTAAAAATTAGATAAAGTAAATTGCTTGAAGCCACTCAACTAGTTAAGAATCAGACCTGGGATTCAAACATCTTTGTAAAGTGTCCCTTCCATGTGTCTCCTCTCCTTCTTTCTGTGACTTGCCAGCTTACTTCCCTAACCAACCTCAGGGTCAACCTGTTAGGGCCTTTTTATCTGGTGTCTGGCTACTGTTTGCTTTAAGTAATGGCAAACAGACCCTTCACTTCCTTGGAGGTACTTATTGACAAGACAGCTCCATCACCCTCCTTGTTTACAGAAATCATATATGTGTTTGTGTTGGCACATGAGTGACAATGTGTGAGAATTTAAGTTCAACTTCCAGGGGTGGCATTAAATCAATTAAGATTGGACACATAACTTAAGTGATAAAGCTATGGTATTGAAAGGAATCTTTAGCATATTTGTATGGGAACTAAGGACTGAGATGCAAAGTTGGGAAGTCATTCCAGGCTTGGGTCCAATTGTCCAAAGCATGGTATTGGGTATTAGTATAAGTATCAATTATTAGTATATCTGGGGACACGAACTTGTGGGAGAAGCTGCTGTCAGGAAAAAGGAAGTTGTAGAGAAAGCAAATAGTTTCAAAATTCCCTAACATGTCACCCTAGGGCACCATGGAGAAGCCTGTGACAGGAGGTTTTACTGCCCCTGTCAGCACCTCCGCGGGGCCTTTTCCACGTCATGTTCTTCCATTTCACCTACAGGCGGCTGATTTTAGGCTGAAATTACTGTCATGTAAGTTCAGCCAAGTAGAAGTTGCATCCAAGTCATACTAGCCCCACTCTGACAGGACTGAGGGTGAGTCAGGCTTTCCCTGGGATTCAGGGAACCTTCTTTGAATCCAGAGAAAATCCCTCAGGAAGTCACGCCTAACCATAAAGGCTGCTGGGCCAGTGAGAATCTATCACAGGAGAGGAAAAACACTATCTGCCCCCTGATGAATAAGGGGTCTGTTCCCTCACCACAGTGTCTCTGAAGTGCCACCCAGAGCCATTCCTCAGTGGTGAAATGACCCACTTTCACTGGGCTGCCGGCTAGCTGGGAGACTCTGGCTGTCTTCTGAAGGCTTAGGCAACCCACTCCGGTTCTCCATTTCCATGACTGAAGTCACTCCTGTTAGCTCCTCTTTCTATGAAGGAATGGAAATCTTTTTGATGGGTCTGACATAACACAAATTCAGCTTCTCTGCCATATCTAACCACTTCTGTCTTGTGCCAACTAGAGTCTCTTTTATGTAGAAATGCCCTGCTCATCTGGGGGACTGATGGACATTTCAGGCAGAAATGATGAAAAAGGATCAGGAGTAGCTGAAGGAAGTATCATTCTTAGAACATGCAGGTCAAGAAAGCCATTATGGTGGTTTGCTAGTAATTGTTAAGCAAAAAATAAAATGACATGAAAATTTGGAAAACTCTGGGTTAAACAATATTGTATAGATTTCCTTACTGTACAATGTTTTTTCTCTCTTTTATATAGTCATATTTATTGTAAATCTCCAAGAGGAGTGTCAGTTAAGCAATATTTCCCAAATGTTCTTGGTCATGGAATACTTTTTAGGTGAAGCATCCCACAATATTTATTTAAGTGCAAATATCCAGAGGGTACCATGGTATCACAACGTAACAAAACATTTGATGTTTACAATGAGAGCTGTGAATATATAGAAAAGATTTTGTTTTGTCCATAAAATAAATTCATGATGATAAACTAAAGTGTTAAAAATAAGTCAAAATGGGTTTTTGGGAGAGTAATAATAAGACAGGACATTTGGATATATGGTTGATGAATAGGCCTATTGGATATATAAACATACATAAAGCACTAATAATTAAATCTGTGTATAACTGGTTCAATAATTGTTTAAAATAAATAACAGAAATCTAAATATACCCTATACTATACAAGTAGTTAATACTTGCTTTTAAAGAGAAACATGTCAAATCTTTGAGAACGAATGGATTACACAAAAATTTTAATACTGCAGAAGGCTGGTTATCTACTTAGAAACAAAAAAAAATTAGGTTTTTACCCCTATAGATGTTACAGTAAATTCAAGATCAATTAGAGTGGTAATATAAACAAACAGAACCATGAAAACTAAAAGAAAAGAGAAATAAATAGTGGTTTAATCTCTAAATGGATGTGAGAGAAATTAAAAGCATTCAAAATATCATAAAAATTAAAATTAATATATTTGAACATTTAAAACGTGTTTTGTGTGTCTGAAAGTTTAAATGTCAAATAATGATCAATAAATTGGGAAGTGTCAGAAACCAATTTTTAATTATTACTATGTAAAACATATAGTGGGAAACATGCCTACATTCAAATAATTATATGGAGAATTAATATAGGCAATTATTTCACAATAGAAGAAATACTAATGCCATTAGATATTTAAAAAGATGTGTAACCTCACTAAATGTTACAATTTTAGAGCTTAAAAATCAAATTTGCTAATATGATTAGCAAACAAAAGTACATTCAATGTATATGAAGGTGTGATAAGATATTTAAATTTCTAGAAAACTAATTTAATATGAATTAATTTGGGGAATGCTCATATCTTATGGCTTAGTATTAATTGTTTCACTATTTACAATAGCAAATGTGTGTTAAAAATTGGTATTATTTTAAGTCAATATGTCCATTTTCTTTGCATCTTGATGTTACTAGACAGTACCACTTTATAAATTTGTTTTTGCCATAAATTTAGCCAAGCAGAGGAATCTTTTAGAAGAAAACAAATGAGGTACTGATAACTCCCTATTTTGGTTCAAAGACATAAATCAGTGTTTATAGAACCAGAGTGGTTCTATTGAAGCTGCTTTATTTTAAAAATGTCAAAAAGCCACAAATGCTGGGAACCTCAAGAATGATAAAGGAGAGTATAGAGTGCTGACTACAACTCATAAAAACTATACCTAGTAGTAAAAGAGGAAGCAATATTTCTATTAAAATGATTACTATTCAGTATGTGAAAGGTTTATCTACGAATTTGCAAAATTTCTTTAGGTGGACAGATAATCCCCCAGCATGAAGAAGAAATGAAAGGTTATTATATTTCTACTTCCTTCAAAATCCAATCCGCAAAAGGAAATTAACTTAACTATTCATGATAAATTTTCCACTTGACTTTAAATATAGAAGTGGCATTTGGTTGACACAATATAAATGCATTTATACGATCTCTAACAATTTATGAAAACTACTAATATTTTGTTAAACTAAAAGTTTTTAAATTAATGGTTATTTATTTATTTAGAGACAGAGGGTGAACAGAGGAGAAGCAGAGGGAGAGGGAGAGAGAGAATCCCAAGCAGGCACGGAGCATGGAGCCCCATGCAGGGTTCTATTCCTAAAGCCAAAGATGTTAAACCAACCAGAGAAAAAGGATGCAGTTCTCCAGAAAACTTACAGAGCCAACTTCTCTTAAGGAGGCGGATAACCTGAGTTGCAAAGTAAATAATCTCTGACGCCCATCCATAGGAGCAAGAGCTTCCCTGAATCCTGTTTGGTGTGAATGAGAAGGCTGAATGGAAAATACAGGTAAACAGTTTGCAAAAGTCAAAGTGTAGGGGATTGGTGAGGGATTATATGTTTTTTATTACCCTGAAGTACTGATCTCAGTTGGCTGGGAAGAACTCCTTCCACATAAAAACCCTGTGTCAAAAGGAGAATATTTGTAGCATGGACACGTATCAGACTCCTTACTGATACAAAGCTCCTACAAACAGAGATGAACAACAATAAAAGAAACCAGCACAACTCCTATACAAACATGCTAAAAGATAAAAAGATGAAATAACCTGGATAAAAACAACAGGCACATGAAGAACACTTACTGGGAAAACGTTGCCAGTGTTAATGGTAAAGTGGAAGCAGCATTAGGAAGAATATAAATGATCAAAAACAAAATGTTAGGCATGGAGGATAGGATTGAGAGTTTTAAGTGAAATAAAATGGAAAGGAATAAAAAGTTAAAAAGCATTAGTTAAAAAACAATCATAGATATGGTAAACAAACAAAGGCGATCCAACATGTGCATAATCAGTCTCTTAAAGAAAAAATTACAAAAATAATAGAAAAAAAACTGTTTACAATTTAAGAAAACAATTCCAAAATAGTGGGAAAACTTGAAATACAAAATAAAAAGTCATGCCATGTTTAAAGAAAGATTATCATTGAACTTCAACAATAAATTAAGAATTTGATGAACATCAAGGCAAAAGTTTTAGTCATCTCTAAGGAGAAAATTCACTTCAGAGTTTTTCATGGCAAATTTCATTCCTGGAAGCCAGTGGACAAAATGCCATTTATAATGTCTGCGAGGAAAGAAAACATGAATCAATAATTTCTTCCCAGCCACTGTTGTTCAAGGAAAAAGGCAACATCTGTGCATTTTGAACATATTAGGAGTCAATTAATATAGTTTCTATGAGCTATAGAATAGCTCTAATTGTTTCTTGGAGAAAATACTGGAGTATAAGTTGAACTAAACCAAGATATACAAATATATATATATATATATAATTAAAGCAAATATGTAGATTATGCTTATAGAACATGATGTAAGTATTACACATCTTGAAAATACAGAAATAATGTGAGTAGTAATAGTAGAGGATAGAGAAAATGGAAATGGTATAGTTCCACATTTGTTTTCCTTTTGTAGTTGGAGGTAAAAGCGCTTAAAACTGATCACTGAATCAGTAGGGCTATACGTATATTTAAAGGTATAATTAAAGTAAAGGACAAGGAAAAATATGATTAATACATAAATACATAAATAAATATAAACATATAGATGTAATGTAATCAAGAGATGAAGGTGAGAGAAGAGAAGGAGATCAAAGGGGAACTAACTGCCTTTATCAATGCTAATAGCAGGGAGTCAAAGGTACTATGGAAATGAACTATAAATAGAAAGTTTTTGTTACAAAACTAACAAACAGAAGGAAAATGAAAACCTTCTGAATTATCAAGAAAAACACAGTAAAATATCTTCAAAAGCAATGAATACATAAGTATTATCCAAGGATCAAACATAGACTGGATGACGAAGTTGACCCAGCTTTATGGTCTATATGAGATTCGTGTCTAAAAACTGTTAATTTAATGTTAAAGGGAAATGGTGGACAAAGGAATATCAGAAAACTACACATTTTTAAAAAGCAGGTACAACAATATTTAAAAAGTTGATTTCAGAGAAAAACAAATTATATTTTACTTCTTTAAAAGCACTCTAATGGACGCATTTGATGTTCTTATCTTTTTAGTTTATGAGTAAATTCTGATTTTCAGTGCAACCCTATACAAAGCAAAGATGAAAAATATCTTCACACTGCACTTTTAGCTCCATTCGAAAATAGAGTTCAGTTGTGACCTTCATAAAATACATGCATGTCTGAATCTCCTCTCTCAATCTGGAGTTCACTATATGGTCTAATATAGGCTTCTCTGTCTGGTGTACCTAGATGGGCAACAAAAAGAGCACTAGATTGGGTGTCCGGACACTTGGGTAGGTGTTAAGCTTATTTATTCTTCTCCTTGAATGAATTTGTGCAAGTGTTTTAGTCTTTATAAACCTCAACTCCCTCATCTGAAACACAGGGATTAGATAATTGTGATGGTTAGTCCAGATGTTGCTGGGAAGGTATTTTGCAGATGCGGTTAGCATATACAATCAGTTGACTAAGCAACGGAGATTATCCCTGATAATGCAGATGGGCCTCATTCAATTAGTTGAAGACCTTAAGAGCAAAAATTGAGGTTTCCTAGAGAAGAAATTCTGCCTCAGGACTGAAGCATTAACTTTTTTTTAAAAGTTACGTATTTATTTTGAGAGGCAGCATGCAAGCACACGTAGGGGAGGGACATATAGAGAGGGAGAGAGAGAATCCCAAGCAGGCTCTGCATTGTCAGCACAGAGCCTGATGTGGGGCTTGCTCCCACAAACTGTGAGATCATGACATGAGCAGAAGTTGAGCTGAAGTCAGATGCTTAACCGATTGAGCCACCCAGGCACCCTGTGAGCTTCAAGGACTATTAAACAGTCTTTCTAAATGATCTCATGTCCTTGAATTTGTCCTCTACAGTCTCTAGTGTGAACCTAAGGCTTAAATATGACTTCTATATATAAAACACTTGGTGGTTCAGGACTATCTTATACCAGCACTGCCCAGTAGAACTTCTTGAGCTGATGAAAATGTCCTACAATCTGTACTCTTCACTGTGGCCTCAAATTTCATGTGGCTATTGAGCAAACCACATGTAACTAGTGCAATTGAAGGATTAAAGTTTTATTTTTTTTAAATATTACTTAATTTACTTCTAAACAGTCACTTGTGGCTGGTGATAGAGATCTTTGGAAGCACATGTCTATATCATAAACTTCAAGCCCTCCTTGTTGATGGCTGCCTGATTTCTTCAGCAACATGTCTCTTTGCTCGCACCTCGCACTTTACAAAACATAAAAGCTTCACCACATGAAGTTCTCCAAATGTGTCACATGAGTTGTCAACTTGGTGTATCTGCTTCTGTGGTCCTCACAGCCTTCCATGCTCCAAGCTCACTTCTCTATCAACTCCTCATTATTGACCATTGAACCCAGAAATCCTTCCCCCAGGGTCATCCCAGCTAGATTGGGTGCCCTTCTTCCCAATTTTCATAATTGTTAATACATAGATCTATGATTTTATTTTTACTGTTGGACTTTATCTCTTTATGCCTCTTGTCTCTTCCTCTAGATGGCTTTCCTGAGGCCAGGCCTTATTTGTGTCTTTATATTTCAAGTTCCTAGCTCCATGCATGGCTCATAGTTAGTACCCAGTAAGTATTTGTTGAATAATGAAAGAAGGAAAGAATGCATGTGACCAAGTGCTATATTGGAGTGCATTGGCTTAGTAGACATGCCAGTGTTCACAGCCTTCTTGCTCCTTACAGGAACCTGTAAACACCTGATGCGGAGCAGAGGTCAGGTAGCTCCACTGTAAGACAGGACACTATCTCATACTGTGGCCTAACTTCTCTTTGCTTCCTCTTTGAGGAATAAGATGGATTCCTCAATTGGATTTTAAAGCCAACTCTATCTCAGAAGTTTACACTTGTCTGGCCCTTGTTATCATTAACTTCTTAAAAGACAGCTTTTGAAGCACCTTTATAATCATTTTCTGAGTCCTTCCTTCCCTGTTCCTTTCCATACTTGAAGTTCTCCTTTGGGAAAGGACTAGTCTGGGTAGTGGTCACAGCAGTCAGTCTGCTGGATTTAGCTTTTTTGAGGGTTTACCTATAATTGATCTGTGATTTGGGAGAGCTCTGAGAATGGTAGGACTCTGGGTGAAGAAAACAAACATCTCTACTCTAAATGAGCTAGCTCTGACTCACCAAATTACACAGAATAGCACAAATTCATGCTGTAAGAACTTCAGTGCCTAATTCTTGTTTTGTTGTTGGTTTTTTTTATGGGGTTACACATTTATTGTGGATTATCACGATGTACCTAAAACACATCCATAGTGTATTCAGTCAAAGAGTTAAAAAAAATAAAAGGAGGGGAGGGGAAGGGTCTACTGAGAGGTGGGTGAGAGGAAAAGGCAATAAATCTCAGGTCCATGGGATTTGGACAACAATCTGCACTGGCAAATCTAACAACTGCCAGCTCTGGAATGTGTCAGCATAATATCATACTAACTGTTACCTGGTAGGTTGTCAGAATTCTAAGAAATGTGAAGATCAAAATGTTGCAACTGGGAAGTATTCCAAATGCCTTTCAATGTATATCTGCTGAAACAAGGAGGCTATTAAAATGCCCTTTAAAAAGTCCCATTAAAGTAATAATCCAGTAAAAGGAGTGTATAATCTGAGAGCTTTGAGGCCAACAGCAATAGAGTGCCAACATAGCTTATTGACTTTATTGGAGGTTTTCCCATCTTCTCTTTTCCTCTTTGTGTGCTGAGCAGTGACTTTTCGTTTTGATTCTCCATGAAGCAATGCAACATACCATCTCTACCATCACAAAACTATAAAATAGGAGTGTATCTGCACATATAAATACAAATGTATGACAAGTACCAACTTTTGTAGAAAATAGACACTATCTGGAACAATAGCAGGTTATAAAGGAACGTGAGAACTTGATTCATTGTTCTACTGATTATTGATATTGTGCCCTAGAAAATAATCTAATCAATTTTAAGTTCCAGCAGAAGCATTACAGACACACTGAAGAAAAATCACATAAACTTTCTGTTATAAAACTATCTAAGAATTGAATGACATGACTCATGAAGAGCCGAGAGGAAATTTTGCTTCTTAATGTTTAGTAAAATTTAAAAATCTTATCCAAATTTTTCTTAATCTCCGTAACCAACTAAATTCTCTGTTAAATTCATTGTTTTAATAGAAATCTCTTGTGCTATTTCAATTTTTTTGTACCTTCTAGGTGGACTAAGCTTGTATTTCCTACGTACCTTTGTCATATTACCATGTTGGACATTATAATAAGGCACCTCTATTTTCTTCTCTTCACCACTGTATTATAGAAAGGTTTTATCTCCTCATCTAAAAACCCAGAGGTTTAAAACAGGGAGCCAGCCCTGTCATTGGTTTCTTCACCCATTGTTCCTCTTATTATGCATATATATATTTAGCTATACCATCATTTTTCCATTCATTCATTTAATAAATGGACCACTTGCTACGTACAGACTCTGTTTTAAGAACTGGGGATATAAACAAGAACAAGACAGAACTGAGATTTATTCCAGTCCTACTCTACAATCAGCAATGGCTCCATGGTTTTTTAGAGAAAGAATTTAAACTTTTCCTGTTGAAGCTCCCCATAAACTAATCCTCCCTTACAGTTCTGGTTTTACCTCTCACCTTTCCCCAATCTAAATTCCCCATTCTTCCACCCCCAACCACATTTCATGCTTATTCTTCCTTTTGTATCTTTTCTAATTGTATTTCTTCTGCTGGAAATGTAGAACATTCCTCCCATATCCATTCAATCCAACCACTTTTCAAGGACAAATCCTCTTTCCCTCATGAGTTCTTTGTGGGCGGAAGAACTTGCTCCAATTTAATGTACTACTTGTCTGACTAATAGGCATCTCAAACAGTTTGAGAAATGATTTAAATTTAAAATAAATGAGTCTCATATTAGAATTTTGATTACCTTATTTTCCTTCTCAGTAAATGGTATTGTCATTTATCTAGGTGTTTGAGCCAAAACCCCAGGAAGTACCTTGATTTCTACCTTTACATCACCAAGTCCTGCTGACTTTGCCTTCAGAATATATCCCACACCTAACCCCCATCTTTATGCCAGCCTGAGATGAACCATGACTGCCTCTTCTACTTAAGGTCATAGTCTCTCCATCACTGCTTCTGTTTTCACTCTTTCTTGGTGATTGTGTGCAGACTATTCTATGTCTTTGAAGCAGTTGGAATTATTTCTTTTAAATAGATCTTGTTACTGCCTCTTGCTTTGCTTAAAAATCTTTCAATGTCTTTCCATGGTACTTAGAATAGAATCCTGGTTTAAATGGCCCTGCCTCCCTCTCCCCTTTGCTGACTCAGCCACTTGACCCCTCTCTCTGTTCCTCCGTCACAGTAAGCTTGTTCCTGACCTGGCCACTTTTACTTTAGGGTCTTCTACTAACTCTATCCTCTGCCCAAATGCTGATTCTCCTCAATCTTCTTAGAGGTTCTTTCCTTCTTGTTGCATGAGACAACCTTGCTTGCCCAAATCTAAGTTCACCTACTCTCTCCCTTTTTATAGTCATCATATAAACAATTGCTACCAGACATTTCTTTATGAATTCATTTTTGTATTACTTATCTATCCCAAACTAGAATGGAAGTGCAATAAGAAAAGAGACTTTGATTTGTTCATGCTTTTTTCAATAGCCTGACCATGGCTCTTACTGATCCATAAATAGATTAATGAGTCTACTACACAGCACACAAATGACACCAAGTGAGTTTCAGGTCTTCATTGTTTTCTGAATGTGCCCCACTATTTCCTTAACACGAATTTAATTAAGCTTCTCAAACCAGGAGACTGCATCTTGATCTTCTATTTGCACAACATGTAACAACGTTAGATCACACTAAGTACTTCATAAATGCATCCTCAGTGTATATTAAAAAGGGTTTGATTAAAGGTGATTAAAAGCTGGGTATTTGAGACACCAACCATAAACCTCTCTACTATTTTGTCTGCACTTGTTCAGATTGTTATTACTGGAACTCTACTTTCTGTCTAGGACAATGTACATAGATCAGTGGAGAAACTAATTAGAAAATCACTATTTATTCTACCATTTTTCTTTTTTTTTACTTTTCAGGGAACATGTGAGCTAATGACTTAAAGGATAAAATACTGAGTCTGGGAAGCTCACGGTAATTTCATCCAATGTCTTTTGTAGCGTTGTCAGATTTAGCAAATTAAAATTCAGGATTCCCAGTTAAAACTCTATTTCAGATAAACAGTGAATAATATTTAATGCAGTGTGTCCATGCAATGCTTGGGGTATTCTTATACTAACAAATTATTTGTTATTTATCTGAAGTTTAAATGTGACTGGGCATCCCACTATTTTATCCGGCAACCTTATTTTGAAGTTTTTGATAGACTTACAGATCTTTGCCATATATTACTTATATGATAGTGATAATGTAAACATCTTTGGAAATAGTATTTACTCTTTCAGGCCAATAATGTGCTCTTTTTTTGGAAAAATGAAAATATAAGTGACATATAACAATGTGTATGTTTAAGGTGTGCAGCCATGTTAATTTGCTGCATTTATATATTGTAATACAATTACCATGCATTTATATATTGTAATACAATTACCATGTAATACAATTACATCTCTATCACTCTTGACAAATGATTGCTTTATGGACAGAGTATCCACATGATATCAAAGAAAAACTGTCACTTCCAGGAGTTTAAGACTAAAAACCAAGACTAAAAAGCTAACAAACAGGGTACGTGTGACATAGAGTTTTATTGAGCATTCTTTTCCTGGACTGTTGCCTTTATAGTGATCTTTGGGCCTTGGGGCCAGGGTAATCTATTTACCCCAGATCGGGACTTCAGTTTGTGGGCTCCCTTACATCGAAGTCCAAAACTGGAGTAAATAACATTCCAGGATAGTTTCTTTTGGATGACATTTGGTCTTTTTCTTTATTTTGTCCCTTCAGTTACTGTACTCACACTTTAAAAGCATTCTTATTGGTCATGTTTTTCTGAATTTAAGAATAAATCAAATGTAAATGTCAGCATTTTTCCCTTACATAAAAATCTTTGTGGAAGCACAATAAAGATGTGCTCCAAGATTAGTGTACATTTTAAAGTCTCTTATTCAATAGGAGATAAGACTTAAATGCTTCTCACTTGACACTTGAAACAAAATTCTCACTTGACAAACACTGACTTCTTGAATTTGTGTGGCTCCCATGCCATGTTCCCCTGGCTAGTCTGCCTTTGTTGCTGCTGCCCCCTGGCATGCCCGAGTCTCCCATGAACTGCTTAAGCCAACCTCACTCAGGTCTGAGTTTTTGACAACTGGGCAAACATCAGAAGCAACATTTATCATTTATTCCCATTTCATACACAAACCTCATGCTAGACCCAGAGGATATAGAATTGGAAGACCAGTCATTTCCTTCAAGAAATCTCGAGTTTCCTGATTATTGTCACAATTTCACAATGAGAGCCTTCAGAAAACTATAGAGTTCAGTCAATGAACATCTTTCATTAAAGCAAGAGTCTAGGACTTAAGAGGTTAATCGGGGGTTCTAGTTCATTCCAATCTAGGGTAGTGTTGAAGTTCCCCTGAGAGGTTAGCATGACCTGAGAAAAACTGGTGAAAACAGTTTTTCTCATTAATATAATTTTTTCATTTAGTTATTTGTTTTTAATTCTACATCCAAGTTAGTTAGCATACACTGCAATAATGTTTTCAGTAGTGGAATCCAGTGATTCATCCCTTATGTATAACACCCAGTCCTCCCCTCCCCTTAATGCCCCTTACCCACTTAGCCCACCCTACTCACAATCCCTCCAGCAATCCTCAGTTTGTTCTCTGTATTTAAGAGTTTCTTATGTTTTGTCCCCCTCCTTGTTTTTGTTTTTGCTTCTCTTCCCTTATGTTTATCTGTTTTGTATCTTAAATTCCACATATGAATGAAATCATATGATCTTTGTCTTTCTCTGACTAATTTCGCTTAGCATAATACCCTCTAGTTTCATCCACGTAGTTGCAAATGGAAAGATTTCATTCTTTTTGATTGCCAAATTATACTCCATTGTATATATATACCACATCTTCTTTATCCATTCATCTGTCAATGGACATTTGGGCTCTTTTCATACATTGGTTATTGTCGATAGTGTTGCTATAAACACTGGGGTGCATGTGCCCCTTTGAAACAGCACACCTGTATCCCTTGGATAAACCTAGTAGTGCAATTGCTGTGTTGTAGAGTAGTTCTATTTTTAATTTTTTGAGGAACCTTCATACTGTTTTCCAAAGTGGCTGCACCGGTTTGCATTCCTACCAGCAGTGCAAGAGGTCCTCTTTCTCCACATCCTCACCAACATCTATTGTTGCCTGAGTTGTTAATGTTAGACATTCTGACAGGTGTGAGGTGGTATCTCATTGTGGTTTTAATTTGTATTCACATTGATCTAAGTTTTGAGATAGTCTTCATAGAAGGAGTGACATGGGAAGCAAGAAGGAAAGATGATTACACTAATGAAGTTTTAGATGAAATAATAACCCTGGAATTCTATTTCATTATGATGATTTTATTTGGTGATTTTGTTCAAGTATATCAGTGTCTTAGTATTTCATCAATATATGTTGTAACTATTTCTCTAAAACTTAATTTTCTTCAGGCATTTTGTTTTAAATTCTTTCTGCTTTCATAATTACTTGCCCCTATTCTTCTACCCTATGATAATTTATAGACATACTAATGTTTCTACTTATTTTTCCCATCTACACAGCCTCATTAAAGTCATTCATTAATTCACAAAATATCCATTAAATACTTAATAGTTACAAGGTACTCTGCTAGTATGATACCATGAGAAAGGTTCCAGGATAGCTATAAAAGATCATATTGATGCTACAGAAAATATAAAGCCCAACAACACATAGCAGTGCTAATACAATTCAGAAGTGGGAGGGATTAATTTCATCATGACTAAACTCCACGTAAATCTTAACCATTGTGGAAAGGACTTTGGAATAGATCTCAATTTTTTTTTCAACTTATTAGCAGTGTAATCTTAAACTAGTCAATGATTCTGAACCTCAGTTTTCTCATCTATAAAATCGAAGGGAGGATACGTCTAGGTTTCACCTTGAATATTCCAGAGATCAAATGAGTGTGTCTTTGCCTTATGTATTTATTATGAGTAGTCCTAAATAGTGACAGTCCAGGGGATTGAATGTAAGGCTGATGACTGGTAAAAAGTTAATTATCAAACACTTTACAATGTCCCTGAATGGATTCATATGCTGTGTGTATTAGTTGTCGATTGCTATGTAACAAAGTACCACACATGTAGTGACTCAAAACAAAATTCATAATCTCATAAGTTTTCATAGGTCAGGAGTCCTAACCTGGGCCCTCTACTCAGGGTCTCACCAGGTTGGAATCAAGATGTTGGCCTAGGCTGTGATTTCATCTGAGGCTCAGGCTTTTCCAAGCTCATTCAAGTTTTGGAAGACCTCAGTTTCTTGCAGCTACAGGACTCAGGTTTCCATTTTCTTATAGGCCATCAGATGGTGGTCACTGTCAGCTCCCAGATGCCATTCACCATTTCCTGCTCATGGCTGTCTCTGTAAGGAAGCAGTCTGCTCCTCCAGGGCCAGGTGAAGACTCCCCTGCACTTTGAATCTTTTCTTTCAGGAAGGGCCCAACCCTTTTAAGGGCTCACCTGATTAGGTCACACCTGCTCAGCATCTCCCTTTTCTTTACTGAAAGTCACCTGATTTGGAACCTTAATTACATGTGCAAAATCTTATCACATTTACTATAATGTACAGTTATGTCTAGTTATGGTAGTGAAAAAGTTATGGTAGTGAAATCCATCATACCTACAGTCCTGTTCACATTCAAGGGGAGGGAGGATACAGTGTGTGCACACACATTGTGCCTACCACACACTGCCTACCACACACTGTATTAGAATTGAGGCTGAGGAGTAAGACCCCTTAGAAAATGGAGAATTCTAACATGAAATGCATCATGCTGTTTTTCAGCTCTTATGAATGAGGAATCAACGTTTTTGTCTTAAATCAGTTCAAATGAATAGGGAGGACAGTTTTTCACCTGAGTAGTTAAAGTAGAATAGATGGGAAAAGTAAAGTCAGTTAGAGAAGGAAATGAGATCAGGAAGAGATCCTTAATCTCTTACATTAATGAGTTTTACAACCAACTATCTTGTTAAGTCAGAATCACTCAATCCATTATATACAAAAATCAAAATGGATTAAGGGAGATTCTTAATCCCCAGTGCAATCTCTTAAGTCTCCTAGTTTGTAAGTCTCCTGGTTTGTAACACAGGTTATTTGATTTCTAATAACATTTTAAATATTTTTTGCAAGCAAGAAATTAAATTTAGCACTTCAAAGAATAGTGTCTTATACACATTCTAAATAAATTTAAGGAACAGAAACTAATAAGTGTTTTCTGAGGAAAGGGTTTAGTTTCTGGAGAGAAATATACAAAGTCACAGTTGGTTGATCATTATATTGGCTGTTTCCATGTTGGCAAAATTGATTTTGTAATTTACTGAGAATCCTGACTGGTGATGAAAATGATAGACATCCATTTTTCTTTCAGATGAATACAAATCTTGCCTCTCTCTCTTTTACCTACATCTTTTTATGGCTTTACCACTTCTTTCATTTTCTTTGGAGGTTAAGGTCAAGAAGGAGAAAAAAGATAAGGCAGCAGTTTGAGAATTTACAACAGACACAGAAATAAATGAAGTTGCTCTTTTCCACAGAGTCTTGTACTAAAAACTAGTAGCTTCACAGAAAAACAGTAGCTGCCTTGCATCTTGGGTGGCTTTGCCTCAGTGATACATCACATTAAAGATGGGATGTGTCGTAGTTCATTAGCTTGCCTATCCTATTATATTTGGTTACAATGGGACACTACTCAAAAACAACATGCCTGAAATTGAAGACAGATGGCCAAATCAAGGGCTACAGCGTTTCATATAATTATTTACTATTTCCTTTTTTACTGTGCTTTTCTCTCCATTTGTTATGAGTGCCAAGTAAAGACATTTGCACTTTTTGAAAAGTGTCATTTATTTATAAAGTAAGCAACATGAGTCACAAGGTGGGGTAAGGACACGTTGATATTCTGCTAATACCATCAGCTGAATGTTATATTTGCTTTTGGCAATGCTATTCATTTTTATATTTGCACAGGTTTACGAAAAATAAAATGAAAGAAATTTATTTTAGTTCTATCTCTGCAAGGAGTTTGTGACTCTAAAAGGAAGGATTCTGAAATGGTTCCCTATTCATGATGAGTATAGTGAGAGTTATAGGAAATCAGCCCAAAAATAATATCCATTCAGAGTTAAAGTATATGAGACTACAGTGTTCTGAGTTTTAAATAGTATCCTCACTGCCTTTCATCTAGCAGCTTGGGGCTTATAAAGGCACCGGATCAATTTCTTCAGGGTTTGTACTCATCTCAATGCCTTAGAGCCCAGTACAGAGGCAGAAATTGATTTTTGGTGAAGCCCTCTTCTTCTAAACACACACACACACACACACACACACATGCTTACACACATTTTACAGATTATTTATAAGACACAGCTCTTGGAGCACAATTTTAAGGACTGGCATGCAGGTGAACCTTCCCTAAATTTGCAAAGCTACGTGACAATGTTTGAGAGGCAAACATGAGTGGAAGGAGCAAAGTAAGAAATAATACTCAGGAGGCATTTTATATACCTGGTTGTAGGAACAAAGTTGGCCATTTCTTACATAGCTTCATATTAGATTTTGTTTAGGGGAAAGGTGATTTAGTTGGGTACACAGATATATGATTATATAATTTTGTTTTCTAAATGAGAAAGTGACAACTTTTAAAATTGCAGCAGAAACTTTTAAAAATTGATAGATTGTATGCAGATTTGTTATAGCCAGAGAGGAATAGCCACACAGGGTAAGGGAAAACAGTGAATTTTTTTCTGTTTACATTTGAATTCCCAAAGATAATTGTTTAGCCAAGATGTTTAGCCTTCATTGTGGGTCATTAGGAGACACTAATAAAAGATTCTGTTTGGGTTTTCCAAGTTTGTTTGAATCCGTATGCTTTTTTTTCCCTCTACAAATCCAAGCCACATCAATATTTGAATATTGACTATAGTGATGATGGCATGAAGTGGTATTTAAACTATTGGTCACATTTAGAATTTGTGTAGACATAAAGACTATTAATGAATTGATTAACATTGATGGCGGATATTTGTTGCATGAATCTGAAAAGGGAATTGCTGTACTTTGCCATTTTAGACTTTTAGCATGTCATCTGAACATGAAGAATGTACATGTGGTATGTTAACCTGCCAGGGTATGTGATGTAGCATAATGATGTGGTGTGTAGGGCTCAATCCCACGACTCTGGGATCATGACCTGAGCTGAAATCAATAGTCAGACACTCAATTGACTGAGCAACCCAGGCACCCCTACATAAGACTTATCTAAATGGTGTCAGACTATATGTACTGTTTTGAATTGTCACTTTCAATTAATATATTAGGAATTGCTCTTCATATTAACAAATACACAGTAACATTTCATTTAGAATGGACAATTTCATATTAGATGGATGTATCAAAGTATGTTTAACCAACTTCTTATAGCTGGGCATTGAGGATATTTCCTTTTAGTTTTTTTCCTATTACAAACAAGTGGAAGAACAGAAATGTGATTTCCTGAAGAAATGCTTTAAGTATGTGGTATGAGTGTTAAATTTATTAATTAGAGGAAGATCACTACCAGAGACTCTCATGAAGAGACTAGAGGAGAGGAAGCAAAGGAAAACAGCACTATATTGTGACAAACATTGCATAGTGAATAAACATTTTTTTCATCCTAGGCATCACCACCATTTTGTAAATGTATCAACCATAGTTTAGTAGAGCTTGAGGAACTTTCCCAAGGTTGCCAAGCTAGTCAGTGGCAGAACTACCTGATAGCATTATAAGAAGATTCACAAAGTCGGCATCACGTCTCCTTATTGGTGTATGTATCCATTGCTGGGCACCCATCTCTAGCACCTATTTACAAGATGTCATCATACACCTCATAGTTCATAGGATGGTTTTGAAAGTTTTTATGTCAATTAAACTTTGAAGAATAAATGCTATTTTAAATGACAGGGTATTTATATGACATATGTGTATATGTAATTATACAAATTATACAATTTATATAAGATTTTAAGTAAAAAGCTACTGCACATTTTAGAGGTACTTTTATTAGTAGGTCCTCCTTTGTAAAAATAAGTCTCTTTTTGTAATGTAAGTAATTCATGCTTTCCTGTTTTTCAAATTTGTTCTGTCTTTGCATCTATTAGTTTAGTTTAAGGTGGGGCATATTTGCCAATCCTGCTCTCTGGTTAGTAATCTCTGTGTTTCAAATAATTACTAAATCTGGAAGTCTCCTTTGAGTTTGCAGAAATGAAATTTAATTTCATTGATGTAAAGTAAAGTTTAGTAACAGAAAAGTTAAAGGGAGAGTCACTACACCTGTACCTGGAGATGGAAAACCTGGTTCCTGGTTCTGATGTAGTCACAGATTAGCCATGAAAGCTAGTAAAATTCATTTGATCTTTTGGCACTCAGTTTCTGCCTGTGAAATAAAATCCCATGGTGTTGTTGTGGGCAAAGAGAAAGGGCAAATGTAGAGAATTGGTATTTAAAGAACCAATTCAAATTTTATATCAATTTGAATATTTCCCAATGCTTAAAGTACTGGTTATAAATGTTGTTTGATTATAAAGGAACCAGAAAGATGATGTTGAATCAATGACTGATTAGATACAGGAAGTGAACAAACACAAAAGTTGTCAGGTTCAACCCTTTAGTGCTAAAGAAAGAGAGTGGGCAGGACCAATAGTCAAAATCTAGAGAGAATTAGTTGACCTTGGCTTTGACTCTAAACCTGACTTGTTAATTTCTTGATACTATTGCAGTTAAGTCTCAGATTGGAAGGGAGTAAGGAATTGCCCCATGGGTTTAGACATGATGAACAGTAGGAGAATCTTGAGTGGCAGTTAGATAAGTGTGTGTAATTCCATGATAACTTTGTGAAGATAAGCAAGACCTGTGCATGTCCAAATGTGGCCTGAAAAGAGCCTGGGGAAGAGAAAAGGGATAAAAGATTAATAACAAGAGAACATGCATTTGGTGTAGGTGAAAGGGCAGATGAAATTCAGTGATGACTTTTTGTGAAAAGTAAAAGCCAACTCCTGTGAACAAAGCTGAGAAAGATCCTGAGAAGAAATAGATTAATGAAGAGTATATGAGGAGCATATTTGAGGCCAGAGTTATCAGCAGCTGAGAAGAGATGGGGTCAAGACAGGTGGAAGCATTGTGCTCTTGGAGGGTTGGGGGAAGGCAAAGAGAATTAGGATTGTCATCATGTTTGGAAGTGATGGAGAAAGAAATAGGAAATTGAAAGTGATGACAAATCTATATGGTTTTTAGGTGAGTGAGAATGTCTGGTAGCAGTTGTCAGAAGTAGCTGGGGAAGATGGTATTTAGTTTCTGAAACATTTAGTTGAATGTTTAGAGATTGGTTAGTAGAAGTAGGCAGAGGATAGTTCTTATGAGAGTTTAGCTAGGGCAAGGAAATCAAGATGATGAAATAAAAAGAATTAGAAGTCACTCCTGCAGGCTTTGTTCAGGGTAGAATAATTGATCCTGCAGATGTCATCATTTTCATTATACATTCATTCACCCACCTATTCAGCAAGTTGTTTTTAGATTTCCATTTATGTTCTAGGCATTGTGCTGTGCTAGAGATAAAAGATCAATAAGAAATAGTTTCTATTCCTAAGAGATTTATGACTACTGGAAAGATACAGGCATGTATCAGTGAAGAACAAAACATATTTCCTGTGTAATTACAGAGTTTATGGAGAATGACCCACTTCAGGGCCTGTGTATCAGTGGGGCTTCCTAGAGGAGATCACATGCAGGCCGAGTTGGGAGATATGGCTGCTTGCAGCTGGTTGTGGACAGGTGGTTGGGACAGAAAAAGTAACTTATAAAAAGTCTTATATGGGGCACAAATATCTCTGTTTTCTCAGGGGCATACAGACGGCTCAGCATCAAGATAACTGAGGTACAGCAAAGCCTGCAGCTAAGCCCCATTTGTCCCAAACCATACACCACCATAGCCACCATACTGCAACCTAAGACAATTTTGGCAACACTGACTTGTCTTTCTAATCCATAGGAGGGTCCAAGTGACACACACACAGAAAACACACACATATGCATACGCCATCTCTGAAAAAAAAGAGTCTTATTTGTTTAGATAGTAAATTGTCCCAAGCACAACTCTTTATTGACTCAGGTCATATAATAAAGCACAAGCAATAGAGATTCAGTTATACCACTTTTGAGCAAACACTGTTCCCAAAGAGGCAAAACATCTAGTTTCCTCATCTAGACATGAGATCTCGCAACATGCCTATTCACCTTTCAGTGTTAATAACCTTAGTACCCGGCATTGGGTAGGAATTTAATAAACATTTGTTGAATGATTGAATGAAGCAATAATCATAATACTGAAGTTCTGAAGGGCAGAGAGGAAAACCAGAATGCTACCTAGTCATAAAATAATAATAGTGATAATCATGTTAATAACAATAGTGTTAGTAATAAGTAATAACAGCTGCAATTGAATGAGTGCTTACTCAGTATTATCAGGCAGTAAACACCAGTTATACATTGTTTTATTTAATCCTTCTCAAAGCACAATGAAGTAAAAAATATTATCTTCACTTTACAAATGAAGACACAGGCTTAGACATGTGTCAGGACACTAACTCAGGATCACCTAGGCTGTGAGGTGTGGAGCTGTGCTTGGATTCAAAGTTGGTCTGGCTCCACATGCTACATTCTGAACACTCCTATCCCAGTAGCTAGGGCAGCATTGTAAAGCCTTCACAGGAAGAATAGGAGAAGACCATGGGTGCTTCTCCTATTCCTCCTTTCTCCCTACCCACCAGCATCTGTTTCAACTATGTTCTGTGGGTGTTGTGCTGTGGGCCTTGCCCATGTCTTGACATAAGATTCATTGCATAAAAACAGGTTGTGGGGTGCCTGGGTGACTCAGTTTGTTGAGCGCTGGATTCTTGACCTTGGCTCAGGTCATGATCTCAGGGTTGTGAGATCTGCTTAGGTCATGATTTCATAGTCATAAGATGGAGCCCCAGGTCTGGCTCTGTGCTGGGCATGGAGCCTGCTTAAGATTCTCTCTCTCTCTCTCTCTCTCTCTCTCTCTCTCTTTCAAAACAAAAACAAAAACAACAAACCAGACAGGCTGTAAGGAATTCACTTACGGAGACTAGGGTATGGTTCAAAAAGAAAGTAATCCTTCAGCATTATGTCCAGTAGGGAAAGGGCATCTTGATTTTTAGATCATCTTGTCCTTCTTATTTTCTTTCTCTGTCTCTCTTCCTCCTATCTTCTCTTTCTCCTACCTTCCCTTTCCCTCCTTCCCTCTCTTCCTTCTTTCCTTCACTTCTCTTTCTTGATGGATAATGATCAGTAAAAGAAGGCTTTGCTTCTCTCTTCTGCACAAACATCATCTGAAATTAAAAAGTGATTATACAGACTGAATATGAAAGGTTGAAAGTCAGTGACCTGGTCCAGCTTCTCTCCTGATTCACATGTGCCATCTGCAGCATGCTTTATCAGGCTCATTTTATCCAGTTCTCAAAATTTGGGGTGGGGGGCATGACACCCACTACTTTCTTTCTGTGGCAGCCTAATCCAGCTCTCATTAGCCATTGAAAGTATGATAACCAGGGGCACCTGGGTGGCTGAGTCGGTTAAGCATCTGATTTCAGCTGGAGTCATGATTTCACAGTTTGAATTCAAGCCCCACGTCAGGCTATGTGCTGACAGCTCAGAGCCTGGAGCCTGCTTCAGATTCTTCTGTGTCTCCCTCTCTCTGTCCCTCCCACACTTGCTCTCTCTCTCTCTCTCTCTCTCTCTCAAAAATAAATAAAAAAGCATTTAAAAAAGTAGGATAACCATACAATTAATCTAAACTGTGATACATTTAAAAGTAAAAGGAGGGAGACACTAAAACTAATTGAATTATGTAATTGGTGAAATATTTATTGATTGACAAATTGGTCTTAGTAAATTGGTGGAATATAAAACAGTATAAAACATACTTTTTCTTAAAAACAAAAACATCTGTAAATTAATACATGATTTAAAATGTATCCTCATATTGATTATCTGAACATTTAAAAAATCATGTAGTCTGTTGCTCATCATCAGGGAAATACAAATCAAAACCACAATGAGATACCACTCACACTGGTCAGAATGGCTAACATTAACAACTCAGGAACCAACAGATGTTGGTAAGGATGTGGAGAAAGGGGAATCTTATTGCACTGTTGGCAGGAATGCAAACTGGTGCAACCACTCTGGAAAACAGCGTGGAGATTTCTCAAAAAATTAAAAATAGAACTACACTACAACCCAGCAATTGCACTACTAAGAATTTATCCAAAGGATACAAAGATGCTGATTCGAAGGGGCACATGCACCCCAATGTTTATAGCAGTGCTATAAACAGTAGCCAAGTTATGGAAAGAGCCCAAATGTCCATCAACTGACAAATGGATAAAGAAGATGTGGTATATATATATATATATATATATATATATATATATACACACACACACACACACACACACACACTAAAATACTACTCTGTGTTGGAGATGAATGAAATATTGCCATCTGCAACAACGTGGATGGACCTGGAGGGTATTGTGCTAAGTGAAATAAGTCAGTCAAAGAAAGACAAATATTGTATGATTTCACTGACATGTGGAATTTGAAAAATTTAACTGATGATCATAGGGGAAGGAAAGGAAAAATAGGATAAAAACAGAAAGGGAAGCAAACATAAGATACTCTTGAATACAGAGAGCAAACTAAAGGTTGATGGGGGTGGGGTAAATTGATGATGGGCATCAAGGAGGGCACTTACTGGGATGAGCACTGAGTGATATATGTAAGGGATGAATCACTAAATTCTACTCCTAATATCAATATTACTCTATATGTTGACTAACTAGAATTTAAATAAAAACTTGAATCAGAAAAATTTTATTTTGCTGAATACTTTGATTAAATATTTTTATTGCTTAAAAAAGCTGTAACCAAAATTTAGAGGAGTATTTACAAAAAGTCCCCTGCCATGAAGGATATTAGGCAGTTTACAAATAAGTTCTTTAGAAGCTTGACATTTCTTTTTTATTTTTTTAATGTTTATTTTATTTTTGAGAGAGAGAGAGAGAGAGAGAGAGAGAGAGCGAGAGAGCACGCTAGCAGGGGAGGGGCAGAAGAGGGAGACACAGGATCCAAACAGGCTCTAGGCTCCCAGCTGTCAGCACAGAGTCCAATGCAGGGCTGGAACTCATGAACCATGAGATCATTACCTGAGCCTAAGTCGGATGCTCAACCCATTGTGCCACCCAGTTTCCCCAGAAGCTTGACATTTCTAGTGTTGAATTAATGATGGGCAGAAAAGAGAAAATGTGTCTGTTACCTTGTTAAATGAATTTCTTTTATCCAACATAGGCGTCATTACAACATTGTTGTAGTGTTATTACTCTATGTGTATGTGAAAGTACATTTTAGCAACTAGAGATTATCCTATTATAGATTTTCCCAGCTGGTTTGGATGCAATCATGAATTATTTGCATGGCAAAACCAATTCTAAGTGTACTGCTTCACTGGCTTCTTAATTTGGAAATAAAATGTATTTTACCAAAATAATATGCTCCTTTGAAGTTTATATCCATATTACCAATGTACTTTGCCACTTGTGAATTGGATACTTCTACTTAAAAGCCACTTGACTGATTTTTCAATTGAAGCATCTGATGATTACTGGTATGAAATTGGTATCATTTAAGTGTTTGCACATTCTTTATTGCTAATAAAGTCAACACTAACTTTTGGTAATGCATAAAAAACAAAACCCCACAACTCTTAAAATGGAAAATGAGTGAAATTTTTATATAAAAACAGTCATTTGATTAAATGAAAAGTTAGGTTTCAAAGAATAATATATAAATGCACTTTCTACCACTAGTTATAATAAATTATCATCCTAAAATAACTAGTAACTGAGGAAGTATTTGAGTTGAATTATGTGGCATTACTGAAACTCTTTGCTTCGGATCTACAAAATAGCAATTTTATACCGTTCAATGTAATGAGACATTAATGCATTGTCAGCAGATCTGTGTTTTCTGGATCTCGTATGAGCAGGAATATCACTATGACCTTTATGTGGATGCTGACTGCCAACAAATTTTGTGAAATAGAAATTGTGAACTTAAATTTTAATTAAACATATAGTTTCATAGGGGCACCTGGGTGGCTCAGTTGGTTGAGCATCTGAATTCAGCTCAGGTCATGATCTCACGGTTTGTGGGTTCGAGGCCCACATGAGGCTCTGTGCTGACAGTTCAGAGCCTGGAGCCTGCTTCAGATTCTGTGTCTCCCTCTCACTCTGCCTCTCCTCCACTTGTGCTCTCTCTCTCTTTCTCTCTCTCTTAAAATTAAATAAACATTAAGTTTCATTTTTTCAGCATATTATTGCTGAAACATATAGTTTCATTTTTTCAGCATATTATTGCTGAAAGAGTTTATTACAAAACGAAATAGAATTAAACAGTAAAATAACTAAATAATTGAAGATCAACACTGTACAAAGTTTTTTAAAAAAACACTGGAATAAGACTGTTCCAATTATTTGTTTCATATTCTTTGGCAGAGAAGTGTGGCCTTTGTTTCCTGCATATAGTTATGAACAGCTAACTTATAATTTTCTACTTTCTCCTCTGCACTTGCTAACTGGTGGCATGGTAGCTTTGCACGCCTTCCAAGCCAAGCATGAGTGAAGGCATGGAATGTTGGGTCACCAAGTGGCCCGCAGCGATAGCAACATACACTGCTTATCTCTGTACCATCTGAGGCTGGGTCCCAAGGTACTTATTTTACCTGTCAGCTTTCTGCATGCTGTTTTATAAAGGGAGGTATTGGAAAAGGATGGGGAAAAGAGAGAGAGTCATTCTTGGTCACCTTTCAGATTTAACCACATGTTAAAAGTGAGAATTCTGTTTACTTTCATTTACCTCACAAGTAGTGGATGAGACCATGGCAGAAGCTGGAAATACAAAGTGGAAGTAAGCTCAACCATCTTATGTTATTTTAATGCAACTAGGAATAATAATGATATTTTGCTTTAAAAAAAAGTGGCGTGCTTGGGTCACTCAGTTGGTTGAGCATCCTATTTTGCAGTTTGTGAATTTGAGCCCCATGTTTGCTGTCAGCGTGGAGCCTGTTTCAGATCTTGTGTTCCCCTTCCTCTGCACCTCCCTCACTCACACTCTCTCACTCAAAAATAAATAAACATTTTTCAAAAATGAGAAATCCAGCTTTGGGTGATGGATGGCATTGTTGAATTACCATATTGTACTCCTGCGACTAATATAACATTGTATGTTAACTATATTGGACTTAAAATTAAAAAAAGAGAGAGAGAGATCCAGGACAAATGTTAAACTGGAAAGGACTGCCTTAACAAGTTAACCAAGAACTGTCTTATCAAACCAGAATATATGATCATCCTGATTAGAGAGTTAGTCATTTACCCATTCCACAACTATTTACTTGGCACTATAAAGTGGATGCACTTTGATAAGAAATGAAGGTCTGGAGAAGAAAATAAAACTGTCTCTGATGAAAAAGTGCTTATGGTTTCAAAAGGTTAGTTTTACAGAAATCTGCCTCCCTGTGGTTTTAGTTCCGTCTGTGGATCAATATCATATGGATCACCCCCTTATGATAGCCCATTGATCCCTGGAAGATTGCACTCAGCTCTCCATTCTAGCAGTTCTCAAATGCTTGTGTGCAGAGACATCATTCAAGAAACTCCTTTAGGAAGCATATCACTCCCCAACTGGCTCCAAGACTCTGATTCTGTAATTTATAGGTACAGCCAAGAAATCAGCATTTTTAAAAAACACCCCAAGTGATTCTGACTCAGGTATTAGTCAAACACACTTTCAGAAATACACTCTTTTCCTTGTTGAGTCTGAAAAAAAATATGTTGACTTTCTTTTACTCATCTTCAAATATCATGTCTTCTGTGCTAGGGCTATTTGGTGGCCATTTTTAGATAAGATTGTGATCACCTGGATAAAATGCAATCCCTCAAAGAGTGTGAGGGACACAAAGCCGTGTGAGCATCCAGAGGGATCAATGAATTCTATGATTCAGGCACTGCATTTCCACCAGCACAACCTAATATGGTCTTCTTTTCATGCATAAAATTGCACTGTGGGCTAATATTGTACTTGTAACTTGTCTATGAATAGCCATCAAGCTCTATCTTTCCCATCTTGTACCAAAACACTTGAGTATGATTATCTAGGCAATGGAATATTTATTTAAATGAATTCCACAGTAAGTTCTGCTTTCTTTCTCAAAACTCTGAAATATAAAGTCAGTCTGATATGCTCTGCTTCTCCCTTATCCCTCTTTCCCTCCCTCCTTTCCCCTTCCCTTCCAAGAGAGGTTATTCCTGGCAAGGTCTCTGCAAGGGAGTATGATACCACCTGAGAAGCAAAACAGACCCAGATACAAATCATTCTACTAAAGTCTTGGAGTAGCCTTCAAAGAAAAACAAATTCCATACCAGCCAGAAGCTGAGTGGAGGCCAAGAACTGCCAACATATTTGGAAGGCCAAACCCCTACAGAAATATGGTCCCTAACCACCTTCTAGAGAGACCATCAGTTGAGGATAAAAGGGAGCTGAAATTTCATTACTTACAAGTCCATCATTGAATTCAGTGTTCAGGATTTTATATCCATAGCAGACCTAACTCATCTACATGAAAATAAGACCAAAAAAGACTAATAACACCAAAAAAGACTAATGCAGAGCTACCCAGATTTTCCATATACTTATTGTTGCCACAAATTCTTCAATTCCCATTCACAAATATGCATAACAAGAATTTAAGACATGCAATGTATTTGAATAAAGAAGAGCTATCAACTGAATCCAAATAGTTTGTGGGATATCAGAATCACTACAACATTTTTCTTATAGATTTGTGAATATGTGAGTTTGTAGTTAAGCCAAAGTCAGCCCTTTGCACTTATGCCTTAGATTTAAATTGAGAACATTGGCAAGTCTCATGGGGAGAAGAAGCAAAACCAATAAACAAGGTTCTGGTTTTCGTGAATATACAACTGTATGGACAGAGGAAGGGAAATGATATCCTGATGGTCATAGAGGCAGTAATGCCAAACTCATTCCCTTGAGCATTAACATTAAAAAAATCCAGTTACACTACTTTCCTTTTAACCTACATTACTTCTGTGAAGATAACCTTAAAGTCAAGAATAACATTGCTAAATGTTCAAAAATGTCCTCAGGGTTTTGCCTTGGTCTTTTTCTTAAGAAAAACAGGTTACTTTCAGTCCTTTGGCAGGCTTAAAATTAGATTTAGGAAAGGAAAACATGTTTTTTTAAATTTTATAGAAAAAATGAATAGTAAATAGGTACTCTTTGTTATTTGATTTCTGCTTTCAGACTATCTTATTAGTAAACTTCATATTTGGCACTAAAAGAAAAAGATATCTTAGTGTCAAAATGCTTGGAGAATGGAGGTGATAACCCTAAAGGGGAAGTCTCCAACTGACAAACTTCACAAATAGTTTTGATGAAATGGAATACTCATTCTATTCTAATAGGCATACTGACTCACTCTTCTAGGACTCATTGAGTAATGAGATCTCTTATCATTGTCCAATGCAGTACAGATTTTGTTGTTAAAGGAGCCCAACAGGGAATGTAGGAACCATCTAGTTCAACATGCTCAGAAAAGTGAGGTCCAGATACTGGCTTAAGAGCACATGGTGATTAATTCCAGAATAATGAAAACATAAAAGAACTTCTTGAGTGCTTGGGGTAAAATATAAATTGAATTCTGGTTCATAATGCCAAAATTGTTTCATCTGAAAGAAAAAAAAGTTATTAGCCCATTATCCCTTAGCATTAGCATAAGTGTATATGAGACACTTTGGCTGTCAGTAGGCAGAACTGGGGACACAGATACCTGTGAAACACTATCCTTAGATATCCCAGAAAACCACCTCTTCCATACTCATTTCAATGATAAATAAGTACCATTGTCTTCTAGCCCCATCAGTCTTCTGAAATCACTAGAAAATGTGTTGGCCCATTCATATTGTGTTTAATGACCTTACTCTTCACCTAGTTAATGCTCCAGCTCCCAAAGCTGAGTCATCTTGGCCTCTTCCTCTTCTGTCCCCAGCCCCACTCCAACAGGACCAAGTCCTAATGATCAACAGACATCCCCTCCTTACCTATCACTGAGCTGGCCTTAGGCTTTTGCCTTCTCTTACTGTTCTATTATAATAGTTGTTTTTATTTTTGACTGTGCCTCACTTGTCTCCATGCATCCGTTTACTGTCCAAAACACCTCCAGAGAAATCTTTCTAAAGTGTAAATCTAATTCTCGCTGTTTACTTGCTCAGAATGCTTCAGTAATTTCTCTACCATTTACAGAAAAAAAAGTCTAAACTCAGCATTGCACGTCATCCTGCGTTCTCCCTGATCTGACCTCAGCCAGTCTTTCTGACCTCTTACCTTTTTTATTGCTAATCCCTCTCCTTATTTTCTATACACCATGCCCCATGTCATACTAATATCCATGCCAAGCTCTGTTTTCTTCATTTTACAACTTTGGTAATATTTTTCCCTATGCTTATAATACTCTCTCCTTTTTTTGGCATCTTGTCTTGAATAGAAACATCTATTTGCCTCCCACATCAAGAGTTATCCTGTATATAAAGCCTTCACTATGGCCTTCTCACCTAGATGCTCCTGGACTCTGTCATCCTGTTCACAACAGTTTATTCACTCATGTGTTGTTTCCTTACAGCAGTTCTTGATTTTATTTCTGTGGCAAAATATAGAACAGATGCACTTCACATGTGTGATATTTCATGGGTACATCTAGAATTAGATCTAGGGGCTATAACCTCACTCCTTTCTCTTCAACTTAAAATAGTACATAAAATATAAATGATGGAGGGTGCATCTCTAATATGGAGATCCTTAAAACAATATAACTGAAAAGCTTCAGTGCTTTACTAACAAAAGTGCAATTCACCCGCAGTGATAATCTCTAAAAACCAGGGCTTTGTGATGCTTCAATGGGGTCTTTACTTCTCCATTGTTATAATGTCAGTCTAGTATAAGGCCTAGCACATAGTAGGTCATAAAGAAATGTCTGCTGAGTGTGTAAATTAATGAGCTATAGACTGGAGATTTCAACACAAATATTTGGGATTTACAACTTCTGTCAAGAGACATGATTCCAAATAAGACTCATATAAGTTAATCCATAATGACTGAACTATTCTAATGAAGAATATTTCTTAATTTTACTTTCCTTGGAAATATGCACTAAAATGACAAAATATATCAATTATTTAACTATTTATGTCCCTTCTTTATATATTGATAGCCATAATGCACTGCATCAAAAATAAGTGAAATGTGGGGTGCTGAGTGGCTCAGTCAGTTAAGCGTCCGACTTGGGCTCAGGTCATGATCTCACGGTTCATGGGTTCAAGCCCTGCATGGGGCTCTGTGCTGACAGCTCAGAGCCTGAAGCCTGCTTAGGATTCTGTGTCTCTCTTTCTTTCTTCCCCTCCCCTGCTCACGCTCTGTCTCTCTCCCTCTCAAAAATAAACATTTTAAAAAATGCTGTGCTTTAAAAAAAAAAGTGAAATGTATAGGTCAAGTTGAAGATAAAGGGAACTGTTTGTATTTCCAATTAAATACTTCTTTAATGCCACTTCAGTCCTTCCTTTTTAGTTCAATCCCCACCCCCTGCTCTTTAAACACACACACACACACACACACACCATTTAGCAGGAAAAGGTTGTGAAAAAAGTTGGAATCTGGAGAGAGTTCTTATATGTTACACGTCATAGAACTTCCACTTGTACACAAGAGAGGAAGGGGGAGAAATAAACACAGAATCAACTTTGGGGAGATGATACTAGAAAGTGAAAAAATAAAAATAAGCAATTCTGCAAGCAAATCACAATGAATGGTTTTATCAGGTAGCATTGGGTGTGTGACAAATGATTTCAAAGTTTAATTGTTTAAAACAACTATTATTTTAATGCTTTAATGATTTTCGGCTGAGCATTACGGACTGGGTTCTGCTGACAGTCTGCTGCTATAGGTTGGACTCAACTCATCTCAGAGTATCTTCAGGTGTCTGGGATTGGCGTTGTGCTAGCTGTAAGTTAGTGAATATTGGCTCTCTTCCAAATGGTCACTTGTCATCTGGCAGGATACATAAAGCTTTTTCTCATGTCATGGCAAGCTTCCAAAAGCAAGAGTGGAAACAAGATCTCTTGAGTTCTAAGCTTGACCTGACTCGGTTCACTTTTGCTGCTTTCTATTGGCCAAAGCAACTAATGAGGACAGATTCAAAGAGTGAAGAAGTAGATGACTCCTCTTGATGGGATGGATTGTAAAGAAACATTGCAGAAGAGTATGCCTTCATGAATGAAGATAATCTATGGTCATTTTTTGCATTTTACCAGAGATCTGGAGCTGGATTTTGATAGATTTGAGAGCAGTTCCCTCCAACCTGAAAATCCGAGGGAGTTTGTTCTTTCACAGACAGCTTTGAACCCGAAAGTAAAAGGTAAAATTGTAAAAGAAAGAAATTGATACAAATGACTTATTTAGAGAGTTTTGCTTCTTTAATTCCAGTCTCTATGTCCTTTAGTGTTTTTTGTACCTTTGTTTCACTAGCTTCCATGATCTTCAGTACAACACTAATAGAAGTGCGAATAGCAGATGACCTTAGTTTTGATTTTAGGAGGAAAGTATTTGGTCATTTATCATTAAGTATAATATTGAATGTAGGTGTTTCATAGATGGACTTCATTAAGTTAAAAATTTCCTTCTATTGCCACTTTGCTAGGATTTTTTTTATCATGAATGGGTATGGAACATTATCAATTTTTTTATATGAATTGAGACAATAGTATGCTTTTTTCTTTTTATCTGTTAATACAGTGAATGTTATTGGTGGCCTTTTATAGATTCATCCAATCTTACATTTCTGGAATAAACTGTTCTCTGTTACAATGTGTTATCTTTTTATCTATTGATGGATTCGATTTGCCAATATTTTCTTATGTGTTTCTGCAACTAATTTCATGAAGGATATTAGTATGTGATTTTCTTGTAAACTCCGTCTGGTTTTGGTATCAATTTATTTTTGCTACCAATTTTGATAAACTAAATTAGGAAATGTTCCTCTCTCCTCTCTTTCTAAAATAATTTGCATAAGATTGGCATTATTTCTTCAATAAATATTTGAAATAATTCATCAATGAAGCCCTCTGAGCCTTTAGAACTCTTTAAGAGAAATGAAAAACATTTTTTAATTGAGATACAACTGACATACTTTATATTAGTTTTGGATGTACAACATAATTGAACATAATGATTCAATATTTGTATATATTGTAAAATGATCACCACAATAAGTATAGTTAACATCTATCACCATACATAATGACAGAATTTTTTTCTTGTGTAAGAACTTCTAAGATCTACTCTCTTAGCAACTTTCAAATATGAAATATAGTATTATTAACTATAGTCACCATGCTTCTGTAAATTACATCCCCATGAATTATTTATTTTATAACTGGACAAGAGGAAGTTTTTCACTATAGGGTCTCTTTTAATGTTTATTTATTTTTGAGAGAGAGAGAGAGAGAGCATGGGAGGGGCAGAGAGAGAGGGAGACAGAGAATCTGAAGTAGACTCCATCCTGTCAGCACAAAGCCCAAGGTGGGGCTCAAACCCATGAACTGTGAGATCATGATCTGAGCTGAAGTCAGATGCTCAAGTGAGCCACCCCAGGTGCCCCTGTTATAGTTTTAATAGCCATAGGGCTATTCAAATTTTTATTTCCTCTTTGGTCAGTTTTGGTAATTTGTCTTTTTCAAAGAATGTCTTTTTCAAAGCTTTTTATCTAAGCTTACAAATTCTGTGGCATATATTTATTTTAATAATTCCTTATTATAATTTTAAGATCTATAGGTTTTGTAGAGATGTTGCCCTTTTATTCTTGATATTAGTAATTTGTGTCTTTCCTATGTTTTCATTAACCTTAACTATAACTTTATAAATTTTATTAATTTTTTCAAAGAACCAGGTTTTGGTTTTATTAATTTTTATAATTGTTTATTGTCCATTTCATTGGTTTACATTCCATTATTTCCTTCCTTCTTCTAACTTTGAATGTAATTTGCACTGCTTTTTCTAGTTTAAGGTATAAGGATCATTAATTTTAGACATTTATAATTTTCTAATATAAGCATTTAAAATTATAAATTTCTCTCTAAGCATTATTTTAGCTTTCACCCACAAATTTTAATGTGCTGTGATTTCATCTCAATCCAGTTCCAAATATTTTCTAATATCCCTTGTGATATCTTCTTTAATCCATGGGTTATTTAAAATTGTGTTTATTTTCAAATAATTTGGAATTTTAAAATACATGTTATTATTGATTTTAATTTAATTCCATTGTTGTTAACAAACATTCTATATAATTATAGTCCTTTTAGATTTATTGACACTTGTTTCATTGATCAACACATGGTTTGTAAATATCTATGTGCCCTTGATAGTGATCTGTGCATTTTGCTGATGTTGAGGGGAATGTTCTATAAATGATAATTAAGTTAAATTGGTTGATAGTGTTATTTATGACAACGAATCCTTGCTGATTTTGTCTACTTATTCTATCAATTACTCAGGAAAGATTTTTGCTGTTTCTTCATATATTTTGAACCTCTATTGTTTGGTGTATGCACATTTGAAAAATTGTTATATCTTCTTTATCATTACAAAATATTCTTCCCTTATAGACTTTTTTGTTCTCATATATACTTTGTTAGCTATTAATGTAGCTACTCCAAATTCCTTTAGATTATTGTGAGCATGGTATATATTTTCAATCATTTCACTTATGACCTGTGTCTGTATATTTAAAGTGTGTTTCTTCTAGAGAGAATATAGTTAAGTCTTGCTCTTTTAAAAAAAATCCAGTCTGATAAACCCTGCCTTTCACTTGTGGTGTTTAGTTTATTTACATCCAGTGTTATTATCGATAGGGTTTCATTTAAATCTGTCACCTTGCTATTTGTTTTCTATTTGTCCAATTATTTTTCCTCTATTTCATCTTCTCTTCCTTCTTTTGAATAATTATCTATTTTTCTCATTTCTATCTTATTTTCTACGTTATAAACACCATAACACCATAAATACTCATTGTTTTTTATTTTAATTAGTTGATTATATTCTTTAAAACAATAGGAAAGATAAAAATTATTTAATACTTAATCACATATTTACTATTTCTAGTTCTTTACATTCCTTACTATAGATATAAGTTTCCATCTGTTATCATTTTCCTTTTACTGAAAGAACTCCCTTTAACATTTCCTGTAGAGCAGGTCTGCTGGCTACAGTTTCATAGCTTTTTGTTGGCCTGATTTTGCTTGCATTTTACAAGAACATTTCCAGAATGACATTTTTCCTCATTCTTTCAGCACTTTAAAGATCTTCTGGCTTGCACAGTTTAAGTCAAGATATCTGTAGTCATTCTTATCTTTGTTCCTTCCAAAAGATGTGCTTGTTTTTCTCTGATTTTTTTTCAGCAGTTTAATTGTAAGATGCCTAGATGTATTCTTCTTTTTATCCTGTATAAGGCTTATTGAGCTTTTTAGAATTGTTATGGATTTATAAACTGTAGGTTCATAGTTTCTATTTGGAAAATTTTCAACTACTCCTCAAAAAATGTTCTCTTCTCCTCTGCCCCATTTTTCAAGATTACCATTACATGGATGTTAGACTACTTGATATTTTCCCACACATTACTGAGGCTCTATTAATTTCATTTTAATGTTTTAGTTTGTGCTTTAATTTGAATAGTATCTTCTGTGTGTTAAACCTCACTGACATTTCCTTTTAAGTGTGTATTCTATTGTTAATGCCTGTCAGTTAAATTTTCACTTCAGATTATATTTTTAAAGTCCTCATCTGCTAATTCTATCAGCTCTGTCATTTCTGTTTCTTTCTACTGATTTTTCTCCTGGATGTGGATTACATTCTTCTGTTGTTTGATCCCCACCCCTGATCTAGAAATCTTTTTATTAGATCATAGACATCGTCAATGCTATATATGGATTGTCTTGTCTTCTTTTTAAAAGTGTTGCATTTTGTCCTGGTGGGCAGTTTTGTTACTTGCAGATATCTCGATCTTTTCAAGTCCTGTTTTAAGCTTAATGAGAGCTACTTTAATGTTGGTGTAGACTTCTTACTTAAGAATGACTACTCTGGGATCTCTACAGACTTTCTCAAATGTTGAAGAAATCTTTACACTATGGAAATTTGTACGTTAATGTCTCATGAGTAACATCTGGGGATGATTCAGATCCCTGGTCATTTTTTGCCCAGACCCACTGAGCTTCACACTAAGTATGTATGGTTTAGTATTCAGCCAAAGGCTTAAGAGAACCCTTAAGGAGAGGTCTTGAGCTCTTCCATGGACTTCTTCCTTCTTTCCAATACTGTACTCCTCAAATTGCCATTGTCTCAGGTTCTCTGGACTTCTATCTCTATCTCCTTAAGCTAGCGATACACCTGTGGTCTGCTTGAGAGCCTTCTCTTTATACCACAATACCTTTAAGCAGAGAGCCAAGGAAAGGATAGGGAGTTTGCCTTGTTTGTTTTCCTTTTCTTTCAGGAATGACAGTGCTATATTTCTTGCTGTCTCAGTGTCTGTGAATAATTATTATATATGTTCTTTCCAATATTCTAGCTGTTTATGGCAGGGGGACAACACCAGACCTAGTTACTCCATCACGATAAGAACTTTCTTTGAGTTAGATTTTCAGGGAAGCTTTTTAGGAATTTTGGCACCTTGTTTCTTTGCAGACAATAAGAATTTAACCTTACAGGAAAAAACCCTACTTATTAAAATATATTTCTAACATAATAATGCCTTCAGTGAAATGGTATATATAGAGTTGATGCACTATTTCAGAAAAACTGGCAATTCCTGAGATTATGTATAGAATTCTTCTATTTTCAGATCTTCTTTGAATCTGTTATTTGATTATGATGTGAACTTATTAGTCTTGAGAAAATTATTTACTAGGGTGATCTTTCACTCTACTAGATATGGTAATACTTCTTTATGGGTTTTCCCCCATCCCTCAATCATCTCCATCTGCCAAATTTTAATATTCTGCTCTTAATAGTTCCTATGAACTGATAACACTCTTATTACTGCTCTTGCCACCTCCATTCTCCATAACACTTCTTTTTCATTTGACTAATGGGACACCACACTCCTGAGGTTGCTTACTGACCACTTAGTATTTTCTGTGGGCTCATTCGCTTCCCAAACTTTAAATTGTTACTCAGGTCTCAGCCCTATGTGCTCTTTTCTTCTGACTCTGTGTTCATTCTTTAGGTGATCTTAAGCATTGTCACACCCTTAATACCACTTATAGGCTTATGGATCTCAAAGATATCTCTCCAATGAAGATGTCTCTCCTGAGCTTCAGATCCTTAAATGCATTTTTTTCCAGAAATCACCATTTGAATTACTATATTTAGAAAGTAAATTTGCCCCATATTTCACTATTGTTTTCCCTTTACTAAATCTGCTCCTCATCCAATTGTTTCAACTCGCCTACTCAAGCCATCGTCATCAGAATCATCCTTCACATTACCTCCTTCTTCCTCATCTTTCTCAGCCATGAGCTAGTTTTGCCAATTTTACCTTCAAAACCTGTCTACACTTTGTTTATTACTCCTCTCCATCTCTACTGCCACTCTTCTTTCTGTTTTATCTCACTTTCAACCCACTCATCATCTTTAATCTGTTCTCCACTCACTAGTTGCAGTGGTCCAATTTTTTAAAATATACTTTTATTTTAAGGATAAAATTAATTTTAAAATATAAAATATAAACAAAGTACTTTGACTATAAAACAAGATACATAACATAGTGTTTTGCACTAAAATTTTGACTACTTTGGGCTACTTTCAATTCAAGAATTTGACAAATGCTTTTCATTTTCTTCACTTTGTTAATTGCTATTATCTTCTACATGTCATATTAAGTGAGACATCCTAAGAGATACCATTTGTATTACTCAAGGTTCTCCAGAGAAACAAAACCAATAGGATGTGTGTGTGTGTGTGTGTATATATATATATATATATATGTATTTATATAAATATACATATATATGGGAGAGAGGGAGTGAGAGAGAGAAAGAAAGAGAGAAAGAGAAGTTATAAAGAATTGGCTCATGCAATTGTGGAGGCTGACAGGTTCCAAGATTGGCAGTTGGCAGGCTGGAAACCTAGGGGAACTAGTGGTGTGGTTCTGGTGCAAAAGTCAGCAGGCTTGAGACCCAGAAAGAGCCAATGTTTCATTTCAAGTCAGAAGGCAGGAAAAAAAACTCATGTTCTAGTTAGAAGACTGTCAGACAGGAGGAGTTTTCTCTTATGAAAACTTTTTGTTCTATTCAGGCCTTAAACTGACTGGATGAAGCCCATGCACATTAGGGGGGGCAATCTGTTGTATTCATTTAGTCCAACAACTCAGCTGTTAATCTCATGTAGACACTTTCTCCCAGATATGCCCAGAATGATGTTTAATCCAATATTTAGTCACTCATGACCCACTCAGGTTGACACATAATATTAACCATCACACCATTTATGAGATACAAAATTAAATAAGTCTTACTGTGCCATTTGTTTTCTTCATTGTACATATTACCCTTTTATTTACTTGTTTGTTTGGGTGTTTATGTGTTTGTTTAATGTATGTTTATAAGTTCTGTGAGGGCAGAGCTTCTGATTGTATTGTGTACTACTGCACATTTAATGCCTAACACATTTAACTATCTTTAAGATTAAAATTCTAAATAATGTTTCAATCATTTTTAATATAGATGCTTACATTTACTATAGATGTAGCATTAAGTTTTGCTATCTGCTGTCATATATTATACTATAATATTAACACCTAGTTGGTATTTTTAATAAATTCTATGGCAATAAGTGAATTCATGAAGTTGTTTTTCAATATTTTTTTATTTTTTATTAAAAAAAACTTATTTATTTTGAAAGAGAGTATGCAAGCAGGGAGGGGCAGACAGAGAGAGTCCCAAGCAGGCTCTGTGCTGTCAGCACAGATCCCAATGGGGGGCTCAATCCCATGAACTGTAAGATCATGACCTGAGCCAAAATCAAGAGTTGGGAACTTAACCGACTGAGCCACTCAGGCACCCCTTAAGTTGTTTTTTAAAAAAATTTGATTACTTGTCTCTTTGAACTTCTATAGCTGCAGTGAATTTTAAAAGCTTAAATCAATGATGTAAGTGTGTGTTAAAAACCTATAAAATTTTTTTTGTATATCATTGCCTTTAATATTATTCTTTAACAGGAAAGGAAAGATTTTTATGTAGAATATTTAAATATAGCTGGAGAAAATGATGTATGGTTGGAATTTTGGATGCCTAAAGGAAGAGTATCAAAGGAACTCAACAGCTTCATTATTCTCTTAAGGATACTAGCATAAAATGTGGTCCCATCTCTACCAACACATTAGTACTAGTTGTGGAGCTATAACTTGTGGTTTGCTCCATTCACTCAAGACTGTGGGAGTGGCAATACTGGTGCTCATGATTGCTGACAGCACTCCTCCATCATGAGGACACACCGTGGCCAACAGAGCCTTCCAGAATTTGAAGAGCTGATACGTTTAATGTCAGCAACTTTCAAAGGACAAAACCAGGAAGTTTGGCTTTTCTCTTGGCCTAATATTTAGCAGACCTTAACAACACTCTATGTGTGTGCGTGTGTGTGCGTGTGTGTGGTCACATGAGCATGCTGCACATGTATGTAAAATGCACAAAATTATTTCTTGAACAAATAATTTTTCAACTTAAAAAAATTAAAGAGGAAAACTTGGTCTGAGTGGCCTTGATTTTTTTTTTCATTTCAAAGACATTTATGGACCTTGGCTCATGTCAACCTTGGTGAATATGACCTGATCACAGGCATAGTCAATTTTTTACAAAAATGTTTTGGATCTTTCAAACTTGATATTGATAACTGAAACTGAGCAGAGAGACATTAGCATCTGGTTTTGATGATTGTGGTCTGCTAGTACTTTAAAGGAGAAGCATTTAGGAAAAGACTGGAAATTCCTGTTCAGAAAATCAAAGTCCAATACAGTTTTTCAATACCTGATACTTGTATGTTACAAGTGACCTTGGAGACTTTATTCCACCAGTTCCACATATTTTTTACATTATAACATTATAGCATTATGCTTCATTTTAGGATATATTTAAGTTTTTGTTTTAGGATATTTTTTGTATACTTATTTACTTTTCTACCATATATGCAAAATATGTCTTGCTTAGAGAAAAATCAGATACTCTCATTTAAAAATAAGACAAACTGGTTCTCTGCGCCATAGGAAAATACTTGCTACCAAAATCAAAATGATTTCTATCATTTTGTATTAAACTGGCCGAAAGACATCATGTTCAGCACAACATACTGGGGGATTTCCTCTGGCAAACTACAATTTTCTAGGGACAGTAATCATGTCTTTTGTCTTATTATATATTTCAAAATATATCTAGCTCAAGGTCCTGAAAATTACAGATCTTCAAATCAGAAAAATTAATAAATGAATGCTTCTTGAAACAGCTGTCTTTTAGAAATTTAACTCCAAGAATATTGAATAATCATCTTAATAAAATAATTATTTTAATTTCTGCAGACTTATATTCAGTTCTGCAGTCCTCCAAGTCCTGGATTTTCTCCTCTTCCTCTGTGTTATCCTGCCTAAAATCAACACTCTCAGAGCAGAAAAGGAGAAATGAGAATAAAAGCCAATGTTTAATCTTACGTATATTACTTTTTTTCTGAAATAGTCTGGTAAAGGATTGTTTTGAGAAAGCAATTAAACCAGTGGCTAAAATGAGGCTTGGGGATTATCAATAGCCATCATTTATCAGTGTTGTCCCTGTTCTACATCAAAAGAGATCACCAAGAAGCGTTTACCAGAGACCGTTTGCATTGGCTGTGCTAAGGAAATTACTGTACTCAGCATGAGGAGGGCAAAAATCATTTGTGCATGCAAAATACCTACCTGCTTTATGATTAAAGTATTTATCTTTATACTTTTGTAATGAAAGCCATGGGATAACTTAAATCTATGTAAAAAATTGTGGTTCCAATGTCGAGTGCTGTAACAAAATGACCTTTTCTCTGTATTTCCACTAATTGGCTTTTAAGATGCTTTTGATGTGGCTGAAAAGGTCAAAGATCAATGAGTGGCTTGTTAGTCTGAATCGTTTATTTTATCAGAAAAAGAAAGCACAAGCTATTGAAAAAAAATAGAATTTTGAAAGAAATACACAGGCTATTTGCCTTTGGCAGGCTCCACAACTTGTCTTTGGCTCCTCCAAGCATGAGATGGTCTAATCAGGGGATTATCAAGTAGACTGAAGAACTATAACAAAGTTTTGTGCTGCAGTAAATATTTGTAAAGCAAAACTTTGGAAGAATCCATGATACATTTTCTGTAACTAATTTAAGAAATCCAAGGTATTTCTGAAATCATATGGTATCAAATTGCCTGAAAAAAACATAGGTCCCATTGTCATTAGAAAATGCTATTATAGATATCAAGAAATGAATCAAATTTGTGCTAAAAGAGAAGAGGCGAATAGAGAGTTTACATAGGACATTGAAATAAAATGTTATACAATTTACAACTTAGAAAATATCAAAGCTCTAATATCATGATTTGATCCATGGAGGAAATAACAAATACAGTTTGACCTCTTAGAATACTATGTTTATTTTTATAAAAATCAAGGACACAATTTTTGTTATTGCCAAGAAGAAACTCATATGTAAACAAGTGATTAAATTCAGGGAAATTGTGCTCATTATGTTTAAAGGAGAGAGATAGGCAATGTTCTGCCTGCATAGTAGTTTGCTTAAATTAAGCAATAATCATGGAGTTTCAGGCCATGTAAGGGGAGACTAATGACTGATTAGAAATAGTTTTTGGCCTAAAGCAAGGCATTGGTCATTAACCCTTAATGATCATGTATTCAAAAGAAATGCTATAGGTCCTTAGTTCTCTTAAATAACACCCAGAGCCTGAAAGGTATGTTTGACTGCAGGTGATATTTTAATGGGTTACAGCTAAGCAAGTGGAATTCACCTGGTAATATAGACCTTAACGTCTTAGGTTAATACATAAAAAGAAATGGCAAAAGTGCCATGCTGTCACTACAATTGCAATGTCTCAGGTAAAATTTATTTCCTTTCCTATTCATTTATTTATTCCTATTTATTCCTTTTATTTTATCTTAATTAATTAATTTATTTATTGTCACCTGCTTATTCTTTATCTAATAGATGTTGGTGAACACCTACTCAATGACCAGGACTTCATTGGATACTAGGGGAAAATGATGGGAGCAGAGACATGTAAAAATGCCATTGCTGTGGTAGAGGATTTACAGGCTGCTTTCTGAGTCAATGGAAGGGTAGGCAACCCAGGGCTGGAAGGAGTTGGGAGCAGTTAGGGAGGACATAAAGTCTATAACTAAACTAATATGATAATTAAGACTTAACCATGCTAATTTGGTTGTAGGGAACAGCATAGAGAGAGAGAGAGAGAATGAGGTGAGGGTGGGGGCTCAAAGAAGCTAGAGAAAAAGTCTTTAACCCACTCCCAGATTATGATTACCACTACGCTGACTGTTTTAATTTTTTTAATTTGCTCTGTAATGTGATTGACAGATTATTTCTTATCCCAATGTGGTTAAATAGTCGCAATAGTTGTGAACTTCAAACAGATCAACAATTCTATGATACTTAATCTAAAATATATTTGGAGAACATCCTAGTAGACCTTCACACTTAGCCTTGGGTGAATTTCTCCATCCCCCAAACCCATTTCCTCTGACCTCTGGTTGGGAAATCTTTTTTAGCTTGCAGACAGACTAGATAATCTTTTGCTTAACATGTGCAATAATCATTCATTTATCACAAGCTGTGGACATTTTATTTTAGTTTACATCAGGAAGTCTAATTTAGGCTTAACAGTTCATTAAGGCAATTATTTTTGAACTGATTATTTGGCTTTTCTTCTCACAGTAGAAATTGCCTTTTATTTATTTTATAACTATTTTCTTTATGAGATAATGGAAAAAGAAATTAAGAAAGTGAAGTGTAGACCAGTGGGGATGATATCCCTCAGATAGACTAAATTAAATTTCCAGATGCCCGGGACACTAAGGCTTCCACCTCTGAGAAAAGCTTCGAGACAAATACTGCTTGTTACCTGGGGTTGTTCAAATGAAAAAGGTGGAGATATTTGTAAAGACCTGAGGTCCCTCTTTTATGCTTCTTAAAATTTTAAAATGACAACTTTCTTCAATTCTATCTTTTCTATTTCCTCCTGAAGTAAAGAGTCTTAAATTTTTTTAAATGTTTATTTATTTATTTTGAGAGAGAGAGAGAGAGAGAAAGAGAGAGAGAGAGAGAGAGAGAGAGAGAGAATCCTAAGTAGGCTCTGTGCTGTCAGCACAAGACCTTACATGGGGCTCTATCCCACAAACTATGAGATCATGACCTGAGATGAAACCAAGGGTTGGACACTTAACCAACTGAGACACACAGGTGCCCCCAGAAGTTTTTTTTAGTGCATAAGTAATTGCTTAGTACAATGTTAAATTAAATACATAGGCCATAGTAGTGTATTCATTATGATATTGATTGTGTTTCTGTATCCATACAAACACCAAATAGCTACAAATGGGCCTACAGTTGATTTGATCTCACTTTAAAAATACCTCTCTATATATTCAAATTTTTAGATGATGGAAATGTATTATGTTTATAGCCCAAAGAATATTTTTATATTAACACACTCCTCTCCTTAGTTGTTTCCTTATAAAATCTTTGCTATAGTGCTTATTTCTTACTTATTTCTTTAGGGTAATAACTAATTTACAGTCCCATAGCGAACACTGAAAATTTATTCAAATTTCAAGAAAATTCTGATAGTCTTCATAAGTTATTTGAAAAAAAATAGAATCCTCTTGCTAAAAAAACAGCTATTCTGGATGTCTGTAATCCCTCTGGTAACACATTAATTTAGAAAATGTATTTTATAACATTTCTTACTTTCTCTGAGTGACAGAATATTTTGCCAAATCAAGTGTTATGATGACCTTTAATGTATACAGCAACCAAAAGTACAGTCATGTGACTGAAAGGGCAGTTTTCTCTCCTGGCCTTTCTCCCACCTCCACTCCAGCCCCACTCCTACTGAGGCTCTCAGGAACACTATTGGAAAGCCCCTGATTTTGAATCAGCCATAACTTGCTCCTTGAGTTTTTTTCAGTTTAGAAAATTTAACCTAAACATGTAGTCCAAAGGGCTTTTGAAAATTGCAAAATTATTGAATATTCTCAGGCTTATTGTTTTCGATTGCTTTTTCTGATTCCTTGCAAACAACTTGAAGACACAACTCTGGTGCAATCAGAAAACTTTGCAGGAGAAAATACCAAATGTATTCCCCACTACCTGAGATTGAAAGAATATCTTTTAAAATACTGTCAGCAAATATTATATGTGACTGCCAGTCTTGTGTGTGCCTCTGGATGCAAACCCCTAAAATGTACTATGGAATGAGCTCTAGGAATGAGAAGGGTTTAGGTCAGTCATGTTTCCCTCCTGACAACATTTGCCTTTGCTGCCTTCCCTTCTGCCCTCCAGAATCTGGTGAGAGAAGGTAACAGTGAGTCACTTCTGAAAGAGAACAGGCAATCCTACACTTGAAAGATATCCTATGATCTTACTCTTTTGGTATCCAATGGAAGAGAATTTGACTCAAGATAATTCTTACCACAGGCACACTGGGTGAGGACAGAACTTGTGTTTGAACTATATTTTTAGCAAGATGCCTATCAGAACTCTAGATCTCCTTGGGAGTAAAAAGTGATCTTTATGAACCTCTGTAATTCCAGTACAAGGGCTACTAAAAATATATTTTGAATAGTGAATGGGCTAATGTGCCTAAAGTAAAGAGTACTATCTATCAACTTTTTAATAAAACCATATGGTTAAATACATAAATAAAACAGGACCTGTTTTGTTTTGTTTTTTGATCAAGGTCAAGGAATCCCTACAGCTAATCTTGGTTTGGAAATGCCAATTTCCTGAATTTGAGACAGCAAGTCATATTTGCCTATTCTTAAAATAAACACATATTTATTATAATAAATACCTATCTATTATAAATTACCACCAAATCTCAGGTTCTCTGGTACTCTGCTAAAATAGGTCAGACTTAATTAATTACTGTAGTTATAGAACTTAAATTGTGAGGAGACTTTTGGACAAACTAGGTTTTCTAGAATAAGGATGTTAGACTGAAGACTTCTATTATGTCCTGCAGGATTCCAGGAAGGAAGAATGCCAAGGATGTTCCATTTAATTAAAAACAAATTGAATAGATATCATAAAATAAAATATTTGGCAACCCACACCCCAAGTAGATTATGACTTGCAGGTACATATGCCATGTTATGTTGGTTATATGTCCCTGTTGACAGAAAAGACTGCCACATCAGTCACCTGGCATCATTTGCTGTCCACCATTGCTTGGTAGGGAAGTAGTTGCTGTAAATGATTTTTTAAGAATATTTTTAGCATTTCCAAAAAGGCCAACTGAATAACTGGATAACCATTAAATTCTTATGTAAGTAGGAATGAGTGTTCCTTCAGACAAATGTAGTTCACTGCTACGTCATGCTCCAGCTAGGGGAACCACAAAAGAGTTAATGCTTATCCAAAAGTGCCTTTATTTCCATAGAGGAAATAACCAATGGGGAAAATCTAGCTGCCCAAGTAATGGGAAAAATACACAGGGGCAACGAAATCTTTAAGATCAGACATTGTAGCATCTGTTAACTAATGTGGAATGACAGGGAACTTCTGTGAAAGTGTAGGTTAAGAATATAAATAGTAGAATACTGTAATTCATTACAATTACATTGTAGAGAATAAAAATGAAAGGAATTCTTCTTGACTGAAAGCATGGAATGTTCCTATATCAATTCTAATAAGGAGAAATTGTGACTGTTTCAAGACCTACCCATAAATCAGAAAAAGGATCCTATACCAGTCTGGCTGTATACAGTCTAATATATAATACACGGACCTCCTTTCTGTGTTAGCCCATGACCATACAGCAAGCTAGCAGCACCCAAATACCAAAGCATTACAGTTCGCTGATGTGCAAATGATTGAAAACCTTTGTTTTTCCATGAATCATAGCCTTTTACCCTATTAGACTGTCACTCAAAACAATATAAGTATCTTTATAATGTCTTTTTGTCAGAGATTAGAATGTGGGGAATCTTAGTGTTTTAGTCTAGTTGGTGGCCAGATCTGATAAAAAAAAAAAAGTCATTATAACAAATTAAAGAAAGAAAATCCTTCAGGAGGCAGTAATGACTTTGTGCTCTAATTCAGCAGGCACTGGGAGGTCAAAGGCATACCTTCCCCTAAAGCCATATATGGCCTGAGGGCCATTGGACATTTTTTTTGTTGTTGTTTTTAAGATGAATGTTCTGGTATGAGCATGCTCCTAGAATCCAGTGACGTTCTTACTCAGGGTGGTCTGTAAATATTCTAAATCTTTGCTTACTATATAAAATTACAAGAAAGTGTTATCTTGCATCACTCACAAGCACTAGATTCCTTGAGCTATGCAAACCCTACTAAGAAATCATTCCCTTTAAAAAAAAATAAAATGGTTCTTTCCCCCACCCCCACCCCTGCATTTAGCTAGGGACCATCTTTTGGCTCTCTATATTTGGTTTATATAAAAAGCATATAATGTTATATGTCAAGTATATCACTCAGCTTTTGCTTTAAAATACATGGAAAGATCAGTTTTCTACATGTAGTTTAGTCTGTGTCTCCCTGTCCATGTCTTTGCTTTTCTCTGTGGCTTAATGCTGTGATTGCCTCACTCTGAAAGGGAGATTTCTCTCACTTTACTTACTTTCTGACCTTTCATCTAAACCACCCTGAGTGCATGAACACAATCCCACAGGAAGATGTAAATGATGAAGAAACAAAAAATCTTAAAATATATTCTAGCCATACAGGGGAAAATGACATATACTGGAGAAATGGATCCATTTTAAAGTAAATGTACAAGTGAGTGAAAACTGAAATTTTGTCAGAGCTTTATTATTGGATATGTTAGCGTTTTGGCTTTGTTTTGTTACTTTTGCATGCTTGTGGTGTAATGAATTGTATTACTTTTAACTTGATGAGATACAAACCACAATGTTGAATTACTACTGGCACATGTCCCGGCTGGATGATACTGTTACTATCATGTGACCATCTATTAGAATTCCCTCTCAAATTAATATTGTCATATGACTAAATGTTGAAAAATGGACCCTTGGCTGTATGCTCCTTCAGCTTCTAAAGAATTAAAATGATTTTCCTGCTTATGGCTCTGATTTGGGGAAGACAAAATCAACTGTGCATTTTGCTTTAACACATGTAATGTTGTTTTGCCAAATCAGACATCTTTCCTCATGGGATGAGATTATAATGGCATTGCAAAGTAGTTCTCTTGAAACCTTCTAAAACAGATTATGTTCTTAAAAAACTTGGTTCTTGACTTTGCATGTTTTAGCACTGCATTCCATTAAACCTGTGTTTGAAGTTACTAGGATTTGCTAAAATATTTGATAATGCCTAAGCAGATAAGAGATTATATGCTTTATGTATATAGTGGAAGGATTTGTTCCAGCTTGGATACAGGGTATTAATTGGCCACCTACAGTGAACAGTGTTTAATATTTTGCTCCTACCCACCCCCGCTACAGCCTCACTCCTTTCTTGCTGCTTTTCAGGCAGAAGAGCATATAAGTATTCTCTGAACTAAATTTGCTAACTTTCTGGAACACATTTAAACAATGTGTGCTACTTGTGTCATATTACATTAACTTCACTTATAATGACAAGTTGTATATATCTGTAATAAATAGCCCCTCAGGGATCAGATCAAGATTAAGGGAGAGAAAGTACACTGCTGTAGTTAAGTAATTTATAATATCTCAGTAAATGCTTACAAAGAGATGTTTGCATCAGTGGAGCTGATTAACAGCACTTGTAGACACTGATGATTGTGGGATGTTAAACTCTCCAGTGGAAAGTTACAATCACTTTTGGGTTCAATTTTTAAGAAGTAACCTTGAAGCTGTATACTGTTTGATACTTTGTTGTTGTCCGCCAGATCACAGAATATTTACAACAGAGAATCACTAGTTTTAAACAGACCAACACTGGCACGGGGCAATGGTGGCGGCTGTGGAGGGGTGATGCTGGCAGGAATAAGCTCATCAGTGCTCATTAGATTGAGAAGAAAACCTTAGTTAAATAAAAAAAACTATCTCTGATGTGCTCATTTCAAGTCAAGGTATTTTAATTAATCAGAATAACACACAAATGAAAAATTACAAATATCTATGGGTAGAGCACAGTCAAATTGTGCAATTGAGTCTGATTAACCACGGCATGTGCAGGGTACCAGATCATGCCCACAAGTCTGCAGTGAGTGAGGCAGTCCTTAAGTGTCCAGCCCGCTCAGGTTTACGCACAGACTTAGAAGTGTAGTATTATAGGATTTGCAATTCGGTCCTTTCCCCTTTTCAAATGTGTGCAGTTCTGTTCCAGGTTTGAACTTAAACATCGAGTCGCCTCTGGATGATTAGTATTTGAACCACATTCAGCAAATTTTGCTTTTGGGTTTGGACAGGTTTCATCCATTTCTATGGCAAGTGGTTGGAAGCGATGTCCTGTGAAACCAGAATGCTTAATTGTGTCTTGGCTCTCAGG
>CM053567.1:76941544-77068852 GCA_028646485.1 Cryptoprocta ferox
CATGTAGTATTCCATTGTACAGATGAACCACATCTTCCTAATCCATTCATCAGTTGATGGACATTTAGGCTCTTTCCATGATTTGGCTATTGTTGAAAGTGCGGCTACGAACATTGGGGTACATGTGCCCCTATGCATCAGCACTGAGAGAAGTGATTTCTATCAATCTACTGTAGAATTCAGTCAATTTCTGGAAGGAGTTGGATGGAGAGAGCAAGTGAAGACTCTCAGCAGCTCCCTGGCCTTTGCATCTCTTCATTGTGAATTCATGCCTGCTACTTAGTTTGAAGCAAATTGGACATCAAATGCTCTCCTACACAAAAACTCGAAAATCAAATACAATGCCTTTAAAATCCTCCCAAAAATGATTGTGGTAGGAGTGTGTATAACCACTATCTCAGCTGTGATGGAAGGGATCAGTCATATTATTTAGTGTCATCGCACGCATAGACAGGGCTTTCTTGGTTCATTACAATACAAGGTGCTCAGGGGCGGTGCTCTGCCAAGGTGTCCTGTGTTTTTATGCACCTGACCTTTCAATCTCGCTCTCACCATGCCTCTAATAGGCTGCCAGGAAACAGGAAGAGGGTTTTTGAAACCCATCTACATCTCCAGTGTTGTCTCTCAGGCTCAAGGGAAATTTAGAGAAACAGCACCAAACCTTAGCTTCGAGGAACTAAACCTAGCCTGATATTTGCCATGTGAGTAAAAGGCTTCTGCAATAGTCTTCGTGGATTTAAGTTTTGGGATATCAAAACCAGGAAAATCAGTAGTCTCTTCCCTCTGCTTTTCACTCTCTCCTAACCGACTCTGATGCAATGACTCAGCATACGATTTGCTAGAAGGAGTTGAAGGAGGATGGAGAACATGGATGGAGTGCAGAGAGGAAAAAGAGTTGGTGCTCTTATAAAGACTATTTCCTCACGTTATTCTTTGGATTGTCATTATTTTGTTCAGCCCCTTAGACTGAATAATTGCCAGCCCTTTGGACAAATGAGAGCTTCACTTCCTTCCTGGAATCTAGATTTGAACAAATCTGAGATTGTTTCCACTGAGGTTTTTGTTGGTTCAGCTGATTTTAAAATCTTTACTGAAGCTCAGAACATATCTTATACTTGAAAGGCAATTATGGCTTCTAACAGATGTACCACTGGTTTACTTCTTTTTAAGAATTTATTTCTGATTGTCCTATTTTCTTTGTATTATTTTTATAAATACAAAAAAGGTTATTCTTATTTTCCATTATTTATGAACTTAATTTTTAAAAAGCAATTAAATAAAGTTTATACAAAGTAGTGAAGACCAGTCTGGGTTTTTGACACCTGTTTAGAGAAGATTTGGGGGGATCTTTAATAACTGTAAGACATGCCATAACATTGCCTTTTAAAATCGTATCTCCACTTAAAAAAGACATGAAAATATACTTATCTTTATATATAACTCTAATCTTCAAAATAAATTTATACCAAGTGAAATTTCATTTTTTGTAAAATCAACTGCAAAATAATAAAATGTGCCAATTTCAAGATTCTGGGAATGGTGTGCCTGGGTGGCTCAGTAGGTTAAGCATCCCACTTCAGCTCAGATAATGATCTCATGGTTCACGAGTTCAAGCCTCATGTCGGGCTCTGTGCTGACAGCTCAGAGTCTGGAGCCTGCTTCAGATTCTGTGTCTCCCTCTCTCTTTGCCCATTCCCCCTTTCTCTCTCTCTCTCTCTCAAAAATAAATAAACTTAGAAAATTTTGTTAAAAGATTGGTCTAAAGAATATAAATACCATTTTATTATTTTTTTCTCTAGTTTTTCCAGTTAAGCTCCACTGTAATCACTCCCATTTTATGTTTAAAAAATGAAGTACAGAACTATAATGTGAATTCTAAAGTTCTCAAAAAATGCATCCACTTTGGGCAAACAAACCTCAAAACTCCCAATCCTATATATTTTTGGCCCATAATTTCTGGTTCTGGGTTTGGCATCATATCAAGTCATATTTTCCTAAGAAAATAGATCATTTCCATATAGAGAAATTATTTATTAATTTCTTTGTTTTTTTAAAGTTAATTCAGTCCTGTGTTTTGTAGGATTGATCGATTAATTTTTTACCATGCTGCATGCGGATGTTTGACAAATTTCTTTTTTTTAAAAAAAGTGTATTTATTTATTTATTTAGAGAGAACATGAACAGGGGAGGGGCAAAGGGAGAGGGAGAGAGAGAATCACTCGATTCATAAACCATAACTTCATGACCTGAGCAGAAATCAAGAGTCAGATGCTTAACCGACTGAGCGACCCAGGTGCCCTTAACAAATTTCTAATTTTGTAAAATACTTTCCAGTAGTAGGTGAAGTATTTGACATGGTGCAGTATAGTGCATTTGACACAGTACAGTATAAATAATGACTGCTTCCAGTTCTGAAAAAATGACTACTCCCTGGAAGAGCTGATGTAATTTATTCCCAGTTAACGAGATGGGGAGAATAATGGTGATTGTCTGGACTCTTTTCTTCATCCTCCTCAATCAGTAGGCAGTTCATAAAGTGGGCCTGGTTGTACGGCAAGGCGTTCTGCTAGAGTCTAATCTTGCTCCTAACCTTAATGCTTTCTCTTGCCTTGGGTAAAACACTTAACTAACCGCTCTTTTTTTCAGTTCTCCTGCTGTGAGAAGAAGATATGATAATAATCTTCTTCTTTCCTACAGTGGTGTTAGGAGCAATATTTAGTTAAAGCTTGAAAAGTATGTTGACAGTAATAAGATAACATTTCATAGCAGATTATTCATGCTTTTATGGCTAAACACCTACTGAAATATCTCAATAGAACATACCCAAAATAATTTTCATGTGTGAGCAAAGGATTCTGGCAATTACATTGTCCTTTTGTTTTCTGCAGAAATTTTAACTTCTTGGCAGTAAAGGAAAAGAGAAGAAAAATTTGATTTAACACATTGGTTTTTGTAAATATGCCATAAGAGAGGTAGCTCTTTTTCCTCATTCAAATCCTCAGTGCTGCAAAGCCTCAGTTTCAACTGGCATCAGTATTAAGTAAGTGACAAAATACTTTTATGTTTCTTAGTAGTATAGTTTATGAATTGGTGTCTATCCAACTATAAGTAGATATGGTATTTTGATGTCCTTATATCACTTTAACTTTGGGACTGTAATCTTCATTGAAACCGGATTTTTCCATGAGGCTCCATTTCTCAGAGGCTTCATTCCTTTTTCTCATCTCCACCCTGTGATGCCAGTACAAACAGGGAGTCCCCTTGACCTCAAAGGGGGCTTTGTGCTAGATTCACTACTTTGGACGAGAAGCAAACTTTTAAGAAAAGGGGACATGGAGTTCTAAATTCCACCTGATTCAATTGGCCTCATGTCTACAGATAAGTCTCTGAAATGCTATGGTTTTTTTCTTAATTATTGCATTTACATTATAAAAGCAAAAAACCAAAATGGATTTCGCATTACAACACCATGCACAATGCTATGTGCCGTTGCAAAATTCAGTTTTCATTGCCATGGTACCATGTATATACAAGGCTTAATTGTCACATACATTTCAGAAACCTGTCCAATCTTACATGCTTGCTTTTTGAAATTTCAATGAAAGTACCCTTAGAGCTGTATCAAGTGCAACCAAAATAAAACAAAATAAATTGCAAACCTACCACGAATTCAAGAATTATGTGGACACCATCTAAGTTACTTTAACGTAAGATATAAATCCAGAGATTTCTCATGCCATCATTTTGTAAATAATTACAGTTCTGCTGAATCTGTTGTATAAAGTTTACATGGGAGGTTCAGCGCACCCTTGCTCTTGTTTAGAACATTCGGAACCACCAGAGAGCTGTTGATATATGGCTGTGCTGTTTCAGTGCCTAAGACATCTACTACATGGGAGCATAATAAACAGGGGCATAAAGACAGGTTTGTGCAAGCAGTTTGGAGTGACCTTTTTGGCAGCTGAAATCCATCTTGAGTACATGGTGCTGATGTGGACAGACATGTAAACTTAGTCTTGTTACCACAACTACTAGTTCTACAAATATACTCAGATGCCCAAAATGTACATCACTCTTAGGAAAGTGATTTCAAATGGAGAGTAGTAGTTGAGGAACAGCAATTCAGATAAGATCAAAAACCATATATTACCAAGAAATCTCTGTGATGGAGTTAACAAAAGTGTTGAAAGCACGAGTTAGGTAGATTTAACCCGAAAGGCTATAAAGGGAGATGTTCGTGATAGCTTGTTTAGATGAAAAGGTATAATGTCTTTTTTTAAAGCAATTGAAATGTATTAGTATCTTCCTTTTCAAAGTTAAACTTAGCATAAGAAAGGTAAAGTCAAGATATCTATAACACTATGTTTAAATATCAGGGTAGACGTACTTACCTAATAACTGGAGAAATAAAACAGATATTTGTGTGTTGAATTTGGTCAACTGGGGGGAACATTAAACTTTAATCCAACTTTGAAATATCTCTTAACCAATGAGGTCAGCTTGGTCTTGAATTCCAACGCTCCTCTCCTGGCTTGCCTGACCTGTCTAAGGCGGCAATGAGGGGAAGCCCTCTGATTAAGCAAAATGACTTTGGGCCCATTTTCCTCTAGCTGTAGACACACCAATGACATCAGTTTTGGTCTCCCAATGTTTGATGCTGCAGAGCACTTAAATTTCCTCACTGTTGATTCAGAACAGCCTCTTGATGAATCCACACCCTGTTCTCCCTTTCTCTCTCTCCACTTAGGAGCTAACTGCTTACAGAACTCATAACCTCTGGTCTGACCCTCCATGTTCTATGTGTATTCCACCAGGCCTCCCTGAAGGAGGGACCAGGCCTCCACGGGGGGCGACCTCTGGTAGTGTTGTGTCTGTGCCTTGCTGGATTGATCAGTTTAATTCTGGGCTTCAGTATTTAAAAACTATTCTTCAACCTAGGCCTTTATCAATGAAAAAAAAAAAGTGGCATTTGAATCTGCATCTGCCTTTCGCCCTTATTTTCCTCTTCACTGAGAATCCTGGTGAAGAAAAAGATGTTCTAGGAGGTAAGGTTATTTGTTTCTGGGCCTCCTCAAGCCAAACAAAGAGAACTGAAATATTATTGAGGCAAACATGTTTACTGGAAACTTGAAAAAAATTCGAAAGCAGTTAATATCTATAAATATGTGAGAACCCATTCCTAGAATCCTCCCATTGTTATTTACAATTCTTTCAGTAGGTGAGGTATGGTTATGTCTTCCTGGGAAAACCATTCGTGAACCCATTGTAAAAGAAATGGATTGAACTGGCAAAGCAAGTAAGAGTCTTGTGTATAGTGGTCCTTCAGCAAAATCGTTATATAGTTATCCCTCCAACTGCTCTTGTTACATCTATGAATTGAATAAAAGTTATGTTCAGAACATGTGAGAAATGGCTAGTCTTTTTCATGCTTTAATAGATATAGCTTTAGGTTCAAAGGGAATAGATTAGTTTAACCATTCAAAATAAGTGAATCCTTAAAATAAGTTTGGCATTTTGATACTTTCTTCCTTAATTATTTTTCCTTTTATATGTATTGCTAAGGTTTTTTTTCTGGTTACAATGTCTTAAAGAAACATAGAGGTGAAATTAAGGCAAATGTTAGACACTTGAGAATAGCATTCATAAATAAATAAACAAATAAACAAACAAGCAAATAAGTAAGTAAATGTATGCATGCATGTATGTATTTGTATATCTATATACATGTATGTATGATATATATCTAGCCACTGAAGAGGAAACTCCAATCTTTACGATTTCAAATGGTTTTAACAGAAACAAAGGTGACTTATTAACAGCCTTGTAGTCACATATGATGCTTGTCAGGTACCAAAGAAAGATCATAATGGCATAAACCCAGTTCTGCCTTTTGAGAAATTTATATCCTCAGTCAGGGCCAAAAACCTTTAAGGGAGAATAGCACTCTGAAACATGCCAATAGTAAAAAAACATCTAAAAACCGTGCTGGTTAAGAATTATCATAGGCCCTGGGGCTTCTGGTTCAGTTAGTTGAGCATTTGACTCTTGATTCTGGCTCAGGTCAAGATCCTGCTGTTCGTGAGATCCAGCCCTGCATCAGGCTCTGCTCTGACAATGAGGAGCCTGCCTGAAATTCTCTCCCCCCCCCATTCTGCCCCTCCAGTGCATGCTCTCTTTCTCTCTCTCAAAAATAAATAAATAAACTTAAAAACAAAAAGAATTACCATAGATCCTTGGTAATTAAGGGAGCCTAAACTATGCAGGGGTTTATTTGTGTCTCATGTAAAATCAGGTCTGAGGATAGGCAGCCTGTGGATATTCAGAGATTCCACAAAATCATCAGCATTCCAGGCTCCTTCTATGTTTCTGTTGTACCTTCCTAGGTGTCCATCCTCAAGGTCACCTAGTATTTGTAAGATGGCCCCCATAGCTCCGGCCATCACATCTGCATTCTGGGTAAAAAAGATACAGAAGGAGCAAAAGTGCTGCTCGAATTATCAAAGAACTTTTCTGGAAGCTCTACTCAGCAACTTCCTCTTATATGCCATTGTTTTCCCCGGTGAGGGAAGCTGGAAAATGAACATCTGTATCTGGTTACAGGGCTTTAATTGAGGTTGAATGGATATTAGGTATATCCAGTATAGCGGTTTCTGTCCCTGAATCTTGAGATGGTTTCAAGTAATATGAAGTGAAAGAAAAAAAAGTTCTTCGATAATAAGAAAACACAAATTTCAGAATCTTAAAGCTTCTTACCATCAAGGCAAAAGAAATATCCCAAAGACCTGCAAGGTGGTGTGAAGTTCGGAAGCACACGTGGTAGAATGCAAAGAGCAGAGGGCTTAAGAAGACTTCAGCCAAACCTCTGTGTTTAGTATCAAAGAGCAGGGATGGTCATAAGCAATAATGAAGATGGGGACATTCTCACTTTAACCAAAGAAGGAAGTGTTCCTTCTGATACAACTCAAGAGATTTCTCAATATATACGGTAATTTTGAAGATAAAATCTTCCAGGGGGTAAAGAAATGAGCATCTACCAGGTTTTAAATGTATTTTAAGAGAGTAGTCTCCCAAAGCAGATCTGCAAAAAAGCATAAAGGTCTTGAACCTTAAGACATACATATGTGCCAAGGCATTTTATGATAAGTGATCATAATAACAATTATAATAGCAAAACCTCCCACAGCATGTACTGTGTGCTTGGCTCTAAAATCCTTGCATACTTTAAGTCATTTGTAGAAGATTTACTCAAATGTCTTCAGGAGCGTTTCCACAATACATGAGGATGAGACAATGACACATGATTTCTGATTGGCACCCTCTTGATTCCTACTGGTGGCATTCTGATCTGAGACCTGCTGTACAATTTTTAAAAGCACAAGGCAGATTTGACCTTAATGCAACATTGATAAATCTCGGTTGACACAGAAGTGCAGAGAATGCCAGCACTGGTTTCAATGTTCATGAAGCTTTTGTTCCCATAGACCTTGGCAAACTTTAGAAAAGCTTGGCTTCCCAACTGGTGTTCATGAAGATCTCCGAGCTACTTAATGAAGGTCTGTTCAGTGGTGTCACCATTGACATCATCACGGCCAATCCATTCCTCATTACTGATGGACTAAAACAGAAAATTGTGTAATAGGTCAATTTTTATTAAATCCGTATTCCATAGCCAGAGTTCAAAGACTCAACAAAGGAAGTTAGACTTAGTCAATGTAAGATTTTCATTGGCAACATGGCTAAAAATCATCACTGAATTTTCTTTCCTTGGCAACACTGTATCTAACAGTGTGCTTACTGACCAAGATGCATAAAATTAAATCCATAAGGCCAGGATGTCTTTCAGGAGACCGGTGGACAGAATGAGACACCATTCTATCAAGCATCACTCTCAAAAACCAAAGCTTTTTCCAAAGCAGTGTTCAGGCCAATCTGTTTTGCTGTTCCAAGACTTGGACCTGCTACAGGAATTGATTCAGGCTCTTCAGTAATTCATCAAAATCACTTAGGCCATAAGTTAATATTAACTAGCAGGAGTGAATTAATAAAACTCTGTAATGCGGCCAATCTAACAGCGTTGAAATGGAGATTATTCCCTGGGTGAGACATCTGCGCAGAAGGGATGACAGCAGAAACCACAGTGGCCATTGTCTGTGCAGGAAACCACACTTGAAACAGCTTAGAAATGGTAGAAACTAAAATATTCTGTAACAGAATTTCAACTTGAAGCAGCAGATAAACCAATAATAGGGAACACAGCAATCAGGAAAATTATTACCGCAAAAGCCATGAACCCTGTAAAACAAAATAAAAGAGCCACGAGCTGTGATAGCTTTTGCTGCTGCTGACTACGATTTCAAAATACCAGTCAGCCTTCAGAAAGGACTCTCTTGAAGTATCAATCTTTTAAGTCATATTTGGAGTAAATGTCAATCGTTTTATGTTCAAAATAGAGAATACATATTATGTATACATTCATGTACACATACATAGTTGATTTGTATTTGTTGTGAATAGATGTGTCACTTTCAAGAGCACAAACTTCTAATACTGGTAATTGGAACACCTACCATACTCTTGAACCAATTTACCTCTGCAGCCTTATCTTCTATGCATGATTATTTTAGTTTTGGTGCTCATCTTTTTTAAAATATTTTTTTAATGCTTATTTTTGAGAGAGGGCTCAAGCAGGGGAGGGGCCTGGGGGGGGCATGGAACAGAGGATCTGAATTGGGCTCTGTGCTGGCAGCAGAGAGCCCAAAGCGGGGCTCAAACTCACAAACCATGAGATCGTGATCTGAGCCAAAGTCAGACGCTTAACTGACTGAGCCACCCTGAAGCCCCTTGCTGCTCATCTTTTTACACATTAATCTTAGCAGGGATTTTTCTGGCATTCAAACTAGCCTCCTTAGTGCCTCCTCCATGATCTATGCTATTGTATGCCTCTGGCTAGACTGCCCTTCCTTCTTCTCTTCATTTCTTCAACCCCCTCTCTAACCACCCTGAAGACTATGTAAGATAATTTCCCTACGTGGACCATGTTCTGTTATGATCTCTAAGGGAAACTATTATCATCACCGTTCCCTGGGGACTAAATCATAAACTAGTTTGCACTCTTACTTAGCAATGGGCATGTCTTTTTTTTTTTTTTTCTCCCTTCCAAATGGATTGTCACATTCCTGTGGAAGGGACCATGTCTTACTCTTTTGTACTTTAGGGACCACCTAAGACACAGCAATGCACGTGCTGGTAAACATCACTCTAAAATCCAGCACTTTTCCAAAATTATATTTTTGCCAATCTCTTTTGCTGCTTCAATAGTTGGACTTACTGCAAGAGTCAATTCAGATTCCTCTTTACTAATTTATCTAAATCGCTTGTGGCACTCATTAAGATGAACTAGCAGGAGTGAATTTTGGTGGTTTTCATGGTGTCTTTAAAAATACTGGATTATTATCACAACTTTGCTCAGACTATTCCATGATAGAGAATGGATGTTATTATTTGCATTTTAAGGATGAAGACTGGGAAACCAGGAGATATGAAATGCCTTGTCTAAGGATATGCAACTAGTTAGCTGCAAGGCTAGGGATAGGGACTATATTTCTCATTCTCAACATTGCTTAAGAAAGTAATTGGATATAAAAAATATTATAAGCCACAATATCTATCTGGATCTTCTATACTCAGATTTTGCTATTAATCTGCAAAGAAAACACTATCAGAGCTAGTGTTTTACAGGAATTGCTGTGCAAAATATTTGGGCCTTTGTTATTTGCCAACTGTTTGATTGTTTGATTGCCTACTCTTTGGTTTTGTCCCCCCAGCTTTACAAATGAAACTTAAGAGTTGGTGAGCTTTTAAAGTGAAGCTGCTTGCATAGTTCAGCTATCTGGTGGCATTTAAGAGCATTAAAACTGCCACTGATGATTTCTTTTTCTATTCATTTCCACAATACAAACAATGTTATTAAAAGTAAACTGTCAGAGATATGCTTACAAGTTGAGTCTCTCAAATCTTGCCCCACTTCCCTTAATACATAGGCACCCGAAGTGAGTGGGCAGAGGATGGGGCAGGATCAGCTTGCTGACTCCTTAATGGCCCTTGCATCATTATCTATTACATCTGTGAAAGTCTTTTTACTTGCACTGTCAAGGCTTCATTTTTACCTTCATTTAATTGAATCAAAAGAAAGGCCTCAAAATGAGAAGTACCATGCTCAGATGTCCACTGTCTCTTTAGGGATCCACTCCCTTTCACCCCTTACAACACAGGCACCCTCGTGGCTCATCGTCCACATCTTAGGGGAGGGAGTCTTAGTGCTTTGAGCTGTACCGAGAAAACTGGTCACACTTGGGACTGCCAGATTTAATAAGGGACACCCAGAGGCGCTTGGGTGGCTCAGCCAATTGAGCCTCTGAGTCTTGATTTCGGTTCAGATCATGATCTCATGATTCATGGATTCGAGCCCTGCATTGGGCTCTGTGCTGACAGCTCAGAGCCTGGAGCCTGCTTCAGATTCTGTGTCTCCCCTCTGTCTTCCCCTAACCCACTCATACTTTTTCTCTCTCTGTCTCTCAAAACTGAATAAACATTAAAAATTTTTAAAAATATTTTGTTGTTAAAATATTTCTAAATTATATGCACTATACTTTCAACAAGTATTTAGTTGTCTCAGTGCTATGATGCTAATTCCTCCAGTAAACTGGGAATCTTGACGATGGTCACCCATCTCCCTCTTGCCTTGAATTTCAAGCCATATAGCTTTACCACCCAATTCTCCTTGGATATGTTATCTACTGATTTCTCCATCATTCTCCATTCTTAACGGAAGAATTTGCACCCTAGCTTTTATGCTGCTTTCTTACCAAAGCTGTACCAATACGTTGAGAGCTTTCCATAGTCACTTGAAGAAATAAAGCATCTAATACACTAATGTTCCAGTTCCTTGACATTCTCAATTGCAGATCCCACCCTTGCCTTGAAAAGTCCTCTCCTCTGGGCACCTTGAGCAATGCTATTGTGGATAACCTCTGCACTTCCATCCTCTGAGTCTCTGGCCTACCCCCATCTGCCCATGCTCACTCTCTGATTTCCTACCTTTGTTGCCCTGTGAGGGCCTTTTACGATTATTAAATCATCTGGTCTTCCTCTGAACAAATGTTCATTGAGCATCTGCTGTGAGTAGAGCAGCATGAAAGATACAGAATGTAGTAGTAAACAGGAGAAACATGCTCAATGAACGTGCAAAATATAGGGAAAGAAAGATGGTGGACAAGCAATTACAAGTGTGATCAACATCAGGAATAGAGTGTAGGTGCAGGCGGAACCAGGGACCTAAGAATGTTTCTCTGAAAGGCTTGTCTCTGAGAGTTTTTACACTGAAGTAGAAACTGAAGAACGAGGAGAAGCTAGCTAGCCACACAGAGAGTTAAGAAGGGCATTCCCACAAGAGCTCAGCACGTTTAAAAACTCTGCGGTATGAGATATTTGCACTTTTAAGGTGTGCAAAGAAGCTGAAAATATCCCAGTTGAGTTTAGGGCACAGAAGCCGTGCCACAGACTGAGGGCTGATGGAGCTATAGCAGGGCCAAGTCATGTGGATTATTGGGTTAGTGTTTAAGGATTTTCAACTTTATCCCAACAGCATGGAGGAGCTATGCCCAAACTTGGCCTCCTAGTCAATCATATATTTACTCTTCCTAGTAACTAGGACATCTTTGAATCCCAAGCCTGGATCCAATTCAAATCTGCCTCCTCTAGTCCTTGTCCTTGGTAGCTTAGTGCTGGTGAGGGACACTGCACAGCCAGGATGGCTGGCATCACCACAATCCCTTGCCTTCCCAACTCATTAGGAATTTTTGTGCCATTTATCCATCTCTTCACTCACTCGTCTTTGGTCAACTCTCTCCCTCCTCATTTGAACCTTGTCCATTCTTTGTATCCTTCTAGCTGGCCCCTAGCCCTAGCCCTCAGACACAGCGGCTTTGTTCTCAATACAAGAAGGAACATCAAGCAGGAATGACTCAACAGTTCCTGCCTCTACCTAAACACAATCCATAGCCTTGCCTCCACAGTTATCCCCTTGCCTCCTTTCATGGGTGGGGGTTCCTTTCTCTACCTTAGTGCCTATTTCTTCATGTTTATTGTTGGCCATTTTCTCACATCTTGTTTCTTCATTATCCCTTTACTCTTCTGAATTTTTAGGCTGCCTACCATCCTCTATTTTGTTTCTGTCTGGTGTATACAGTTTCTTTGTATCCGACATCACACCGTCACAGAATGATCTGTTTATACATCAGTCTTGCCTAATGGACCATATTCTCTTCCAGGGTGGGGCCATGTGTTCCATCTTCTTCCCTGTCCACAGGCATCATCTGTCAGGGTAGGAAGGACTTCCCTTCCTCCCCATGCCTTTCTGCAACAGAACATAAGGTAGCAGTTTCTTCACATTCCATGTATGTTTTGGAGGTTTTATATGTACAAGAAACAAAGAGGGTCAGAAGACTAGACTGCCCAGGTCCAGCAGGATCCTGGGTCTAGGGTCCAGCCATGTTTGGATGGCTATGATGGTCTTGGAGCATTCCGGAGGAGTGATTACACTCAAGGGTCCCCTGGTGTTTGCTTATAGGTTGGAGTCTGGGATGAGGAGCAGATGAGAGGAGTGTGGGAGCAGCGAGACAAAGGGCAGGGTGCTGGGAGGCTGTCTGGAGGACCTGGCAACTTGAGCCCAGAGGTCCTGCATTCAAAACCTGAGCGTCCAGGGCCACAATAGAGGCCCGGAAGAATCAGAAACTTGGTTAGAAGGTGTGAGGATACTAACATGCAACAAGTCTCTAGTGGTGAGAAATAATAGGGAAGGGGGGAAAAAGCACATTAGTCACTCATAATTAACAGACACATATAAGTCAACAATTTTCTAAGTTCAATGATCTGGCTTTGATGTTTTATATTTACTTGTGTTCTGAATCTGAAGTGTAGCAAAAATGTGGAGTTTTGCTGAAAGGGAACCCTCCCACCTACGTGCTGTCAGAGCACCCAGCGAGGTATCTTAGCCTTTCCTGTGACTGCTGTCAGTGATTGTGGCAGTTGGGCGCTGCACAAAAGATCCCTGCTCTGAGGGCGAGTTCATTTATTCGGAGGGTGTGTCATTTGCTAATGAGTTCAAAGTCACTGTAAACTAGCAACAGCCCTGGCACTCACCACATCATAAGTCCTCACAAGACTATGAGACTCAAAAAGGCAGGCAGCATCCATGTCTTATAACCTTTCTGCCTCCAGTGCATAATAATAATAGCTAATAATTATTGAGATACCATTATTATTCCCAATTTATAGATAAGACAGTTAAGTCACTAAAAGATCAAGAATTTTGCTCAAGGTTACACAGATGGTATTAAACTGGGATTCAAAGCTTTATTGCTTTATTTTGTCTTTTTTTTTTTTTTTTGTACCATGCCTGTTTCTTCTGATAGTGTCTGCCATCTAGTAGATTCTCCTTGTGAGGATAAATCATATGTGGACCAAAAGCTTGAATGTAGACAATCTCATATGGTTCAATTTGATAAGTGCTTGATGGTGGTGGTAGTGGTGATGGTTTCGGTTAATGAAGAAATTATCATTCATCTATTTCAGGCTTTAGACAAGGGAAGACATGTATGCTGATTTTGTAGTTAAGTGAATTTTTTGTGTGGTGTATAACTCGTGTTATAGTAGTTGCTTTTCTCAGGAGAAGAATTCAACCGTGCTGAGGAGGGACAGGTCTACTTTGGGGAGAAGGCAAAAGCAAAATGGAATGGGACAGCCGGGGTAGGCAGTCCTTAAGGGAGCAGGGACCAGGAGAAAAACAGAGAAACTGGTGATGGCCCCCCAATCCTGTCTGGACAAGTGTGTTCAGTGTTAGGGTGAGAGTAGGTAACTTGTTTTTAAAATAGTATTGTTTGTGAAGCAAAGTGTTCCCCTTCAATGCCACTATCATAATGGCCATGACTCAAAAGTTCCAGCTTCTCCATTTTTTTACCTCACCACCTACAGGGATAAAAATTTCCAATCTGTGTGAAACCAAGTGGTACAGTTTATCCACATGACTTCCAGTAGGCAAATGCACAGTTTTAGCACCACAAAAGCAAATCAATTCTGGCAGAGGCTAACTAAATGAGAGAAAGTTGCAAATTATACAGCGTAAGAGCTAATCTTCCAAGTGACTGATGTCTATTAATAGTGAAAGGAGTTTGTTTCCAAATTTTTTCTTAAAGTTCTTCCATTTTTCAGTAGAGTTTCTGTTTCTTCTGGACTCTTTTATTTGGAATGGTTTACCTTCTCCTGCATTTTGGAGACCCCAATGATGCACATCTAGACCACTTTGTCTACGTTGTGTCCCTTGTGTTTAGAGGGCCGTGGCCCTGCTCCCAGGAGGAGTTGGGTGGGTCACAGATAAGCAGCAAGACACCAGTGCAACAGTTGACCTAATTCTTCCCAGCACTCTGACTCAGGAAGGAGGCTTCAGAGCCTCTGCCCAGAACAGTTTATTTCCCAATGATGTGGAACACACCTGTATGAAAGAAGAGAAATTAAAGTCTCTCCACAAAGATGAGTGAAAGTTTGTGAGTGAAGGGTTTCGTGTACGATGCTTTTGTGTCACTGCAGAGGGAGGCTTTTATCACGTAGTTAAAGCTATGTGTAAGCTCTCAAATGAAGATTTTAACTACCAAATTTTAATGGGCTGTAGGTTATCGAGAGGTGGATTCCCTGGCCTCGTTGCTGTAATTTCTAGGACATGGCCTGTTGACAGGATTGCTTCACCATGACCTTACAACTCACATATTAAGTCACAAATGACATAAGTGATCTTGCCCTCCTCCTTGGTGGGCGTGAGTCACAAAATTGCCCAAAAATTGCCCGTAATGGGGACTGACAGTCTGTCATGCCTTCAGCAGAGAAGGCAACTGGGGAGGACTTTGGCGAGTTTTCAGGCAGAGTTTCTCGTGTGAGCACTCGTGGAGAAGTTATCTGCTCTCCCTTGACTTTACACAAAGGTTAAATGTAATTTATTACTTTAAGAACTTTATTCTCCGAAACAACAAATGAAAGCTTACCAAGAAGTCTCAAGAGTACAAACTGAAGTTTGTCAGGCACCAGGGAGGCGGTTTGATGAGACACAAGAGACTGACTCTCATTTAGCTCCAGATTCCTTCAAGATCCTAAATGCTACCTGCCCAAGTGTCTTTGGGAAATCATTAGATTCCACCTTGAATGTATTTCGTTTTTTTACCATACTTTAGTTGGGAGAGGGATAATAGTTTGGTGGGGGGGGGGGGTACGGGAAACGGTCACAATTTCAGTTGCCTCTTAGGTTTTGGCAGTGTTGTTCGAAGTTCAGCGCACTTTTAAAAAATGCAAGCAAAAACACTTCAATCTCTGCCCCACCGCCAACCTCCCCCTCCTCCCCAGGAAGGGACTGCTTAACATAATGAGCTGGGGTCGGGTCTGCTGATGTGATAGCAGTCGCCTGCTAATAGTTGTGTTTAAAATTCCTGTTTCTTATCTTATTTACTGATTGATGGGAACGTGACTTCGCAGACCTTCCTCCCTGACCATCCCTCTCCCGGCGGAGTGAATCATTTGACACAGGGAGCATTAGACAACACGTTTGTTTCCTTGTTAAATCCCGATTGGCCACATAATCGCGCCGGATGCGCAGCCTCCCTGGGTTGTGTCTGCATTGTGTCTTATCGGAACCACCTGAAGAGCCCGGCCACACAGGGTGGCCTTCCTTAATTTAAAATCCACAGAGGAGAAAAAAAATTTTTTTTTGTCAACAAACTCCAGCAGACGACAAAAGGCATGCATGTGGCTTGATTTTTCTACTACTTTTCTTCTTAAATCAGGCTCCCTGGTTTTAACAAAATAAATAAACAAATCAACAAGTCTCGGGGGTTACTCTCAAAGAGATCATATTTTTTAAAAATCAGATGATTTCCTACCGCTAGTCTGTTTTGCAGTATTTTTTTTCCTTGTTTTTCTTTTTCTGCTCCTTTTTTTTCCCCCTGTAGATTTTGAAAAGAAATAAGCGGCTGTAGGCATCGCCTGTGGCTCTCTGGTCTGGCTCCTTGGGTGGTCTGAGCCGACTTTATGATTTATTCAGCTAATGGGAAGGGAGCATGACCCCCAGTGGCCACAGAAAGAGAGCTGCATGTGGGTTTAATGCTTTCACCACAAAAATGTCTGCTATGACTAAGCTCTGTGGCTGAAGTCACTGTCTGAATGGCGCTAAAAAGGAACTTAGGCATTAAGTGTGCACTATTTACTATAGATCGGCTCTTGGGATTAGGCCAAGGGGTTCGTACTCAGTTTCAAAGAATAGCATGGAAGCTGCTAGGAAAATTAGAGCCGTGCAATTTATTTTTACCAGTCTCCCTGGTGAGTTGCCGGTGAAGGATTTACCTCATATGCTTTTTCTCTCCCCTCTGGTACTAAAGAGTCCTTTAAAACGTGCCAGTTTGTGCATTTTATGGAGTTTTATTGTGGAGGTATCCCTGGTTTTTTTCTTTTTTCTTTCTTTCTTTCTTTTTTTTTTTTTTTGCTTGTTGATCATAGCCGGGAATCACTGTTACTGTTCTTTAATGTTAATTTGAAACTATAATAGAATGCCTAATGTTGCAAAAGAGGACAAGCAGGAGAGAGGGAGGGAGGAAGGGAGAGAGATTGAGAGAGAGACCTGAGAGAGTAAAGTTCCCTTGCTGAGCGCTGCCCTGCTAGAGAGGCCTCTTTGATCCAATGAGGGACCCCCCTCCCGACAGGCAGCATTATTGGTGCAAAGGAATGAACACAGTTTGCTTTATGTTGATTCTTTGACCATGAGGAGAGCGGATGGATGGAGCGAGGAGGAGGGAGACAGGGAGACCTGTTTGTAATTTTGACAAAGATGGATGATCTTTACAGTCAGCGTACTACCTGCTGTTGTGATTGCCCCACGTTAGCTTCTGCTGGGCTCCCAAATGTGCCAAATTGAGAAGCGAATCCCTCCGAAGTCTGTGGCTCAGGTTCCTGGGTCCAAAATGCAGCAAGCCCTTTCAGAATGTTTCTCTCGATGGTATTTTGTACTTCAAAGCCCACAAGGACAGCTAAGGCCAGTCCACGCCACTGGCTTTCAAGCATAACACGTACCAAAGTCCCACATTACTAAGCTGCTTGTGATTGCAGCTTAAACCAATTGAAAGTTACTAGATTTAGCTCTGTGCCAGTCGGAGTTCGTTACTAAGGGGAGTGTGTACTTCTTCCCCCAACCCCCATCCCACCCCCATCCCCACCCCCACCTCTAAATGTGCTAAGGGACTCCACTTTCAGTTTCTGCTCCAAATTTTTCCTAGTAAAAGCATTTTGCTTGTATCCCTGCAAATCGAAGCCGTTTCAAGTAATAAGGGTTAGTGACAGAGCTCAGTTTCCCACTAAGCCTTAGTCTTAGTGTTACTATATGTTCTACAGGCCTTTGTGATTCAAAACATGTCACTCAGCAAGACAGGGCTTCATTGTCCCCATCCATGAAATGGAAAGAGTAATGGAGGATGCATCAGACTAACTGTTGGGCCCCTAGAGATTAACAAATTTACCATAATAGAGTACTTGATCTTTCATTTTCCCAGGGCTTGAGCAGATAGGAAGGGTCTGGAAAACCACTTTGCTAAGTTACTCTGTTCCCCCTGCAGGTAGATTAAAAAATAAGAAAATTACAGTTTCCCCCCATCTTTCCACTGTGTCTGGATTCCTATCTCCTTTTCTGCATTTTACTAATCCAAAGGCACAGAACTTCCTCCCCCCAAAATGGTGAGCTGGTAACAATATGACACCTGCTGAGAATAGATAAATACCTCATCTGAAACTAAACAAAAGCCAAAGGCAATGTGATATCCTGGATTAGACCCTAGAACAGAAAGAGGTAAGTGGAGAAACTGGTTAAATCTGACTAAAGTCTCTCATATGGTCAACAGTATTCTACCAACGTGAATCTCTTAGTTCAGGTAAAGGTACCACAGTTATGTATAATGTTCATAGTAAGGGAAGCAGGGTGTAGGCTCTCCAGGGATTCTCTGTACCATCTTTGTGTCTCTTTAGTGAGTGTAATATTACCTCAAAATGAAAAGTATTAAAAAAACACAATTTTTATCCAAGGACTGATCTGTTTTAGGCCCTGATAAATAGCCTCCAACTCTTCTCCACAGCTGTGCATTTCCTACAGTCCAGTCCAATTTCTATAGCTGTATAGAAAGCTCATTTGCATAACACCCAGAGTTTAAAGGTCTGCTAACGCATCCCAACTTTTAACCTTGTCTGATTCTCGTGGAACTGTCACTAACTGCCTGTACCGTTTGTGATGCTGTACTAAGCAAGTTAGACTCCTTCTATGCTAAGGACACTGCACCATAGGAGAGAAGAAACCAGGTTGTAGGTAAACGCAGCAGAATAAAAATGACGATACTATCAAGTGTATTAAATGGAATGCTGTTTTTGCAATACACAGTGCAGTTATTTTTTACTGCATTCATCGACAAGCTCGGATAAGGCCATTCGCCAGATGTCATACCTCCAGTACTGAGCACGACACAAGGCATATGAGTGCTCAGTAGATATTTTCAGAATGAAAGAAGCTCAGCACACACTTCGCATTTCACATGAGCAAAAGAGTCACCACCGTAACAGAAGGGACAGACTGCAACCGAGGTTCTGTTAACACCGAGTATTGTATTGTTTGTCTTTCCATTTGTCCTTGCAGCCTGGATCAAAAAGGCAGGATGAGTAACGATGGAGGGAAGACACCACCTGAAATATAACTGCCGCTCAGGCCTTTTAAAAGCAAAAGGTTGTTTTTGGCATTGCACGTTCACCCTGGGGTAGAGCGTGAGGGTGAGAGGGAGAAATGTGAGAAGAAGAATTGCAAGGGAAGGGGGATAATGAGGACCAAAGGAATCTTTTCCTATGGTGTGGGTTTCCCACCCTAATTGGTCGCCACCCCAAACCACCCGAGTGAGGCGTGCTGGGCAGATGGTTCCGCAGCGGTGCTGTGGCTGTCTACATCTGTGAGTTTCTGGCACACAGGTGTTTCAGCTTTATTCAGCCAGGAAGCAGCTTTTCCCCCTTCTTTTTCAGGGGAGGGAGTTTTGGGGAGGTGGGAACACCCACGATTGTTTCTCAGAATAAGAAGGAGGCAGGGGTTGGGGGAGGGTGCACAGCCCACCCACCGCTTATAGATTCAGTCGCTTTCCTGCGGGTCAGCCTTATTCTGCAAGGTGTAAATCAGAGGGCAGATGCATGATCTGGGAAGTTTTCCAGATGCACGTTGCACAAAGGCCCATGTGTTCTCATTGTGCGGAAATCACATGCCATCAGCGCAGGTCTGGGACACCAGACCTGCGTTGGGACATGTCATCCTGTCTGCACGTCTTCCACTTAGTAGAGAATGATGTTGCAGACACAGTGTAAGAGCTCGGAAGCCAAGGCAATGGACAGTTAAGAAAAGCCTCCTTGTCCCCTGGCGGAGGCTGCAGCCGGGCCCGATGGGCTGCTCCACAAAGCCCAGTGCCAGACAGTGCCTGCCAGATGTGCCTGGGAGGGGCGGGCCCACCAGGGTCCAGGGAAAAGCAGCTCCAAACAGGCCAACGCAGCACCCGGAACCTCTGGAGTCCTGCTCCTCCACCATGAACAGGCAGCGGCACCAGACCGACAGAAAATGTTCAGTTCTTGCTCCTTCTATCTGTAATTGGCCCTGACTCTAGGGCCTAAGCGGTTAAGCTGCTTGTGCATATATATTTTTATTCCCTCTCCGGTTTTTGAAGTGATTTTACCAGGCAGAATCTAACTGAGAGTAAATTGTTTTCTTGAAAGTAAATCATATGTAAGCTAGGAGGTTACATTAGCTTCCAGATCATTTGGGTGACATTTGGTTATTTCCTGCCCCAGTCTGGAATTAATATTGCATCCAGAAACCTCTTAAGGGAGGGCTTATTCATAGGGAACATACATTTCCAGTTGTGTTAACTCCTCTCTTTTGAATCCTTTCATTTTTTTTTTTTTTTTTTGAACAGGATTCTTTTTCTCCTTTTGTTTGGAGTGGCAACTATGTATTGTCACTGTTTCTTCTAGCCTTCATCAGACTTTAGGTGATCTGACTCTATTTTCTCTTAGCAGTTCCTCTTGCACAGCTTTTTTAAACCTCTTTCTCTTACTTTTATCCTTGCCACGTGGGGTAAACATCTTTCAGTGACCGCTGGGAAGCGGAAAACTTAGATTTCTGCTCAGTTGTCATAAGTATTCTTAGGCTAGTATCGTGGTACAACTATCTCTTCCTTTAAGAACACAGCTCTTTTCTTTTGTGTTCCCCTTAAGTTAATGATTCAATTTCTCTGGCATTTGTAACAAGCCACGTCAATTTCTTTTAGGAAGTTGTTAGCATGTAAAATACAATTAATTAGTGAAACGGGGAATGGAGAGTAAAGACTAACAGGGCAGGAAATAGGCTAGGGATTCTACAGAGGATATTGTCCTCAGTCCCAAACGCTCCAGAAATAACCAATAATAGGATTGTGAATTATGGAAATTCCATTCTCAGGAATCCATTTGAGGTCATAATTCAACTGGAAATTATCTTGGTTTTTCTGGCTTATTTTCTGACCCTATTTGCAATCCTGTTTTCTAGTCTCCCTCGAAACCACTAAATAAATTCCAGACATATAACTCTATTAAGAAAAATAAATTTCATATCCACCTGTTAATAGGACTCAAATGCTCAGGAGGTTGAGACCTGAATACGCTTTACCCCACCCCACTTTTGAAGCCCAGCAGTAAAGGGTAGACTGGTAATGTATTACAATGGAACTACTTTTTTGTACTTCAGGAAATTTTAACACATAACTTTAAAAAAAATGTCTTTTTAACTTTAAAAAAAGTTCTTTTCACCATTTCTGGAAATGGAAAAAGAAAACTTTTTTTCTAAGCAAAATGAAATGTACTCCCTGGCACCAATATTAGAAACCTGCTTTAAAGTTACAGCATTAATAGTGGTGTTTTCATCTTTACCAAAGCCCAAATTAAGATGATATGGTAGATACTTTATTCAAAGCCACAGTCCAAACAGAAGGTGTTAACAACAGAGCAAATGTGCAGAGGCCAAAGAGGAAATCGATTTTCAATGAGATAACCTTCATGGTAGTCAAAAACCCAATTAGAAACTATGAGGTACATTTTAAAAGCCATCTTTAAATATTTGTAATGTATAGATAAGTCCAGTCTATTATAGTCTACAACTCAGCAAGAGGATAAATATACTTTTTGCATTCACTTAATAGGCCTCAATGTTCTTTGGATTTACAGTATACAGAGTACTTTTTCATGTATTATTGTTTTTAGGCCTAGCTGCATACTCATCACCACCTGTAACATCGGCTCCAACATGAAAGGGAGTGAATTGCACAGTCAGGCATTTGTGAATGTAATTTTGCAATATCAACGATTTGAGGATGATTCACAAGACTCATGACACATGGTAGTCTCCAATTTTGCTGACAGGGTAGTTAAGAGAGGCTCTAGGGTTAGAACTGCCGTCAAGTCTTTGCTCTGTTACCAGTGATGAGTGGCACCGAACTAGTGACTGAAACTTTCTAAATTTCATCTGTAAATTGTGATAATAATAATACCTACCTTATGAGGTTATCATGAGGATTGAGTTTCATGAAATGCAAGATAAAATGCTTGGTGTGGTGTTTGGTGTTTGTTGAGCAGTCAAAAAATAAGAAAGTAGAGAACTTAGCATGGATTGCAACATCTGTGAGGTCGTGGCACCTGTGAGCTTGTGATACTTGTATCACGGATCGTGTCATTACAGGTAACAACAAATAGAACTTTATATTTGTATTGTTTTTGACTCCTCATATAGATTAACTTCCACAAATTAGTAAGGACTTAAAGTTTAATGAGAAAATGGCCCAAGAGAGAAAACCAAAAGCTTACCCTGTAGATGGATGTCGAGAGAACACAGAGAAGCTTAAGGAAACGACGATTCTCAGCAAGTAAATGGAAGTGTAAAACGAATCATAGCAGAATGTCTATTCACTTGTGAACTAGAGCCATAATCAAATGCTTTCACCTTATGTGCTATTTTAGAATAAAAAAGTAATTTGTTAAATTATTTCAGTCACTGTTTCAACGAAGAGCTGTAAGGGTGAGATAAAACCTCAGGGATACTGAAAAAGGGAATTAATTTGTGGGATGAGGCTCAGCACAAGAAACATGCAACTTTCGGCAGCAATACAACTTGGGAGAATGCATGAAGGCTCCACAATATTGTAAATGTATAAATTAGAGAATTTTGACCCCCTTCATTATATATACCATTAAAACCATCAGATATATAATTATGCCTGTATCTGCTATAATTTCAAGCAATTGTATGGGCAGCTGTTTATACATTCCTGAGTATCACAGAACTCAAGATATGATAAAGAGTAAGTACAACTTCTAAGAGGGTAAATATTCAACAGTGCAGCTTTTACTTTGCAATATAGCCTGCCACTACTCTTTTTCTGTACTTACTTCTAATAACACCTCATGTCCCGTACCCAACCCAATCCTTAGGGACACGAGGATAGAGACTAGTGACGAAAGATGCCAGAGAAGGAACAGTATAAGCAACAAAAGGAACAGCTGGAATCACAGAATGATAGAGCTGGAAGGAACCTGAGAATTTACCAGTCTGACCTGCTGGTTTTGCACATCAGAAAATTTGGGCCCTGAGAGGCACAGTGATTCTTCAGAATAAAAGTTAGTGTAATACCTGACAGAATCAGGATTCTTGGTTCCATTATTTCCAATCTACTTCTCCTCTTCATTTCAGCTTAGTACCCACCTGGCCTCAGTCCACCTCCATGGACCTGTCACTCATCTCTCACTGTGACCTGCCTGTATTTTTCCATTTAATGGCTGGAAGACATGACTGAAAAAGGCCAGTGAGAAATTGGACAATTTTGTTAACTTCACACATGGATCAGATTAGTGAGTGTGCGACCAACTTGAATGCTTTATTATTAGTTTATTGAGGAAAATACAATTGTTTTGATATAGGTTTGTTCTGGCCTGGGTAGTTTTTATTTATATATTTGAGTTCAGTACCATTTTGTATGTTTTGAAGTAATCGGAATATCAATTGAAATGTGAGCATTAATTTAGAAATAGTGACTGGTGACGGAAAATTGAGGGCAGTAAAATTATACGCATAATTGTTCTCAATTGAGGAGTGTATTAGCATTTTTGCATAGCTTTTTTGCTTGTTTCAAATTTTTATTTAAATTCTGGTTAGTTAATATACAGTGTAATATTAGTTTTAGGAGTAGAATTTAGTAATTCATCACTTACATTTAACACCCAGTGCTCATCCGAACAAATGTCCTTCTTAATGCCCACCACCCATTTAGCCCACCCCCCATCCACATCCCTCCATCAACCCTCAGTTTGTTCTCTATAGTTAAGAGTCTCTTAAAGTTTGCTTCCTTCTCTCTTTTTTCCCCTTTTCCTATGTTCATCCGTTTTTGTTTCTTAAAGCATTCTCGCATAACTCTTGCTTTGTCCCCGCTATTGTGTGAAGTTCAAGTCTTTGAGCAATGCTTAGCTCTAAGTTGCTAAAATAGTCCGCACACTTCTGAAATACTTCCATGAGTTATTGTGAATTGCATTGATGTGGAGTGATTTACAGTTATGTCTTCATTTGTTGCTTTACAAGCCTTCTGGTGTAATACTGTCATCAGCCATGGCTGGAAGGTTTATTTCTTTGGACTCTTCCTCTCTCCATTAGACAATAGTTGTTGCCGTGAAAGGTGACAGGTCTCTCTTGGACCTGACATTCAGAATTTTTTTTCTCTACTACTTTAAGCTCTCCCAAGAGATTTATTCCTAGACATGGATGAAGATTTCATTCTTCTGTTTTTCCTTTTCTTTTTCAGAGACAAGCTGCAATTTTTATTTTCAAAGCCATCAGTGTGCTGTAGGAGTCCCTCAGAAGAGATGTTGAGCTGCTTCCTAGTTTTTTTTGTTGTTGTTGTTTTTCAAGAAATGTTTCCTTCTTTACTAATCTGAATCACTGCTTGGGAGATTGAGGTGCATATTATTACTCATAAATGAGTGAGGATGTGTTGAGTGCTTACGGTGTGCCAGCCACTCTGCTAAACACTCTAATCCTTACAACCACCTAAGAGAGAGATGCTATGTTAGTCTTCTTACAGATGAAAACCATGGAGATTTCAACAAATCACTTTGCCCAGGGTCCTTCAACATTAGTAACTAGCAGAGCAACACCTGAAACCCAGTCTATCCGACTCCACTGTTAGTGTTCTGAACCACCGTAATATATATGTCCCCACTGGCTTGCCTTCTCTCTGTTGGGGGTTTCACACTTGACTTATGATATGAGTAGTTTCTTTAGGGGAAAGTGTTATTAATGACAGTTGTGTTCTACAGTAGCATATCTTTGAAAATGATACATTAGGAATCTGAACTTAAACTTTTAAAATGCTACATTTAAATTACATATGACTAATTCAGTACATATTTTAATAAATTATATGAAAGAATAAATTATATATATGTATGTAGATGTATATATGCAGTTCATTGTTCTTTGGTAAAATTTATAGAAACTTCCTGTGTTATATCACTTCATCCTCATATAACTACACATTGGAAGCTCAAGTTTGAACAAAAAGCGTCTTTTAAAACAAACGACTCAACGTAATGAGTCCCAACATTTTCCTTACCATTCAATTACATCTATTCTTAAGAACCCCCATAACTGAAGGTGTCTAGTCTACTGAATTTTAGTTGTTCAGTGACAATGCACTAAGTTCATATGTTTAGGGAGCTGGACAGCTGTGAGTTAGAATGAGCGCTTTGCATGATTAAGAACTACCGGGTACAGGTATGAGTACTTTGTACCTAGAGACCTACTAAGTAAGGCAGGGAACAGACATGTTAATCTAGTGACTGACGACAACATAATTCAAGTTTTTTCCCTGAGTCTGTATGGACGGAGGGTCTTCCTGGAGAACAGTCTGCCAAACTGCCTCCCTCCACTTCCTGCAGCTCACACCCAGTGAGAGCGAAGGCCGTTTCAAGATTGGCTGTGAGTGGTCAACTAAGAAGTTAAATAACTCATTCAGTTGACACAAAATTACAAAACTTAAGTGGGACCCTTCTAAGCTAGGAATTAGCTTGACACTAACACAGTGATAGGAGCCATGAGGCTGTGCTCTGTGTGGGTGGAAAACCAGCGTTAAATCACCACCTTTGTGACTCTTTGTAACCCAGAACTCAGAGGATCTCGGACCAGAACTTTCCTTTTTTCCTTGACGTGGTTCCTTTTATGAAAAGCATGCAGAAAGGGCTGGGCAATGTGCCTGAATACATTATTTTACCACTACTTAGTTCCTACTTACTTCTTTCACTAAAAACAAGGACACTTTTTTTTTTTTTAAACTAGGACCAAAGCCCTCCCTTCTCTTCCTGGTGATGGGGCAATAAACACGTAGAGATGAACCTTCTGAAAGCGAGCACAAGAAGAGATGGGGGCTGGAGATGCTGTTTCTCCTAAGAGTCCGTAGAAAGCTGTTCCTTATAAATAGAGCCATTGCTGTTATGAAGTACAAAACCACATTGTTCCTTTCTTTAGTTCTGAATGGAGTTGGTTAAGCTTTCAGCGTAAGTGTGAAAAAGGCAAGAGAAAGAAGAACATAACCTTGTTCAGCGGCTCTAAATAAAAGAGATTGAGGAGGACAGTGGCACCAGTTATAAAATGTTTAGAATTCATTAATGAAAGTATGTGGTTTTAATTAATTTCTGAACTACAGTCTAAAAGGAAGTTCACCAAAGGAATAATATTACAGCAAATTGAATGTGCCACCTCTCAGCATCAGGGAAAATCACAGCAATATCATCACCTCTTTTCAATACCCAGAAAAAAAGTATGCAAAGTATCAGCATTCATCAGTCATTTCTAACAATGTAATTTCTCGACTGCCTTCAGTGTCTGTCCTGGAAGATGGAAAGAGAAGGCCAGGACCCCAATTATCAAATCTTTGAGCTATTACCTATCTGTATGTTGAATTTCTTAATGATTTATGCATGAAGATAGTTCAGGCAAAAGCACACTTCATTACTGGTATTCATTCATTCATCCATTCACTCAGTCTTAGTAAGGATGCCAGATGCATTATCTCCTAGTACGACATTCTGGGGAAAACTACGTTTGGGCTTCTTGATCCCTTAGCACAAATTCTAAGTTGGGAAAAGCTCAAGCAGCTTGCTTACAATTCTTTTCCATTTGGAACTCTCCTCTAGCCCCTACTTGACATTCAGAAGGGCAGCTCACATGCAGAAGTCACCTTTAGGCTCTCTCGTTTGCCACACTAGTTTCATATTTGGGACAGGCAGAAAACAGAAGAAGTGGCCCAAATCAGATGACAGATGAGAATCTGATTTCCATTTTAATTTTAAATGTGTAATCTCTTTCCTCTTCTCACTCAAAACTTCACCCATTATTACAGTGGCCCATTTGAGTCTCCAAAGACTCCAGTGGGGTGACACAAGGTGGAGTATAGAGAGGGGTGTCTTATTTCGAGTTGTCCCTGAAATTCATTTTTATAGGATTTATGGGTAATTGACATTCTTATAGTACAATAACCTGGATAAATAGTTTCAGTAACATTGGCTTAATGAAATGTTAATGTTAGAAAAAGGATTTTTGTATTCTCCTTTGCTCATTAAATTTCAAAATTTAACATATACTAAATGTTCCTGACCCTAGGTATACTGAAAGTTGATATTCTACAGTGTAAGTGTATGAACTTAAGCCTATTAAATTTATAAAGAAGACAATAATGAGACTTCCCAGAATCAAGGATGATATCTGTTTTTTTTTTTACATGTTTATTTACTTATTTTGAGAGAGAGAGAGAGAGAGATATTGAAATCATGGGGCAGAGAGAGGGCAAGAGAGAGAATCTCAAGCTGATAGCATGGAGCCTGACTCAGGTTTCGATCCCACCAACCTCGAGATCATGACATGAGCCAAAAATCAAGAGTCAGATGCTTAACTGACTAAGCCACCCAGGTACCTGAAGGATAATATCTGTTTTTAATATAAAATTACATATGTAAATGGGAAATTATTTGGTGGATAGTGGTGGATGGCAAAGGACCATTAAATATAGCATTTGGAGGTTTGAACTGTTAGATGCTACTAGCTGGCATTTAAAAAAAAAACTGAGGGGTGCCTGGATGGTTCAGTCAGTTAAGCTTCTGACTCTTGATTTCGGCTCAGATCATGATTTGATGGTCATGGGATCAAGCCCCACATTGGGAGTGTGGAGCTTGTTTAACATTCTCTCTCTCTCTTTCTCTCCTTCTGCCCTTCTCCCCCACTTGTGCTTTCTCCCCCTTTCTAAATAAATAAATAAAATAAATAAGTAAATAACAAAATAAATAAATCTGATATAAACAACAGTTATTGTGACTCCATGGAAATTTACATTTCCTCATTTGCAAAAGGGAGGTAAGAATCATGTTTACTTCAGGAATTGTAAGGATTAAATGAAATACTACTCCTCCTCCTACTACTCCTCCTCCTGCTACTAGTACTACTACTAATGCATCACCACAGTGTCTAACATGTAGTAGTTGCTGAATTGATGCTATTCACTGTTACTGTTGTTATTATTACTGTTATTTAATCTTTGCTTTACAGAGATTAGAGCTCCATTAGAACTAAATCTTAAGGGTAAAGATTTCCTGGTAAAATTAGGAAGGAAATGAGGACAGAATCTGAAGTGGGGAAATAACCACACTAAATGTGCTGATGGAGTTTGGTGACCCCGATTAGGGAAACTGAGTAAGTATATCCATGATCAGCTGAAAAATCCATCAGACATTCCCTGTGGGCCAGCGCAGAGGCATCAGGCCTTCACATTAGCCCAGTCCCAGGGCAGTCCATTGGAACTGAAGTAAAATGGGTACAGTGGGAATCAAACAGTTTGACTTTACTTCTTAGGGAGTCAGGGTGCTAAAGAGAGAAAGCCAAGCCTGAGTCAGGGAATGGAAATAGAGTTTGTTTCCACCTTTTAAGACGTATCAGTGAAAAATGATCACCTTATGAACCACGGTCCAGGGAAAGAAGTGGCTGTCTCCAAGAAAGAAAGGCAGCAAGGAAAGGGGATCCTCAATGTTCTCAGAATGTGCCTGGCACATAGAAGATACTCAAATATTTGTTGATTGAATGACGAACTGATTGATTGGCTGACTGACTGACTAAATGAACAAATTGTCATCAGCTCAAGAGCTTGTTTTTTAGAGATTCTGTCATCCTCCCTTTTGCTTCATGTGCAGACAACAAAGATTTTCCAAGACAAATAGCAGTAAAGAATCTCAGGCATTATGCCACATCATTCATTCATTCATTCATTCATTTGCAGGTTTTTGTTGAGACTTATGTATAGTAGCTGTTGAAAAGGACACAGAAGGGGCACCCGGGTGGCTCAGTAGGTTAAGCATCCAACTCTTGATCTCAGCTCAGGTCTTGATCTCAGGAGAGTCAGTTCAAGCCCTGTGTTGAGCTCTGCTCTGGGCATGAAGCCTACTTAAAAAGACCGACCCTCCCCCCCAAAAAAAAGACACGGAGAAAATGCTTCAGTTAAACTACAATCTGTGGAAGTGTGGGACGGTGTTGTATGAGATATCCATACAGAACAGTTGAGAGACTAGCAAAACAATATAATATATATTCAGGGATTCAGAGGAATGGAAAATACACATGAGCCAGAATAACTATAGAGGTTTTTCTTTCATTGTTTTGTTTTTCCTGGGCTTTGAAGAATAGGTGGGGTTTGGATGGATAGAGAGGGGTGGAAAACCATTGCTGTTGAGGGTGGTCATGCATTGTATGGGTGTGTTCATGTGTGGAGGGCGCATGTGTAGTTCATTTCTGAAACAGTCAGCAGGTGAGAGGAGCTGCAGGCTCACATTAATAATTAATGACAGCTATAAATTGGATAAGGTAGGATATGATAGACGATAGACATTGTTAGTTGAGGAGATTATTAGCAAGTCTACTTGCTCTTCTGAATATGAAAAGAATATTATAGATTTTTGGAAACAAAAAAAATGACATGATGATCATCCCACTGTTTAAGGTGTTGATGATAGAAAAGAGATATGGGAAACCAAAACTACGGACACAGTAGGGTACAGGTAGAAGTAGGGATTATCTTGGTGCTTTGGCTATAGGAAGAAAGGAAAGAGTCAAATGGATGAAAAAAACCAGTCATGGTTTTGAACCACCTAAGATACTGGGAAAGTATGATAGCTCCGATGAAAATATGGTAAAGCATAAAGTTTAAGAGGATGTGGTAATAGAGAAAATGGTCAGATAGGTGTGATTATTTAGAATTCAAATTCAAAATAGATCTTATAAAAAGAAACAGGGGTTTCTTTTTGAATTTTGTGCCAGAGACATTAAAATGTCTGGGGGAAAAAAAAGACTAACGTTTGAACTGGGAGATAAATCTGACACCGTGTGTGGCATTGAGCAAGTCACTTCATTTCTTGTGACCTGGGTTTCCTGATACATCAAATGTGGGAATTGGACACGTTACCCCTGGGTCTCCTCCAGTTCTGACATTCTATGACTCCATGAAACAGGCCTGGCACCTGTTTTCAATTTAAGCTCCAACGTGAGTTTCCTTATTCTTTAAACCTGCCTTTCTAGTAAGCTGCCACATTTATTACCAGGCTTGTAGTCATTTCCTTTTATTCTAAAAAGAATATATATTCACTTTTTCAGCTCTAGGTTTTCTGTATTATAACCACATAGTGTTGAAACCATTTTCTGAGAACAGCTGCTAAAGTCATCTTTCCGTTTTAGACATGGTCATGGCTGTGAAGCTACACTGGTCAGGCTACCTTTGGAACGCTAATCCCGAGACAGTGGTTTCCCTACTTTGATGAGAATTCAAAGTGATGTTTTATACCATTGGAAGCTGTTTTAACTTATCTGGAGCAGGAAGGAATGCCTGTGACAGCCCCTTATCCTGGACTTCATTATTTCCACCTTGAGCTTCCTAACCAACTCCTACCATCCTAGCAGACGCCTCTTTGCGGGACTAGAACGATCTGTTTGTCATTACTCACTTGTTTCTTTTTCACTTCTTCTTTCTATATTCCATTATTACAGCATTCACTGTCATCATTATCAGTCTTCCAAATTAGTCCATGCTTTCAGCCAGGCACATAAAAAAATTGAGGACAGGCATAGAGGAAAATTAACATCAAGCTTGAAGACATTCTGGTAAAATTTACATCTCTTTATGTGGCAAAGAGATGCTTCTTGACGGGTTGGACAAAAGCACAAAATAGTCCCTTGAGACACCTACATGTCATTGCTGACCTGTCATGGATGGGGTCTGCAGCATGATAGTCACTAGGGAAGTTTTTCCATTGTAGATTCTGGATGTATTGACTCTAGTGGATTGAAATATCAAAAAGACCTCATGATAGGCAGTTCTGTCTATAAGATGTCTTACTAATGCACCTTTTCCCAGATCCCTGAAACCACCTGATCTAACAACACATGATGCTGCAGAAATACACAAAAGCATCCAAAGAGAACAATCCTCATCTTAGGCATTCAGTCAGACCACCCACCCACTCATCCCCTCACCCATTCATAACTCTCTCTTCTTTGATGCCCCTTACTGTGTTCCAGATCCCTGTGTCTGCTCCATGGCTTTCTCATTATGTTGGTAGCCCTTCAAGATTCCAGCTCTGGCTTAATGAGTGAGCCCCTCTAAAGGGTTGTTATTCAAAATATTGAACAGCACATATAGCAGGGACACTGACAAATCAGTATGCTGACTGCAAACAATGAGAACACCAACTCACAGTGTTCCTAGTAAACGTCACTCCATCTTTTCTACTGGACTCTGACTCCGCCTTCTCTTTCAGTTCCTGTGAAGAAAGTCCTTCTCTGTTTGAGCCCCACAGGAGAGCCACCAGGTGCCCCTATCAGGCCCCCTCCCCTCATATGGCAGATAAGAAGGGTCATGTAACAAATTAAAGACAGTGTTATAATCAGATCATCAAGTTGTCATGTTTGTAACTTTACTGATTTGGCAGGTAGGGGTTTATCTTCTCATTCCTGGTGGAAAAATGTTGCAGATGGCATTGAAGCCTCATTCTTGTGCCTTCAGTCCTTACTATGTCCATGCAAATAGGCCTGATTTCTGCCACTGACAATAATCTCTTTGAGTGCAGACCCCAGATGATGGAGTCAGCTCTGCCCTGTGTGTGTGGCAGAAGCGAAGTACCAGATAATTAATGCCCCTCCTGGAGCTCGATGGATAAAGACCCAAGGTCACTACCTCCTGCATGGAATAAGTCTGAAGTGAACATGCCACTCCCCAAATGTGCCACTGGGATGTATTATTTTGAGCTGAAGGCAACTGAGAAAGAGCAGATGCAGGAAGTGCTCCCTGACTTCCTCTTTCCGTAAAAGTACTGTGAGGAAGGTTCCCTCTTGTACCAGGAGGAGAGAACATTCTTATCACTGGAGATGGGAAGTTGATGCCAAGATGAATCTGTACAAACTTATGAAAATGACCTTTATCTTTTATTAGTTTCCCCTTGTATTTCCCAGTCACTTTCCCACAGTTTAACTACCCTAGTGGCCCCAACCCCTTTGTCCTTTGTCTTGTCACATCTCTACAAGTTATCAGTCTTTGTTAAACTGGTTCATACGCTCTCAGGGCCATCTACTTCTGTGCGTCTCCATTTCTTTTCTACGAAGGGTCTCATGCCATGTAAAGATATTAACCTCAAATAAAATTTGTGTGCTTTTCTCCTATTAATCTGTCTTTCGTCAGTTTAAATCTCAGGTCCAGCCACAGAATACGAGAGGGTAATAGGAAAAGTCTTCTCCCCTTCAGAAGTATATGTTCTTCACTGGTTTCCAGGGTGCTCCCCCATGGGCTTAAGCTCCAGTTACCCACAGTTTAACTGGAGGGTTTGAAAACATTACCCTTCATCGCTGCCTTCCCTTCCCTGTCTTACTTGCCCATACCCCTAGCAGTGTTTACTGGGATCACCTTCCAAATAAACTCCTTGTACCTGGATTTCTGCCTTAGAGTCTGCTCTGGAAGAGCCCAAACTGGAACAGAGAGGACTCTCCATTTATTCATTCAAATATTTTTGTGCACCCACTAGATACAAGGTTTTATTTGAAGATACAGTAATGAACAAATGAGGTGAAAATCTCTACACTCTCAGAGCTTATTGTAAATATAATAATTAAGTAATTATACATAGAATTTCAGAAGGTAATAAGTGTTATAGAGAAAAATAAGCCAGGATAAATTGGATATAGGGAATATAGGGATAGAAGTGTGGGTTACACATTTTAATAGGACAGTCAAGGTAAGTGTCCCTAAGAAAGGGGCATTTGATGAAATACTTGAAGGAGGTAAGAAAGCCAGTCATCTAGATATTGCAGACGAATCTTTGCAGCCTAAAGGAACAGCAAGAGTGAAGACCCTGAGAGGCAAATGTGTCTGGAGCATTTGAGGAACAGCAAGAAGGTTGGTTTTGCTGGAACAGTGAGTGAGAGGGCGAATAGCAGAAGACAGAACCTGAGAGGTAACTGACCAGATGATGTGGAAGGTTTGCAGTCCCCTTGGAAGGACTGAGTGAAATGGGGAGACTTTTGAGAGCCTGAACAGAACAATGACATGGTCTGACCTCCCTGTGAACAGGGCTGCTCACCTGCGGTTGGAGAGGACTGTAGGAGGGCTGCTGGGTACAGTTGCAAAGGTTGTATTCTGTATGAGGATATTCAGTCTCAGTTCTGCACACCACACTATGTACCCTGCCTTGGGGTTGTTTCTGCCTGAAGGAAGGACTCTTTTTTTCTATATCTCAAGAAGCTGCCACATGAGCTAGCAGTGGCAGACTGGGGGGAGGGATAGGGACAAGAGAATGGAGAACAGTGGGTGAGAAAAATAATACATGACTGAAATCCTCTAGAGCAGAGATGATGAAGGTGAGGTGGTAGCAGGGGAGGTGGTGAGAAGTGGCTCCATTCTGGACATATTGAAGATAAAGTCAACAAGACGTCACCTGAGATTGGAAATGGATTTATTAGTTCTCTATTGCACCACAAGCCTACTGGCTTCAAACAACATAGACTTACTATTTTACAATTCTGGAGGTCAGAAGTCTGAAATCAGTTTCAGCGGGCTGATGTCAAGGTGTTGGCAAGACTGCATCAGTCTGGAGGCTGAGGGGAAAATTCGTCCCTTGCATTTTTCAGCTTCTAAAAGCTGCCTATATTTCTGGCTTGTGGCTCCTTTCTCCATCTTCAAAGTGCACCACACCAAATGCAAACTGGTGCAGTCACTCTGGAAAACAGTATGGAGGTTCCTCAAAAAATTAAAAACAGAATTACCCTATGACCCAGCAATTGCACTACTAGGTATTTATTCAAGGGATACAAGTATGCTGTTTCAAAGGGGCACATGCACCCCAATGTTTATAGCCGCACTATCGACAATAGCCAAAGTATGGAAAGAGCCCAAATGTCCATCGATGGATGAATGGATAAAGAAGATGTGGTATATTTATACAATGGAGTATTACTCAGCAATCAAAAAGAATGAATTCTTGCCATTTGCAACTACGTGGATGAAACTAGAGAGTATTATGCTAAGCGAAATTAGTCAGTCAGAGAAAGACAAATATCATATGACTTCACTTATATGAGGACTTTAAGACACAGAACAGTTGAACATAAGGGAAGGGAAGAAAAAATAATATAAAAACAGGAAGGGGGACAAAACATAAGAGACACTTAAATATGGAGAACAAACAGAGGGTTACTGGAGGGATGGTGGGAGGGAGAATGTGCTAAATAGGTAAGGGACATTAAGGAATCTACTCCTGAAATCACTGTTGCACTATATGCTAACTAACTTGGATGTAAATTTAAAAATAGATAAATTATTAAAAAACAAAAGTGCACCACGCCAAACCCTGCTTCCATTATTGGATCTCTTCCCCTGCCTGTGTCCCTCTTGTAAGGGCCATTGTGATTATACTGGGCACCCAGGTAACCCAGGATAATCTTCCCATCTCAAAATCCTTAATTTAGATACATCTGCAAAGTCTCTTTTGCTATAAAATGTTCTGAAGATTAGGCATGGAACTAGTTGGGTCCCCATATTTAACTTACCATTTGAAGAGTGAGAAGAAAGCTCAATTTTATGTTTTTGGCCTCAAAATCTGAAAGGATGCAGTTGCCATTGCAAGTAGACCAGTTTGCAGAGATGCTGAGGGGAGAGAAGAGAGGTACTCAGCATGGACATGTTAATTTTGAGATGAGTCCATTAGATATTCATGGTGGTCTTCTGATGTATCAACTTGGCTAAGTTGTAGCTACGAGTAATTCATTCAAACATTAATCTGAGTATTGCTGTGAAGGTATTTTGTAGATGTAAGTAAAGTCCATAACTGATTGACTTCAAGAGGGAGATTATCCTGGATCTTCTGGGTGGGCCTGACTCAATCAGTTGAAAGGCCTCAGGAGCAATGCTGAGGCCTCCCTGAAGAAGAAATTCCTCCTTTGTCCTGCAGCTTCAGTGTGGGTAGGAGAGTTCCAGCCTGCCCTTCCTGGCAGCCTGCCTTGTGGTTGTAATACTTCTCTAGCCAGACCCCACAGTCGTGCTTAAGCCAATTCTTTGCAATGTATCTCTTAATGTGTATCTACTACTGGTTCTTTTCTCTGGTTGAACTCTGACTGATATATGTTGAGTAGGAAGTAAGATAGATAAGTGTGGAGTTCAAAAGGCAGCATAATAATGCATAACAAGGTTATGCAATCAGTGGGGAAGTATGAGCAGGAGCCTCATTCAGAAAGGGGTAAGAATCCAGGGCATAAAGTCTTATTTGCTTTGGCTTAAATGGCTGTCTGACCTCTGGCTTTTCTAGGCAAAGTAAGACATGAGACGAAGGTGGAATTCTGGAGTAACAAGGTGGGAAAGGAAGGAGTGAAAGTGATCAAGGGGATGGGGTGGGATTCTACTTGTCCATATGAAGACTCCATATAGACCAAAAAGAGTTTCAGTGAGAAGGCTAAGGAAATGTTTTCAATTTCCTCTAAACACAATGAGTATGTGCATAATTAGCTATAAGAAAGATTAGATTGGGGCGCCTGGGTGGCTCATTCGGTTAAGTGTCTAACTCTCGATTTCTGCTCAGGTCATGATCTCATGGTTTGTGAGTTTGAACCCCAGATCTGGCTCTGCACTGACAGCATGGAGCCTACTTGGGTTTCTCTCTTGCCCTCTCCCCCTCCCCCACCCCACACTCATGCACTCTCTATCTCTCTCAAAATAAATAAATAAACATTTTTTAAATAAAAGAAAGATTAGGGGCGCCTGGGTGGCTCAGTTGGTTAAGCATCCAACTTTGGCTCAGGTCATGATCTCACAGTTCTTGGGTTTGAGCCCCACGTTGGGCTCTGTGTTGACAGCTCAGAGCCTGGAGCCTGCTTCAGATTCTGTGTCTCCCTCTCTCTCTGCCCCTCCCCCACTCATGCTCTGTCTCTCTCTCTCTCAAAAATAAATAATAATTAAAAAATAAAAAAAAATTAGATAATTTCTGGGAATCACAGAAACCCTGCATTCATTTTCATATCATGAAGTGAAATGGCAGGTTGTACTTAAATATGCTCATTAGGGGTAGGGTCTGGGCAAAGGAAAATGGGGGTGTGAACCTGGGGTGACGAGAAAGAATGATTGCAGTAAACTGAAGTGGACATGGCCAAATTAGACAACTACTAATCGAACGTGGACAGCAAGTAGGGAGAATGAGTCTCATTCTCTCCAGTCCTCAGGAGCCAACCAAGGAGATACAGAGCCATGTAACATTCTGGATCAGGTATCCAGAGCATCCAAAGGGAGAGGTCCAGGATCCAGTCTCCAGGAGAGTTTGTTGCTGAGGAGTAAACAGTCCTTTGATACCAGGAAGAGTTGGGCCAGGAAGGACACTACAGGCAGAAACTTAGATGGGAAAAAGAACGCATCTAAGGGTTGAGATTTAAGGTCAACTGAGTGAGACACCACGCAGGTAAGCCAAGCAGATGGGAACACTGGGTGCGTGATGGTGGCAGAGGAGGAGATGAGGAGAGGTCCACAGACTGGGGCAGTACCTCCTCCCTTCATGAGGCCTTTCCACCATGTGCTGCACTGTGCCCTCCACCTGGAGATCTCTGCGAGGTAAGGGCAAACTTGGCATGCCAGGGTCCCAGGGTGAAAGCTAGGCAACAGGTTGCTAGGAGGGAGACAATAAGTTTAGTTTTCCATGCGTTCATTCTGAGGGCACCCATGGTATCTGGTGGGGAGACTGAAATCTGGGGCATGTGAGATCAAGTTTTGAGGTCAATGCACTCCAATTTCCACAGGTCAATGCATAAACCTCTCATGATAATTTTATTTCATGAATACAGTTTCACTGCAGTGATAACAGATTCAGACATTATGTACCAAGTGTCATCCAACAGAAAAAACAGGAACCCGAAAGTCAGAAAACCTAGGTCATCACCCACATGGTGTCAGGAGTAAGCTGTATGAACTTGTTCTAGTCGTTCATACCAGGAGCCCAAGTTCCCTCATGTGCCCCCTCTCCCAAAGAAGGTTGTAGTTAGGATCAAATAAAAAAGATGTGAACATTAGAAAATAAGGTGCTAAAGGAAAGGATGATTACTGATGTCATTTCTCTATCTAGTTCACCCTATTATGTCAGGGGCAAAATACATGTTAGAAACAAGATGAAACAAGACCCAAGGACATTTATGTTGGATTGAATGATTGAATTAGGTACCTCACTGAAAACAAAGGTATTGAATAATTGCTCTAAGACTCCACTAGGTGAGTGCCGTTTAGAAAGAAAATTCCACGTTTGACGCAGTGGTAAGAACTCCATGAATTAGATGCTCCTTTTTCTTTTTAGCTCTCCCTCCAGTTGGTGGGTGGGCTAAGCATACAGAGGCCTTTTACGTGGTACTTTGCTATCTTCCAAACAGAACTGCTATGCATGCTCTCCGGTTTATACACAATGTATTGTTGTTGTTGTTGTGTTTTAAGGCAAAGCACCCTTCTACTACCATATTTCAAAAGATGAAGCATTGCAGGAAATAATTATATAAATTATCTTACATTTGCATTAAATTTCCTATTTCTCGTTTGTGTTTCCATATGTTTTTAAAATAACTATGCTTAGGCTCTAAAATTGTAACAGTGTCTTTAACCAGATTTATTTATTTTTCTCTCTTTTATAGATGAGGAAAATCTGCTTTGTGGGCATACATGTTTTAAGAGCTTATTGTTCAAGAAAATTTCGATTAATATGGAGAGCAGAAAAACCAAACTACATGATTAATCTGGAACAAATAAGACAACTCTCCTATGTAGATAATGAACAGTGAAGATTCATGTGCTGCCTGTGACCTGCAGTTTCTTAAGATGAGAATGTTACTACTTGTTTATTGTCATTATGGACCACAAACAGAAAGAATGCATTGATACCGCTCAGTCTATAACCCCTCTTAAAATTCTGTATTAGGTGACCAAACAAACTGGAACAATTAAGTGTCCTACAGAAATAAATGTATGCTCTGAAAGGCCATTAAACCTTGCTCATATACAGTAAGACGGTTTTAGAATTATTTTCCCTAAAAATTCTGGTAGGTTTCAGTTTTTGCCAAGATGTGAAGCATCTCACAGGACAGGTTAAAATGCTGAGGTCCTAAAGCTGGAAAGAATGTGGTTCAGAATGCATCTGTACCTGAAAAGTTCTACTTAAAGTGGAAAACCTTTGGAAAGGCTTTCACCTCTGGAAATGTTTTTAATAGGCAGTTATGGTTTAGATTATACACTGATTGGCAAGGGCTTCGTTTTTACAGTATAAATCATTTTCCTTTTCCTTAGCAATATAAATTATTAAATCAACTTTATTCCTTTTTTATTTTTATCCTTTTATTAAGTTTATTCATTTATTTTGAGAGAAAGAGAGAGAGCGAGAGAGATGGGGGAGAGGCAGAGAGAGAGAATCCCAAGCAGGCTACGCACTGTCAGTGGAGACCCAATGCAGGGCTTGAACCCACGAACTGAGAGATCATGACCTGTGGCTAAAGTCAGACGCTTCACTGACTGAGCCACCCAGGTTCCCCATAAAGTAACTTTATTCTATGACACTCTGATGCCTGAATTTGGAATGCAATTTCACAAATTAAACACATCATGCAGAAAGAGGAGAACGGGTTTGACAGCATTGCTGTGGCATCAATGCAGGTGCTTATGACAAATCACCCTGGAGATAAGATATCATCAAAACTCAAAAGGAGGGAATCTTAGCTGGCACTTAGAGAAGTGTAGCATCCAGAAGTCAGCAGACTGTCAGAATTCTACCACATTTCTGAACACACTTTAAGTGACGTGTCTAATTTTTGATGCCACTTTTTTAGAGAAATTCAGAAAACCACGTATATATGGAAATAGTGTAAATCAGTGAAAGGAATTCCTGTACTTGGTGAAGGTCAAGTTTATTGTAGTCCTACTTCTGTGGTTCAAAATCTGTGTAGTCTTAAAAGAAAATCATTTAATTTCTCTAGGTCTCACTTTACACAGAACATCTATAAAACAAAAGGGTGGACCTGATGAATAATTTATAAGGATTTTGTTCAGTCTTAAAATTCCAGCATTTTTGGCAGGACATTGTGAGGTAATAACTAAGGTTTGTCCTTCCAGCATTCCTGTCTTGTCTTCCCCTGTGGAACCGCTAGCCAGCTTTCATTATTTAGAACAAGGGTAAATACAGTACACAAAAAAGTCACTTGAATTTTTATTGTTGTTTTTCAACTCATTTTAGCCACAGTCATTTTCAAGCCAAGGCATTTGATTGCAAGTGTGAAGCTATTTGATACAGAGTTCAAAAATATGACAGTAAATTTTTAAACTATGTCTATGTAAGTACTGTAGGATGATTTAAGAACTGGTTTTTCACCAAAAAGAGATAAAGTCCACTTTCTGGGAAGGAGAAATAAGAGGGGAAGTGACCAGACTTTGGATAGTGATGAATCCCTGAACCCGGTGCCATCTCCTCAGGCAAGTGCCAGAAGTAGGGAGGAATAATAAAAACCTCAGATTATTTTGAGGGTATCCCAGACCACAGGGAATCATTGGCTAACGTCCCAAGGAGGTTGCAAGCCTCCTAGAGAAACCCAACATTCATCATGGCATCCGAGCAGTACGGTAGCGATGGTAGAATGAACTGTTTAGACAAAATGCCCGAGGACCACCTCACAGAATCCCATACTTCCTAAAAGAGGGAAAGGAGGGACTGCATATACAAGAGGAATACAGAAGTGGCTGAGAGGCCCAGAAGAGTAGAAATCTTTCACAGACAGGGAGAAGAAGATTAAAACTGAGCTGTTCTTGGAAAAGAGATTCAAGGCAAATATGTCAATTTGGATTTGGATGCTGTGGAACTGGATGTTGACAACCAAAGATGAGCCAGGACTGTGCATCTGGAAACTGATGCCGAGGGACCATTCCTTACTCTATGATAATAAGATTCTTAAGTATGGGGCCCAAAATTTATTATCCATGTGATATGGACTGAATTGTGTCTCCCCCAAAATTCATATGTTGAAAACCTAACCCACAATGTGGTGGTATTAGAAGGTGGAGTATTTGAGAGATAAATACATTTAGATGAGGTCATGAGGGTGGGGCCCTCATGATGGAATTAGTGATCTGGTAAAGAAGAGACACCACAGAGCTTGGTCTCTCTCTCTCCCCACTATGTGAGGTATGAGAACACAGACAGAAGGCAGCCATCTGCAAGCTAAGAAAACTTTCACCAGGATTCAGAACCCAAACATGCTGGTGTCTTATCTCAGACTTCTGGCCTCCAAAAGTGTGAAAAAATAAATATCTGTTGGTAAGCCACCCAGTCTATAATATTCTGTTATGGTAGCCTGAGCAGAATAAGATAGCAAGTCAAGACACTTTTGAGAATGAAAGGATACATTAAAATTGATTAGAATTTTATATTTGAAATATTTATTCCTTGAACAATTAATTCACCATAGTATTTATATTGGCTGATGTATGAAATCATTTGTATAAAAATTATTTTCAAAGATAAAATTTTTTTCTAAAAAGTAATATGACATATTTTCTTGTAGAGGAAAGCAAAATATAAAAATTATATTGATTGTCTAAACAAAAAATTAGCACAGACCATATCTTTCTCTAACATTAATTCACTAATATTTTTCTGCAGGATGTATTATTTTAATATGGTCTTAACTTTTTAATTTTTCAAAAATTACCTAAAATCTTCAGTTACATTTTATATGAAGATACTTGAAAAGGACACATATTTACTTTTTTTCTGTAGACTAAATGGCATTTTTTGACTATATAATATTTTAATTGAGAAAATATTTAGAGGTTCTGAATTACCTAGTAAGTTCAGAGAAAAATTCCAAGTGGAAGATAGTCTCAATTCTAATTTTCATGAAATATCAGCTCAAACATTTTTATAGACACTGTCTTTTGCCTCATTTAGAGTTTTTATTTTCTACAAATATACCCTATAAAGCTTTACCCTGTAAAAATCTACCCTATAAAGTTCATAAAATAAATTCTCCATTTATAATATTTTTAATGTTTTGCAAAACAGATGCTGCAAAATCATAGGTCTTTTCAATTTCATTGCATTTCAGTACATAATATAATCCAATTACAAAAAAAAAGAAACTGGATCAAAAGGTTTTTTTCTGCAAGTCATTTCAAAGTCTTTTACAGAATTTTAAAATTAAATCTTGCACACTGTTTGAGGCCTCATCATTTAATTTGTTCATGTCCCTGTTTCTGTAGGGATAAATTTGCCTTTGTTTGCAGCTATTGCAAAAACTAGTTTTCTGGCTTCAATTCATTGGATAGTTTGATAATAGATTTCCTAACATTTTTCTTGAATGCAGAGTTCTTTCAGAAAATATTCAATGCCACTCTTTCCCATCGTGCAAGATGGCGGGCCAAAAAACTGAGAAGCCAGATACTAAGGAGATGAAACCTGAGGCCAAGAAGGGTGATGCTGGTGGCAAGATTAAGAAGGGTAACCTACAGCCTCAAGAGTCCCACTGCAGCAGAGACCTTGACCTAGTCAGAGGAGGTGGCAGATACTCCGGATTGGCTATATATTCGAGAAAGGTTGTGTACAAGAGGAAGTACTCAGCTAAATCCAGGGTTGCAAAGAAAAAGAAGAAAGTTCTTGCTACTGTCACAAAACCAGTTGGCGATGACAAGAATAGTGCTACACAAGTGGTTAAACTTCGCAAAATGCCTAGGCATTATCCTACAGAAGGTGGGCTCAGAAGCTTTTGAACCATGGCAAAACACCTTTCAGTCAGCATGTGCCGAAACCGGGAGCTAGCATCACTCCTGGGACCATCCTGATCATCCTCACTGGGCGCCACAGAGGCAAGAGGGTGGCTTTCCTGAAGCAACTGAGCAGTGGCTTGGTACTTGTGATCAGACCTCTGTCCCTCAATCGAGTTCCAATGCGTAGAACACCCCACAAATTTGTCATTGCCACCTCCACCAAAATTGGTGCCAAAATCCCCAAACATCTCACTGATGCTTGCTTTAAGAAGGAGCTGCATAAACCCAGACACTGGGAAGGTGAGATCTTCCACAGGGAGAAAGAGAAACATGAGATTACAGAGCAACGCAAGGTTGATCAGAAAAGCTGTGGACTAGCCGCCAGTTCTGCCAAAAATCAAGGCTGTTCCTCAGCTTCAGGGCTACTTCTGCTCTGTGTTTTCTCTCACAAATGGAGTTTACCCTCACAAATTGGTGTTCTTACAAAGAACCTAATTAAATAACCTGATCCATTAAAAAGTAAAAGAAAGAAAAAAGAAACTATTCAACGCCATTATATGACTTGTAGGTTGATATACAAAGTAGTTCTCTTAAAGGCTGAAACATTTCTAAAATCTGTGGATGAACAGCAAGAAAGAATGCACTTTTGACCTTGCAAAAATACATTTTGGGTACTTAACATAAGCCTTATCATGGATTTTTTATATACTTTAGTGTTTATAAATTTTGACATCGACAGTTTCTATTTCAAATGGGAGACTATTGGCAGTTTGTTGGATGAAATTATAACTTATTTTTGTGCCAGAGCCAATTCCAAAAGTATTTTTCTCTGTAAGTTTCTTAATTTAGTAAGACTGTTACTTTATCCATGATGCGTAGGACTCTGCTAAATTTGTATCCATATTAATATTGCAAAAACAAATAATTGCATATTTAGTGTTGAACTTTTTAACTGAACATACAATAGATTCATCTTCAACAGACCAACCTTCCAAAGCTTTACTTTGTTATGTGAATTTAATGAAAGAAACCCAACCATAATAGAAATAACTGACTTTCTGCATGAAACATGTGATTAAACTTTTACAAAATGGCACCCTTTAACTGTTTACAGACATTTTCCTTTGCCAATGAAACCAACATATTACGGCTATTGCTTCCCTTTCCATGGTTTACAAGAAACACTTGGGTTCCAAAAATGGAATGAAATCAATTCAGAAGGAAAGTAATTTGATCTTAATGAAAAGTCATGCTTCAGAGTGATAAATATTTCTGCAATGCACCTGAGAAATTGGTATCTTTGGGCACGGTTTTCTAAAAATAATCATTATCTTTTAAACTAGATGCTGCTACCTTCAGCATATCTTTATCTTCCACCTTTTGTGTGATTAGTTTTATCTCTACATACAGCCTGCACAAATATTTTGTGCAATTCATATGTTTATCCACTCTCTTGAGAAATGGGAACTTAGTATTTAATTATTCATTAAGCATGTATTAACATATTAGTGCTAAAAGGGTTTATTGCAAAAAAATTTAAGCATTTATCAACTGTGCCAGTTTTCACATAATTTTACTTTTAACTTCAAACTCACCCTCCTGGACTCTGCTGTGTGATCCTGGAACTGGATTTTGTAAATGCAAATTTTGAGAGTTGTCTCCTTGTTCGGCTCTGATAACAGGGGAGTGAGAAACGAACCATCAGGTTGTTGGATGAAGAAGGAACTGTCGTGCTGTGCTTATTTCCTGTGGGACCCTTGCATACTTTTTTAAAAATGTCTTTTAAAGGTTTTATCTATTTTTGAGACAGAGAGAGACAGAGCATGAGTGGGGGAGGGGCAGAGAGAGAGGGAGACACAGAATCTGAAGCAGGCTCCAGGCTCCGAGCTGTCAGCACAGAGCCCGATGTGGGGCTTGAACTCACCAACTGTGAGATCATGACCTGAGCCGAAGTCAGACACTTAACCCACTGAGCCACCCAGGCGTCCTGCCTTTTTCTTTTTTTTTAAATTTCAGCTTTATTGAGCTATAATTGGCATATAAAATAGTAAAATATTTAAAATGCACATCATATATGTATACAATGTAAAAGGATCCCTCCTATTGAGTACATTAACATATCTGTCACCTCACACATTTACCCTTCCCCCCCTTTTTTGGTGAGAATATTTAAGTTCTCCTGTTTTAGCAAATTCCAATTATACAATAACAATGATAGTCACCATGTTCCACATGAGATCCTCAGACCTTATTCTTATAGCTGAAGGTTTGCAACTGTAAGCTTTTGATTTCTGTGTGCATCCCGAGAGCAGGGCATCCTCACCCCATCTAGAACAGGGCCATCTGCAGCTTCAGGTCCACTGGCTTTTCCAGCATTTGCAGAACCAGATTCATCCGTCAGCCCCAAGGGTAGCAGCTGCTCCCTTCAGTTGCTATTTCCTTGATACTTTAGTGTTCCTTTTGCCTATCAAATTACCTTAGGGGTTTCTTGTTATCAATTCAATGACCCATTCAATGACCTCCTTAGCCTTAGTTACAAATTCTTTATGTTAAGTTCTTTCTGTTCAAATGAGTAGTGTTGTTTATCTCTTGACTAGACCCTGACTGGTACAATAATTGCTTTTAGATTCTAAAAGCAGTCCCTTAATGATGGGATTTGGTAAATGGTTTGACTGCGTTTTTGAGCTTGAATGAATGTTGAGCCCCTTGCCAGTGCGAAATGGATGCTATTAATTCATTGCATGTAGTGTATCACAATTAATCAAACTAATCTACCTGTGGTTAGTTGTAATAATATTCCTTCTGAATAAATTATTTAGGGGGAGGAATGACTGCTTTACGTGACCATCTGGCTATAACAATGTCTAGGTCTTTGGTGTGGGACGGAATCTTCTGAGTGCAGAGGAGCATTTACGAAAAGAAAATGACAAGTTCAGGGTTTAAGCTCTGGCTCAAAATTCACAAAACAAAATGAACAAAATAGAATTTCTCTGAAAGCCCTATTTCTAATAGCAAATATTCTTATGTTTAATAGTTTTCATGGCCAATAGTGATGGAAAATTAAACCCCAGGTTTAATTGTGTGGTTGCAGAATTACAATGTCAATTGAACTCACAGTTTTTCCAAATATGTCATGTGAACCTGAAGGCCTTGATTGGGCAGGAGTGGGGCCCTGAACCTGGGAATAAGGACATCCAGTTGGGCTCAGAGGAAGCTGAGAATTTGGGACCCTGAATCTTCCTGAGGTCTTTTTGTCTGTGGAAATAGCTTGTCTTCCATATCTGAGAATAACATCCTCCCCTGTGTTTAAAAAGCCTCTAATGACTTCACCTAAAGTATTTGTCATCCAAGGGGATGTACTATCTCCTTAAGACACTTGCAGATACCCTTGTTGTCTACTCACATATCTGACTCACATATAATGTCAGATTTCATTGTGCTCCAGGTAAAATAGTACAAATTTTGAAGTAGGAAGAAATAACATATATCAAGAAACTTGTCAGATTTGTATTGAAAGAAACATGGCGAATATGTGTGGGAGTAAATCCTCAAGTTGTTAGACCAACCAGGATAGAGTATAATACCAAACTGGGTCAACTTTATTTATGTGCTTTACTGACCAATGATTCCGGACTGAATGTGTTAACTCTTGGTGGATTGATACCGTATTGACTAGGTAAGCTGGAACTACAGTTATGGGAATTCCTTTCCATCAATAGATGAGTGTGGACCATATGACATGTGTTACCTGAGATTTTTAAAGTGGATGTGGAGTAGCAGTCATATTCTTTCAATGCTAGGAAGCGGTGCAGATCCCTGGGGAATGCTGAAGCTCGCTCACGCAGTCATTGACCTGCCGGGTCACCTTGTGGCATGAGGCGGTAGCTTGGCCACACAGCTACTCTAACTTCAGTTTCTCCTTCAGCTTTTCTGAATTCTGGACCAAGTGCCATATTATGAGTGCCAGCTTTTTCTGCAGGCCACAGGAACAACGTTGGAACCTTGCAAGTGGTAACGGATTGTTTTATTTTTATATTGCTATCGTAACAAATTGCCACAAACATAGCAATTTGTATTGCTTAAAACGATACAGACTTGTTATCTGTCTTTTCTTTTTCTTTTTTTTAATGTTTATTTATTTTTGAGAGAGAAAAAGTGCGAGCTGGGAAGGGGCAGAGAAAGACAGAGACAAATTCTGAAGAAGGTTCCAGGCTCTGAGCTGTCAGCACAGAGCCCGATGCGGGGCTTGAACCCACTAACTTGAGATCATGACCTGAGCCGAAGTTGGATGCGTAACCGACTGAGCCACCCAGGAGCCCTGTTTTTTCTTTTTTAATAAATGTTTTTATGTTTGAGAGAGAGCACACAAGCAAGGGAGGGGCAGAGAGAGAGGGGGACAGAGGATCCGAAACAGGCTCACCACTAATGGTCATGAGCCCCATGCAGGGCTCAAATGAACTGCAAGATCAGGAGCTGAGCTGAAGTCAGAAGCTCAGCCCTGAGCCAGCCAGGAGCCCCCAAATTGTTATCTTAATAATAGGCTCTGTAGGTTGGAAATCTGGCCTAGTATTGACTGGACTGCATTCTTTCCTAAGGGCTCTAGAGAGAATCTATTTCCTTGCCTTGAAAGGTCATTGGCTTACTTCATTTCCTATCTGTTGTAATACTGAGGCCCCTGTTTTATTGCAGCTGCCTGGTGAGAGCCATTCCTAGATTGTAAAGGCTGTGCCCATTCCTTGGCTCTGGGCCTACCTCCTCCATGTTCACGGTGGGTCAATTTGCTCTTGTGCCTCACCCCTCCTGCCTTTCTTCCATTACATCTCCTTATCTTTTTTTTTTTTAACGTTTATTTACTTTTGAGACAGAGAAAGAGAGAGAGATTGAGAGAGCGAGGGGCAGAGAGAAAGGGAGACACAGAATCCGAAGCAGGCTCCGGACTCTGAGCTGTCAGCACAGAGCCTGACACTGGGCTTGAACTCACTAACTGTGAGATCATAACCTGAGCCAAAGTTGGTCATTTAACTGACTAAGCCACTCAGATGCCCTACATCTCCCTATCTTAATAGCAGCAGATTAACATCATTGATTCTATCTACAAACCTAATTCTCCTTTGCTGTGTTTAATGTAATATAGTCACAGGTTCTGGGTATTAGCATGTAGACATGCTATAGGGGTATAATTTTTATGTCTCTTCCATAAACCAACATGGGTTCCAGATCATTCTCATGGATTCTAATGTTTTTCTTCTCTCCCTTGCCTCAATGTTCACCTTTCCTTTCCAGTATTCTGCCCTATTGACCTCAGGCCCAGCGCCAGTTTCAGAAATAACCAGCACATACAAACTGTTTAATCAGCTCCTACAATTGAATAAGGCCAAGGTTCCATAATAAATCTCATATTCCATATCACTTGTACTGGTTCTGTTTCTCTTAGTGAAGTCTAAGTGATACACTCATGCATATGGAAATGACACTAGCCATTTATTTGGCTAGTTGACTAAACTTTAGACTCAACATTGGCCTATGCCAAATTGGCATGATGTAGACAAAGGAATTCAAATGTTTAGGAGAGGAGAATTTTGCAGTAGATTCATTACTTGCAATCTGTACTTCCATTCCTCAATTCCTTTCTATGAAAAAGTCCATAAGATAACCCTTGCACTAAGACTTTGAGATGAGGGGACATCTGTACCCTTGAAAAGGTTTCCAGTGATTGTTGGCTAGATATAATAGTGGGAATGTTGCCATGGAGATGGGCAACTTGATTTTAATCTTATGGTATCATAGGAAAAAATCTCTTAAAAGCTTGGGGCGCCTGGGTGTCTCAGTTGGTTAAGCATCCGACTTTGACTCAGGTCATGGTCTCACGGTTTGTGAGATTGAGTCCCATGTCAGTCTCTGTGTTGACATCTCAGAGCCTGGAGCCTGCTTCAGATTTTTGTCTACCTTGTTCTCTGCCCCTCCTCCTCTCTGCTCTCTGCCCCTCACTCATGTTCTGTATGTCTATCAAAAAATAATAATAAACATTAAAAAAATTTTTTTAAAAAGCTCTTAAAAGCCAGAGATGAGGTGGATGTATTAAAAATAAAGGGCTGCAGGGGTGTAGGGTAATAAAAATGTTTTGACCTATAGGAACTAATTTGTCACAGGTTCCATAGGAATGATATAAATGAATAGCTTTCTAAAATATTTCTTCATATGTATAACAGAGAAGACTCCAAATATAGTGATCAAAATCTGACTTAAGTCACTATAGTGGTGAACTGCGATCTCTCACCCAGTTTTTAGACCTAAGCCAGTTTACACACAGATCTAAAGCTTTCTATTTGATGGGAAATCTCCTCACTTGTGAGGAAGGACCTACAACACTGCTACAAATATGCTATAAATTATCTTCCAAGGAACCTATACCTATTTACCTATTTACTATAAGGACTGTAAAAGGAAAAAAAAAAAAAATATATATATATATATATATACACACACACACACACATATATACATACATATATAAACACATATATATACATATACCATGGTATAATATATATGTATATGGTATACATATATATGTATATATACATGCATATGCATTTTTTCTCTTTTACAGTCATTATAGTAAATAGTTATAGGTTCCTTGGAAGATAATTTATAGCGTGTGTATATATATATATATATATATATATATATATATATCAGCACTGAAATAATGGTAATTTCTTAAAATTCCAAATTACACTCTGGTCCATTAGGCATAATGAGGATTTATGGTGGTCAAGTAACTAAATGAGGTCTCAGCCCAAGTGTGAATCACGCAAGGCCAAGTAGGTCCACAAAATCACTTTGTGGTTATTTCCCCAGTGTCTGGATTTATAGTTGGAAAAGATATACTTGACAACTGGCAGAATTCTCACATTAGCTCTATGACATACAAAGTATCAAATGGAACCTTGAACTTCCCCTCCCTAACAAGATGGTAAATCAAAAACAATATTACAACCCTGCGGAAAATGTAAAGATTAGTGCTACCATCTAAGACTTGAAAGATACAGTGTAGCAATATCCATCGTAACCTCATTTAACTTGCTTATCTGCTTTAGAAAGAATGCAGATAAATCTTAGATAATGTCTGTGTATTACTGAAGACTTTATTAGATAGTAAGCTGAGTTGAAGTTATGCTCCAGGTCTAATGACTTGACTGTAGCAATCCGTACAATTTCTGGCAGCTGAAATGAAGCTACTGCTTAGGAAATGCACGTGTCTCCATACCGATGTGCAAGAACCTCAAGAGGCAGGTTTTGTTTTTGTTTCTGTTTTTACTTGGCATGTCCAACAGTATACCGTCACAGTCTTGCCTTGGGGTTTTTTCAAGAGTGTTACTCTCTACCATAATGTAGTCTACAAGCATCTTGATCATCTTTCTCTTCACCGAATATCCCACTGGCCTAGGAGAGTGTTAAGGAGGATATAAAAAGTGCTTTATATGCCTCAGTAAGACATATGCAACACAGATGATGAGAGAACAACTCCAAGAAAGTTAAGTAGCTCTCAACTTCAGGGAAGTTTGTGGGAGTCTAGGAGCCTAAAACATGTTGAGGTATCCTCCTCAAGATGAAAAATAATTTGCTGTACCACTAAAAATGAGGCACAGTGTTTGTTTGGATATATATTTTTTAAATTTCCAGTATGTAGGGGCGCCTGGATGGCTCAGTTGGTTAAGCGTCCGACTTTGGCTCAGGTCATGATCTAGCAGTTCCTGAGTTCAAGCTCCATGTCGGGCTCTGTGCTGACAGCTCAGAGCCTGGAGCCTGCTTCAAATTCTGTGTCTCCCTCTCTTTCTGCCCCTCCCCTGCTCATGCTCTGTCTCTTTTTCTCACTCTCAAAACTAAATAAAACATAAAAAAAAATTTCTAGTATATATGCACATAAATATATACTGTATTTAAGTGTGCTATTTTGACTAATCTACTAGGTAATTCATAATATTGACAGTTTTGAATAGTGCAAGGGAAGCTGCTACATTAAGTTCAGACTAAAATGTAAGGTGCTCTTCCACTTGGGCCTTATATTTCAACATTTCCAAAATCTGGAGTGTCTGAGGAATGTCTGAGGAGTGTCTGCGGCAAATAAGGAGGCTGTATGGAACTTCTGGCATGCACTGAAGGAGAATCACATTACAAACCTTGGGTTTGGGGGCAAATCCAGGCTATCTTCTCTAGGTAGCTCCTTTTTGAGACAAAGCAGCTCCAGGTTTGTAAGGAGGAACTTGTGAGTCTGTATACAAAATTAGAGGACATCACTGACCCTGTGGCTTGAGCTTCTCATTGTAAACTGGGTGTTTTTGGCAATATTAGCTGAGAAAAGCCTCTTCCTCAGAGATTTGAGTTTCAGCTCTATGGGGGCCCCGCCTCTAGCATTTCTAAGTTTTAATAGTTCCAACGTCTTCTCTTTGTTCCTTCAGCCTTAGAAAAGGCAACTACTTTCTGAAGTTACTACCTCAGTGTCCTCTTACAGAAGTTTTCTTTTTTGACCCTTTTAGTAACATAGTTAACAATTTATATCTAGTTAATTATTTATATTAAGTATCTCTTTAAATAACTAATGTAATATCTGTCTCTTGATTGACACACCAAACAATAATTTGAAAAACTTGTTTTTGAATTACAACATACAATAAATAGTAAAACCACAGTAAGCAATGCTATGTGTTCCATAGCTAAACCATTCAACCACTACTTTCTAAACATTTTTCAAGATACCTACTGTATTTTTTACAGTTTTATTCTGCTCCCAAAGTCCTTGAGCCAGGTCGTTTTGTGGATGTCACAAGCAGGGGCTAGTGCCCAAATGGCTGTTACACCATGTGACCAGCAGGGGCAGCAGTGCCACTACCATTGAGATATAAATCCATTCATCTTCCCAAGTTGCTCATGATCCAGTGCCTTTCATTTTATTAATAAGTACTTCCCATGCTGATCGTGAGAGGAAAATATTAGTTTCCTGGGTCTGGGAAACGTTGAAAACATAGAAGCAGATTATCATTGGTCGTCTTCAGATTGACCGCATGTAAAGTGGGAACTGTGCTCACTGTGCACATGGACTGTATACACTGCTACAGAAAGCCAAAATGGAGGCTACAGGTACAAGGCAGGTCGACCAAATTTATTACAGATTATTTTAATAAAATTATCATTAACAATACTTCATTAAAGTTTTAAACATTAGGATAGTTGCTAAACTAGACTGAACTTCAGGATAAAGAAATGAGCCAAGACCATAGCAGGCAAATTAGGGGGTACAATTAACACACACACACACACACACACACACACACATTCTCTCATTCTCATCTCTACCAATTCAATAATCTAGATAATTTTCAGATAGAGAATGAAAATGGCAAAGGGATAACCTTAAAGTGACTGACTTTTACCCAGAAGAAGCTAAGAAAAATCTAAATTGGCAAAGTTTGGCCTGAATCATCAAGATTAAATTTCATACCATAAGTGTAAATGGACTCTTGAGCATGACTATAAATCAGGAATAGAGAAAATAAGGAAGTTTCAAGTTTGGACACTTTACTTTTATGACTGTAAAATTTATTTCTAATATAAATTCTACAATGATGAGGCATCTGTAAATCTTTTCTTACATGATCTTTTTTCTACTTATTTCTCCATCATTGTCTTAAGCCTGTATTTTCCAGGCTGACTGAAGTTCTGATATTTTCTAAGCCACATTGATATTTTTCCTTCCCCCAAGGTATTCGTTCTTGCTATTCCCTCTCCCTGGAACTTCCTGGCATTTTGCATGGCATTTTCTCATTTCTCAGGTATAATTTTTAACAGAGCTTCCAGAGATAGGTTTTTATAATTACCTAAAGTAGCCCATAGGCCATTTTTCTTTATAAATAACTCTGTTACTTTATTTTCTTCATCCTAATCTGTAATTAGTTTGTTTATCCATTTGTCCACTGCTTTATTGTCTCTGTACATTTGAGTGTAAGCTCTGTGCAGGGGAGGAAGGTTGCAGGAACCATGGTTTGTTTTGTTTTGTTTTGCTTTAGTTTTTTTGTTTGTTGCATTGCTAGATCTCTTCTGCAGAGTGAAGGCTCAGCACAGAGAAAGATCTAAATAAATATTAATTTCTGTCATAAATGAAAGAATAAATGAACTATTAAAAATAATTTAAAAAGCCAATTTCCTCTTTTTTTTCTTCTTATCAAAAGGTACAGAAGAAATTTCAGCCCAATAAAGAAAGAACTTTCTGATCCTATCAAAATGTATATATTTAAACCAGATAAATTTCCTAGTAGCTCCAATTGCCTATGTCCCATATGGGCCTCAAAATCAATAATGTACTCATTATCATGTCTTCAAACCTGTTTCTCTATTTCAAGTCATGCTGGAAAGCATCATTCAAATATAGCTAAGTCTGATCAATTCTTCCTCATAAATCTGTTGTATTTGTCTATTTCCTCTTTGTTCTTAATATTCCTTATTTATTTCAGTTTCTCCTATTCTGCAGTGAATTCTTAATTAGTTTTCTGCTCCCAGCTTTATTCCTTTTCTGTTTATTACCCACAATTGCCTTTAAGACAAATCTTTCTAAAGCACAAAGCTGATCAGCTTAAAACTCTGTTCACTATTTCCCATAAGAACACAGTTCAAATTCCTTAGCCTGGCATAAAGAACCACCACAATTTGATCTTTGCTCACCTCTCTAGCTTCAATTCTCAGCGCTTCCATCTCTCTCTATCCTTAAAGTTATGCTTTTGTCTACAGAACTACTTGTAGTTCCCCGATCTTGCTGTGCTCTTTTATGTTTGTATCTTTACTTGTCTTCCTCCCTATGCCAAAAATAATTCTCTGCCTGGTGAGAGCATCCATCTGTCTTTCAAAATTTGACTCAAACAATAAGACTTTACAAAGTGTTGACCTTGCATATTTAGGCTACAGCTAAATATGGAATGTGCTGTTTTCTGAGACTTTATATGATTGGTGTTGTTAAAAGAACTAAAGAGATAATTGAGTCAATTGGTAATTTAAGTTCATTAATTTTCTTAGATTCTGGGAAATTGGACATCATCAAATAATCTCAGAATCACGATTAAAATATAATGATAAAATGTATGGACTGGACCTGCAGAAAATCTCTTTTAAATGTTTTAGTATGTTTGACAATACTAGTATATATACATATATATATATATACACATATATATGTGTATATATATATATACACATATATATGTGTATATATATATATATGACCACCTTATTGCTCAATTCTGTAAAAAATTAAAGCAAAATAAACTTTAATACAACATAAAAGTAAAATAAACTTGAAATAAAAGAAAATCTCTGGGTGCCAGAAAAAATAATGAAGGTATCATAATATCATGCTATAATAATGAAGGGTATAAGCCACAGATATGAGCCCCACACATTGGTTACTGGGAATTTTAGCCACTTTTAGGGAATAGTAGATGGAGTCTTGAATCCAAGAGAGGTAGAGAGTTGGAGTTAAGCCTCCTGCACAAAACCAAAAACTGTTCAGACCATGAAAAGGGAACTAGAAAAGCTTCTCCACTTCCCAGGAATTCAACAATAAAGGCACCCATCTGAGACTGAGGGTAAGAAAAAAATGGTACCTACAAGGAACCAAAGGACAGCACTCAGCAAACCTTAGGGATTTGGCATGACACTACCTTAGTTGTGTGGAGTCCTTCCAAAAGAAATTAATGTAGATATATTTTAAAATAAATTAAATAAATACAATATGTAAGAAATTAACATAAAATATGAAACCACCAGGCCCCAGGTAAAAGAAAATTTGAAATGAATTTCTAGAGATATTTACAGGATGTGAGACTCTCACATATTTCTGAGAGAGAGAGGTGAGAGAGACATGTGCAAAAGAGTGCTCACAATAAAAACATATAAACTGCAATAAGACATTAATTACTGAGGGATAATTAACATTTAATAGACAACAAATTTAGTTCCCCAAGAACTAGAGCTAATAGAATAATCTGAAAAAGATTATAAAATAAGTATGTCTTAATGATGATTGAGATAAAAAAGAAATAGAATACATGATAAAATAGGTCTGCATTAAAAATTAACAGGCAGGGAACACCTGGGTGGCTCAGTCAGTTGAGCATCAAACTCTTGATTTTGGCTCAGGTCATGATCCCAGGGTGGTGGGATTGAGCCCAACATCAAGCTCCATGCTGAGCATGGAACTTGCTTGGGATTCTCTCTCTCCCCTTCTCTCTCTCCCTCTCTCTCTCTGCCCCTTTCCCCTACTCACACAAGTCTCTCTCTCTCTCTCTCTCTCTCTCTCTCTCAAATAAAATTAAAAAAAGAACAGGCAGATTTGAGTAGATTTAAACTTAACATTAAGAAAATATTTTAAGATAGGGGCACCTGGGTGGCTCAGTTGGTTAAGTGTCTGACTCTTGATTTCATCTCAGGTCATGATCTCACAGTTCATGAGTTCAGGCCCCACTTCAGGGTCTCTGCTGTCAGCACAGAGCCCACTTTAGATCCTCTGCCCCCCCATCTCTGCTTCTCCCCCACTGGTTCTCTCTCTCTCTCTCTCTCTCTCTCTCTCAAAAATAAAATAAACTGTAGAAAAAAAGAAAAATTTTAAGGTATATAGGCATTAAAATTAAACATTTATGAGATGAATAATGAAGTAAATCAGACATAGTCAAAGAGAGAATCAGTGAACTAGCAGATAGGTCTTAGGATATTACACAGAATAAATAGTGCATAGAAACAAAAGATGTGTTTGTTTATGTTTAAGAACTCAATAAGGGTCAGTAATATAGGGAAAGCAGTATTCAAAGAGATAATGGATAAGTATCCAGAGTTGGAAAAGAAATCAAAGAGAAAAATTAATTTACCTACAAAAGAAGTGTTCTTTTGGCTGGTAACAGACTTTACATCAAAGAAGATAATGTAATCACATCTTTACGTTCTGGGGGACAGTAATTTTCAATTAGGGACTTAAGCCCAGAGAAATTATCACCCAGTAATGAAGGTAAAATAAAGCGATTTTTAGATAAGCATGAAAAATATGTATCACTCATAGACCTCACTAAAACAACAACAAAACAAACACTAAGAAACATATTTCACAACAAAAGAAAGATCTCAGGAAAAAGAGTAGAAGGCAGATGCAGTAAACTTAAGTCAAATATGCATGCTAAAGAGGTAATGTAACTATTAAAAAATAGACCTCAAATGTTTTAATTTCTCTAATGCTACCTAAACATTTCTAGAGGCAGGATGGAATGCATGAAACAGCAGAAATATATCTGGGCTGAATTACTAGCTGTGGGACTTTACATATCCTATTATTTTTTCTGCAAAATGAGAAAATCATGCTAGATTTTGAATTAGTTGTCATAAGGTCTTTGCTGCAATTTTATTGTCTATGATAACTGAAATTATTAAACAAGGGTTTATACTTGGGGAAAAAAGAATACTTTAAAATCATAGACACTAGGAATTGTAAAGGATCCTAAAGGTTATCTAGTTCAAGCTATAGCTGAGTTTTTAATTTCTTCATTACTAGAAAATGTATATTAACCTTGAGTACTTTACTTGCTACAGCCCATATTTTAATTTTATTCTTAACATACTTGTAATTTTTAGTTCTTAAAGAAATGGTGAGCAGGAGGGGAATCATTGTGAGGCCTTTCTTTAAGTAATAGATTTCCATCTGAAAGTTAAATACAGAAATCTGCAAGTGGGTCACGGTATAGGTTGGGAAAGTCACTTTAGGCATACAATAAATAGCTATAGATAGATCTCACATCTATGAGACTTTATTATAGGCAATTGAATCTATTAATGTTGTTAAAAATATTTTTAATATTGTTAAAAATTTTTTTTAAGTATATTTGTGAGGGAAGAGAACTGTCTACACTCAGAGACTGTCTACGCTAGAGAAAGGAAAATCCCCCAAACACACTCTGTTATCTAAGCTCAGTGCCTTCTGACAAAATCTACAGCCATCCAGAAGGTACTAGTGCTGCAGTATGAGAGGTAAAATCTTAATTTTCTAAGACTCCAAGAGAAGATTGAGGACATGGCAGGATTTTTTTTTAATTTCAAGTTTTTATTTAAATTCTAATTAGTTAACATATAGGGTAAAATTGGTTTCAGGTGTAGAATTTAGTAATTCATCCTTTACATATAACACCCAGTGCTCATCCCAATAAGTGCCCTCCTAATATCCATCACCCATTTAGCCCATTCCCTACTCACCTCCCTCCATCAACCGTTTGTTCTCTATAGTTAAGAGTCTCACGTGGTTTGCTTCCCTCTCTTTCTCTCTCTTTTTTCCCTTTTCCTATGTTCATCTGTTTTGTTTGTTAAATTCCACATGAGTGAAATCATATGGCATTTCTCTTTCTCTGACTGACTTATTTCATTTAGCATAATACACTTTAGCTCCATCTGTGTCATTGCAAATGGCAAGACTTCATTCCTTCATTCTTTTTGATGGTTGAGAAATATTCCTCTCTCTCTCTCTCTCTTTCTCTCTCTACACACACACACACACACACACACACACATATGGTAGAATATTATTTTATCCATATCCATTCATTAGGGCAGGTGAGTTTTAACGGTGACAAGGAATTTAGAAAAGCTTAGGCATATATGGGAAGCTATAAAAGTCAGATGGGAGCCATGGTAGGGAAATAGAGAGCAGCATATATTTTGTGCAAAGACTTTCTTCAAAAGATGGGCTGTCTTACATGTGGGAAGGAGAGATCCCAATGGCTCTATGTAAGCTTTACTTATCCATACACTTTCAAACATTAATCATACTCAGATAATTGCCTCATATCTTCATTTAACAAATTTGGATCTTTTCTAATTCTTCTCACAAGCTATAATAAGAATGAATCATTTTAATAGAACTGTTGGTTGTCCCGTGGTTTCACATAGACATTTGATCAGATTTGTGTTAGCATTGCCCCCATATACAAAACCAACTGGCTGTGTTTGAAGTCATAATTTGTTTTTCATCTGTTATTTTCCTCTGACAATGAATTTTTTTTCTAATTTCTAATGTATTTTGAATTGAATTGATTCTCATTCACAGCTAAAGTTGTAAAAGGAAATTAGGGATCTGCTAAGATCTTTTCCCAGTCAGGAGGGTGGTGGCTTATACCCTATAAAAGGAGTTTATTTAAGAATATATAGAGTCATTTAGGAGCAAACTCGAGTAAAGAAATAAACAATCAACATACATAAAAACACAAAGGAGCACTGATTTATTTTTCCCCAAATTATTTCACATAAAGGCCTATAAACTGGTTTAAATTTGGATTTGGCTTGTCATGTGATTACAAATTTTAACTTGTTATTGACTGAATCAGTGAGCTAAAATATCTAAGTAAAAGGCTTTTGTGTATTTGCAAAAGAAATCAACCTTGAAAATTTGTTGTGAACTTGGTAAAATCCTGGTGGTTTGGTTGTGAACATTTAACCAGAGTGACCACAGGCTGCCTAAAATATGTGTTGCTCCTTCTGTCTAATCTGGTTTTCATACTTGAGAATACTGGTGGTTTGAAATTTCAAAGTTCTTTTACCCACCCTTGTCTACATACGAACAATGAAAAGTGTCTGTTTATCAGTACTTTGAATTCCATTCCACTACTTTTCTTAAATTCACCAAAATTAAGTTTTCCACATCCAGCCAATTTTCCAGAGGGAGATAGTTAACCTGCATCTAATTATATTACTCGCCCTCTGATGCAGCCTTCCCCTGCTTAACTTACAACTAGAGAAGAATGTAGAGCTCAGGAAAGGCTGTCTGTTAGTCTCCTTCTCCTCTACTGTATTCTAGCAAATGGAGCTCAACTTCAAGAGAACTTTAGATACACTCATTGTAACCACTAGGAACATTTAACAGCAGCACAGTGAAATGCAGTTTTGTTGTCAATTCTATTAAAATGATTATCAGTTTCTAGCTGACAAAATAGGCAGCATATAAAATAAGGAAAAGATGTTATTCCTGTCCTCATGTTCTTACATAATTTGGAAAAGATTGGTGACAAACATTTTGGAGATATTTCATATTTTGGGGAATTCTTTTAGGGAACTTTTAAAACTGTGACCAAGACTGAAAATAATTTTAAATGTCATTATTTGCAGAACTTCACATAAAAGTGTCATTGCTCTTTAGGAAAGGTACATGAGAAGTATATTTCTTTGATGTTCTCTCCCTTGATCTGCTTTCTTCTTAAATCTTAGTCCGTTATGGGAGCCCGTTAGTCATAGCATCATTTTTCAACCACTGGATAAAGTGATATCCATTCAAGAGTTTGGGTGGTGGATTCTTTTTCCTAAGACATGATATAAAAATGTATGAAGAATGATATCAATTTTATTTTTGCAGGTGAAGGGTTTTTTCACCAGTTGAAAAATGATGCCATGACTAATATGACTTCATTTCGTCCCCCACAAAGTTGGCTGTTCTACAAACTTAGGAAGAGACAGCTGTGAGAGAAGAAAAATCTTTCCTACCATTAATATTAAGCCCATTTTCACCTGTGAAAAGTATCCACAATTAAAAGGACTGGGAGAGAGTATGGAGGACTGGTAATAGCTGAGTGCCTCATGCTGTGGTAATAGCTGAGGACTCCATAAACTGAACATGAATGCCAAGGATTCATTGATTTGTTTTTAAGCATTTTCGTGTCCTGATGCCAACAGCTGACAGGGGACTCTAGAGGCATTTGCTCCAGCAAACCAGCCTCAGCAAACACCAAAGCCAATGATATATCATAAGATGCCATTGCCCCATGGATCTCAGCTCAGGCAGCATTTATTAGGCTCAGCTTTTTGTTCTGACTCTTTAATTTATATAAATGAATACTTTTATGCTTCTTCTACCATCAACACTAGTTATATCTAAAGAAGGACTTTAACTGTGATGTAGGGGTAGGGACAGAGTACTTCCATCCATAAGCTAATCTTTGGGGCTTCTCAGGATGCATAAAAACTAGTCTAGGACATGTACTTAAATCCTGATATTAGGTGATAGGTTTCTGGCAGGCACAGCTCCACCTACGTTCAGTTATCATAGATTCTCAGCATGCTGGGAATTTCTTTATTTTGAAGAGTATTTCAGTGTGTCTTTTATTAATTTACTGTGGTTTTTGGACCTGAGCTGAGACCTCTATCCCAGTTGAGCTGGCACCTCAACAGAGGATGGGCTGGGAATTGAGTCTCCAACCTGGCCACTTAGCAGCTCTGGTAAAAGGTTTGGTGGGGAAGAAGGATGAAATTAATGACCCAAACAAGGCTTGGGAATTCACAAAGGACCTCCATTAGTCATGCTCCCCTACCCCAATCACCGTGGATGAGCGACAGTTGGCTGGAGTCACATCACTTCCTGGGGTCTGAGCGGAACAGAGCGTCAGGGGTCAGAGGGGCCATGGTAGTGCTTTCTCATGCCTATCAAATTTCTCTAATGATCTAGGTCCACCCCCTTGCTATTTCAGAACAGGAATGTCATCTCATGCATATTTCTGAAAGAGGTTAAGTGCTAAAATTTCACTTTTTCCTTCATAGTAAAGTTCACCTAGTCTCAGGACAGGTCTGGTCTTGCTGTTCCTTCCTGACCAGCAGGCAGCTAGTGTTTCCTGTCTAATTCAAAGCATTTTTTGTGACTGTATTTTGGCCTGGGAGGAGACTAGGGCTGGCAGGAGAATAGATGCATCTGAGCGGAAAATTCCATCGAGGCAAGCTCTGCCTGGGTGGTCAGGAGTGTGTGCTCTGAAGGACAACAGGTACAGAATGAGAGGAGACAGGAGAGGATGAGGGGTCCTGGGAGTGAGAGCGGTGGTGATGAAGACTTCAGGCAGGCTTATTCTGAAAGTTCCAACATCATTCTCTCTGAATAGCTCTAGCATGGTACAATAGCGCCCCCCCATCTGTGGTTTTGCTTTTTGTGGGTTCAGTTACCCGTGGTCAACTTTAGTCCAAAAGCAGGTGACTCTCCTCTGACATAAGGTCAGAAGGTCAATAGTAGCCTAACATGATATCACAGGATCTACATCATTCACCTCACTGCACTTCATTTGTAGGCATTTTGTCATCTCATATTATCACAAGAAGAAGGGTAAGTACAGTACAGTAAGATAATTTGAGGGACCACATTCACATAACTTTTTAAGTAGAATATTATTATAATTCTTCTATTTTTTATTAGTTACTCTTGTTAATCTCTTATTGTGCCTATTTTATAAATTGAACTTTACCATAAGTATGTATGTATAGGAAAAAGTATAGTAGACATAGGTACTATCCATGGTTTCAGGCATCCACTGGGGGTCTTGGAACATATCCCCTGCAGATAAGGGGGGACAACCGTAATTGCAAATGAATCCTAAAAACTTCAGACTACAGCTAACTTCTCTGCACCGGCTAGATTGAATCCAATGTGGGCCTGCCTCAGAAAGTCGGCCAAGCAGATCATGTCAGTTCTCTTGCCAGAGAACCACCACATCAGATTGGATTTCCAAAGGCCACAGAGAGACCTTGATGTTCAGATGCCCCATGGATTGACTGACCTCTGGGACCTCAGGAAGCAGTGGGATGTCATCTAGTAGTGAGAAGTAAACCTGGTGTTTGAGTGTGGCATTCAAAACAACTGTGAGATGGGAAGCTAGCAATAGCTAGAACTCTAAGAGGTAGACAGGAAGTCCCAGGGGAGTTCATACTCATTAAAACTCTCATTTTGTTCCTTCATGGCTTGCATATGTACTTGAGGAATTTTCCTTAGGACCAGATGAAACTTACTATCATAGTCAACCAACTTTTAGTGTGTGCCTACCATGAATATGGTACAGCTAGTGGGTCCAGATGCTAATAGGTCAAAGATATTTATAGCCCTCAAGAAAGCCACAATCAAGTAAAGGAAAAGACATATTAATATATGAGATACACAGATGTGCAAATATATGTCCCTGGAAGCTGGAAATTATATATATGTATAAACATATACATATATATACACTGCCACTATGTCAGTTTTGTATAAACTGGTATGCAATTTCTAGTAGCTTCTTCCCTAAGGTCTAATCTTCTAATTATTTTTAAAGTTTTTAATGCCCTTGGATACCATGGCCACAATAGATATTTCCTGCTTCAACTCCTAAAACTAGTCACTCAAATGTGATTACTTCCTGTGGTTAACCCTTTATTTGGTGGTTGATTGTTAGTCTTGGCCAATTTCCTTGGAATTGAAACTTTTGGTCTTCCTGAGCTTTCCTTCATCGAGGACTCAGACTTAGGATCCTCTTTCTCTGTATTTGAAGCTGCAGCCAGTGCCTTACTCTTCAATGTCAAGGCCCCGGCCATGAAAAACCAGAGGCTCAGATCCCCTTGGGATCAGAGGAAGAGAGGCTGGGCCCTAGCAAATGTCACTCTGATTCTTTGGGCCTTTGTTAATCACTTGTATAAAAGAGCAAACATCAATTATTACCTAAGGTCACTTCCATCTCTAAAATATTGGGATTCTGTAGGGAAAAAAATGTGATAATGGTCAAATCAGTAGAAAAAGTACTAAAGGAAATTGAGAAGGGGCTAAATCTCACAGGGGTGGGTCAATTGGGGGCAGGGTCCATGGAAGGTGGTGGGAGTTGGACTTGAATTTGAAGGATGATTAGGAGGAATTGAGGGATAAGACACTACACAGATGAATGATTGTGAGCAAAAGTAGACAAGAGACAAAATGTGTAGGGGAAGTTAATATACTAATACATTGATTTGCATAGGACCAGCATTAATAACAATAGAGCTTGAGGTGGGCACTGCACATCAAACAAGAGTTTTGAGATACATTCCCTTGGGCCTGATAATGGAGAGCTGTTAGGCAGACAGCTGTGAACTGCTATGTGTACCATAGGCAAGGGTGACCCCAGGATTGCCTAGGGTAAAGTGTTTTCTCATTGGTGGTGCAGTTTCTCTAGATGATACTATTCCTGCAAACAGTGACTGCAACTCCTCAGCGGTAATTACTCTGCCCACCAACTTACCCAGCTGGTGGGAATAACATCTCAGAACAATTATATTAGCCTATAGGAAGCATGGGATTGGGGAGGGCATGTAATCATTGTGGTAGACAATGGACATGATACAAGTTAAGTATGGCACAACAGCTGTTGCCTATCGATGGCAGGTCAGGAAGGAAGACAGATGTCTCAAGGGTGACCTTCTTGAATGAGTGTGTTTGGGAACTTAGGATTCCCTTGGGGGTTAATGACATGCCATTGCTTGGCAACCATAATGAACAGTGTAGCATTACATACCATAGGTGCATACAAACCATAAAACTCTGACAGGATGGCGGGAGAAACTCTAACAGCCAAGTTGAGGAGAGTGGAAAACAGAAATTGACTTTATGGCAAAAATAGGGGGATGGTGAGGAATGGAGAAGGAAAATAGGGAAGCTAAAATTACCTTAGGAAGCATTCGTAAATACAAGATTCTGCCCATGTACATAGGACAAGAAATAAGAGACAAAAGTGGAATGCAAAAGAAGAGGACTAAGTTACATGTAAAGTTAAGGCTGAGACAGAGCTTTGAAGGTGCTGGCTGCAGTTCTGGCATGCACCTGAACAAGATGGGATGGTCTTGTGAGGGACCCACAGGCAGCCAGTCTCCATCCTACATAAAAGAGAATACAATTTCTTTAGTCTCAAACTTTATTGGCCACAAGAAGCAGTCCCATGCCATGCCTTGACTTTAATGTTGGCAGTGCCTGGAGGGGCATCTATTTCTCATGTGTCATGTCCAAAGACTTTGATGAGCACAAAGGAAAGGGACATTGATTCTCCTAATCACCTAGAGATGCCAAGGCATCTAGAAACGACACATTCACCTCCATTTATACAAATTTACTTTGATTTTACTTTAAATTCTAAACATTTGTCTATATGTGCAAATTAAATTAGCTAGGGTTTTCACATAACAGAAAGGGTCTGTCACTTCACAAAATAAAGACCATTAGTACTCCATTAAAATTTTCAAATATCCTGCTATATCTAACTTTTCTGTACCACATCTACTATAAGAATAGTGTAAGCCTGACTTTCCCTCTTCCAATTTTTTTGAGTAAAAACTATTTTATAAAAATAGTCATCTATATGCAGAAGTTTCAAAAGTAATATATATTTATCACCTCTATAATTATAGATTTATTTTTCAGTTTGAAGGGATTTTATCTACTTTTTACTCTTCTTTTCAGAGTGCTGATTTCACTATAAATCAAGAATACCATGTAATTAGCACTTTTAATATTCCATTAAACATCAAATTAGATTTCTTATTAGCTATCATTGAATAATACTGATATCACTTTATCACTAACCTTACTACAAAAGTAGGATGAACTGATATCTTTAAGCTTTAGCTGGAACTGAAAATAATGTATAATGAAAGAATATAAGGTATTATAATAGCAAGCACCCACATAGCACTTTATAAATTTCAAATATTCATAAGCACTTTTCACTTAATAATCTATATTTAATCTTTACTGCAAGTCTGTGAGGTAATTACAATGTTCATCCCTTTTACAGAAGAGGCTACAGAGGCTGGGAGAGGTTACATTCCTTGCCTAAATTCACAGATCTAATAGTAACTGGCAGATCGAGAAATCATACTCAGGGACTCTTGCTCAGGCGTCCATTCTCTTAACCGCGCCACTCTTCTGCCTCTATTTGTTAAAGGGCTTTTTGGTTGTTGTTTTGAAAAAAAAATTAATTAGTCAGGTAAAGTTTATTAAATAGCCACATGACTCTTCAATCCTCTTCCACTCTCTCTATATGGAAGTAAGTGCCATTATTTTGTCCTTTAAATTTTTTTAACACTTCTTTTATTTTTGAGAGACAGAGAGAGTGCAAGTGGGGGAGGGGCAGAGAGAGAGGGAGACACAGAATCTGAAGCAGGCTCCAGGCTCTGAGCTGTCAGCACAGAGCCCGCTGCGGGGCTGGAACCCACCAATGGTGAGATCATGCATGACCTGAGCCGAAGTCGGACACTCACCTGACTGAACCACCCAGGCGCCCCGTTATCTTTTCCTTTAGTGTACCCCGTGAATCTCTTGTTTACTCATTGTTTTTTGTTACTGAGCTAACATATTTCCAGTTTCAACTCTATAACATTTGCTAGTGTTTACCTCTGTCTATATCATACTATTAAATAAAAATGACAAGAAATTTAGACCAAACCAGAAAAAAAAAAAAGAAATCTAGTTACATATCTTTTCTATAGTAGCTTCCCCCAATATTTTCTAGATCAAAACAGATCTGCTGGAGAAAAAGAGTGTATGAGCATTGGTCCTGCTGCATTTCTTTTAGTCTGATTTTTTTTAAGTCTCCCACATTCCACAGGCAGAATTCCTTAAGGTTGACCACAAGTACAGCTAAAATGCCTAAGGCAGGTATAGGAGCTTCTACTGTCCATCAGCTAAGCCAGCATATGCAAATCCTATTTTGACTGTCAAGAGTTTTCTCTACATTCCTTCCTGAGTACAACATGTGCATTGCATCAAGAATGGTAATGTTCCGTGAGTCCTCCTTCCCGGGACACTGGCTACCATTGACTGCATGTAGAATTCTGCCAACAATTCTTTCCTTTTCCCTGCTCTTTAATTTAGCTCACTGCCAAAGGAATACCAAAGATGCATTTTGTGGCAGGAAAATGAATTTCAGGGATGTAGCCTGTGATGGAATCTACTATCAGTACTGATATAAGCCCCACCTGAAGCCCTGCCCTTGAACCTTTTATTTTTTTCCATGTTTCTTAGTGATCTTCTTTCTTCACTTAGCAAAAATGGGAAGCTATCAACTGGGAATTCCCATTATCTTATACTCTATTAGTTCAAGTTCACATTTAGTTCTTCTGGTTTCCAGGGCTCTTCTTCTAGGAGTCTATCACTTCACTTAAACTGTGTCTTCCTTTACATTTTTTTAAGTTTGACTTCTGCCTTATTTTACTTTATTTTCTTTAGGAAAAAAAGTGATGTGGAGTTACCTATGTGAGCAGAACATGGTCCTTCACTGTGCATGCCTAATGACAAAATTTTAAAATAACCAAATCTTAAGGATAGACATATAGATGACTGGAACAGAATGGAGAGTCCAGAAACAAACCCTTATATTTATGATCAACTGATTTTTGACAAAGATAACAAAACAATTTCACTAGGGAAGGGATAATCCTCTTTTCAGCAATTTTGGCACTATGACATTTGGCTAGACATACTCAGAGAGATGAATTTAGACTTATCCCACACTATACACAGAAATTAACTCAAAATCAATTAGATTTATAAATAAAGCCTATACATTTATGGTCAATTAATTTTAGACAGGGCAAGATAATCCAATGGGTAAAGAATAGTCTTTTTAACAAACGGTGATAAGACAACTGAATATCTACATTCAAAAGAGTGAAGTTGGACCCTTGCCTCACCTAATATGTGAAAATTAAATCAAAACAGATCAAATACCTGAATGTAACAATTAAACCCATAAAACATCTAGAAAAATAGTATGTGTACATCTTTGTGACCTTGAATTAGGCACTGGTTGCTTAGATATGATACCTAAAAAATAGACTCCTTTTGAATTTTAAAACATGTTTATGCCTCAAAGGACACTATCAAGAAAATTAAAAGCAATCCACAGTATGGAAGGGAATATTTCCAAATAACATGTCTGATAAGGATCTGGTATATAAAATATATAAAGAATACTTACAACTCAATAATAAAAAGACCAAAAAAAAAAAAAAAACAAACAAAACCCTAATCTTTTTTAATGGACAAAGGAGTTGAATAGACATTTCTCCAGAGAAGATACACAAATGGCCAACAAGCACATGACAAGATGCACAACATCATTAGTCATTAAGGAAATGCAAATCAAAACCACAGTGAAATACTGCTTCATACTCATTAGGATAGTTATACTTTTATAAAAAGAACAATAACAAGTGTTGGTAAGGATGTGGAGAAATTGGAACACATACACTGCTGGTAGGAATGTAAAATGGCACAACCACCTTGGAAAATAACTCAGCATTTCCTAAAAAGTTAAAAAACAGAGTTATCCTCTAACTCAGTAATTTTATACATAGGTATAACACAAAAGAATTGAAATATATATATATATTTACACAAAAACTTGTACATAAATATTTGTAGCTGCATTATTCATAATAGTCAAAATGTGAAAACATCCACATTTCCATCAGTGGTTAATCACATAGTGGTATATCTGTACAATGGAATATTATTCAACCATAAAAAGGAATGAAGTACTGATATATGCTGCAACATGTATGCCCTTAAAAACATTATCCAAAGTGAAAGAATCCAAACACAAAAGGCCTCCTATTGTATGATTACATTTCCATGAAATGTCCAGAAAAGGCAAATCACTTATAGAGACAGAAAGTAAAGTGGTGTTTGTCTGGGGCTTGTGTGAGGACAATGATTAGGGTATGGTTAAGTTCTGTCACATAGAAAATTTTGCTTGGGTCTTCAAAAAGCCTCCCAAAGAAGAGCTCATATTATAATGCCCTTATTAAATGCTTTACATGAATGATTTTATTTAATCTTCACAAAAACACTATGCAGTAGGCATTCTTTTTATGATTCTCATTTTCAAAAGTGAAAAATAAAGAAAAGGTACCAAAAACCAGTCAATTAGCAAGCAGCATGTCTGAGATTCAAATATAAAGTGAGTTGATTCCAGAACCAGCCCCTTAATCTTTCTGAGATGAAACGGTTTCATGGTTAGTCAGCAAACCTTACTTTGAATTTATTAGCCAAAATATAATCTGTGGCTTAATTATAATATGATGGACTCATTAAGCATTTCCTTGGGAAGATTTCATTTCAGGGGAATTAGATAATTCTTTACATCATTAAAAGACAATCAAAAATTATTTTGAAAAACTTAAATATTATGTCCAACATTTAACAGAAAGCAGGTTGGGACAGGCTCCCCTGGCCTCATGGTGTCTATATTTCTCTGGCTTTGTTCTAAGCAGCACATCCCAGTCTAAGCTCAGACTTCTTCCATGGTCCTTACTCTACTCCATGATGAAGTTGGTGCCAGAAACTGCACACTAATGCAGGCCAGGTAACAGAACTATAACACAGAGTTACCCTTGAAATAACAAAATGGGGGCGCCTGGGTGGCTCAGTTGGTTGAGCGTCTGACTTCAGCTCAGGTCATGATCTCATAGTCCGTGGGATCAAGCCCTGTGTTGGGCTCTGTGCTGACAGCTCTGAACCTGGATCCTGCTTCAGATTCTGTGTCTCCCTCTCTCTCTGCCTCTTTCCCGCTTGCTCTAGGTCTCTTTCTCTCAAAATAAAGACATAAAAAATTTTTTTTTAAATGACAAACATGGGTCAGAGCCCTGACCTGGCTCAGAGGGCCCGTGCCTCTGGAACATGCTCCAAACACTCAACCGTAGGCCTTTGGACCCCAAGAAGAGATCTGAGAGAATGGAGGAATGCTACTTAGACTCTCTGAATTGATAATTCATTTGTAAAGTAGAGATGATAATTATATTCTCCAATACAACATAATTCTTTTCAGCATTAAAGAAAATAACCAATGTGCCAACCTTTAACCTTATAAAGCACTAAAACAACCAAGTCATGTTTACTAATGTGCAGTGCACTTTGTGAATCTAATCTGATTTTGCTCTGGACCTCTACTCCACTCAGATTTCCCTTTTAAGCTAAGCTTAAATCCTGCCATCATCATTACTGAACATCAATTTTTCAAACTCAGACCTGGCCAAAAATGTTGCCATCGTAATTCAAAACTTTGGAAAATGGAATGATTTATGGCATTGGAAAAGTAAACATTAGATCTTCCACCGAAGTTTTATTATTCACCTAGCAACATGACAAAATTGCCTACAAATGACTTAAGCAGGCATTAGTTTTTCTTTAAAATAAATTTAAAGTAATTCATATTTCAATATCAAAAGGAAAAGTGAATATCTCTTAAATCTTAATGTCTCAAGTAAGCTTTTTGTTGGTTTTCTTTATCATTCTGGGATGTACCCCTGTTTTTAGTGGTTGTGTTTTCTGAAGCTTTTATTAGTGAGACAAAGATGACTTTATTTGGCTTTTGTTCCTGGGGGTGGGGGGATGAAGTTCATGCGCTAGTATCTGGAGAATTTCAAACCTCATCCTTGTATTACTTTTTTCATTTTCCCAAAAGATCCGTCTATCCCCCTGTGCCTTCTTAACCCCCTTTCCGTGGAATCCCTATGTGAGCACACAAGTGTTAGAACTTGTGCGGCTGTTCCTGCTTTAGATTATTTAGTGCGTATTGCAGAACCAATGTGTGTATTTTTCTTGTCCATGGATCATTTCATTGCCACATACCTAAACAGCTGGAAAGAACTGACACTCAGTATTGGTAATTCACTCTGTGTGATGTTTGCATTTGTGTCTTTCTGGTAATTCAAGGGCTAGCTTGGGGGTGAATGTCAATTTTATAAACTTCTCTTCAGCCAAATTTAGCTTGATTTATCTGCTGCTTAGCATGCTTAGCTTATCTTTACTTTTTCATCATTCCTTACAAAGAGATATTCTTATTAAAATAAATGTATATTATTATGCATCTTTTAACCGAGACATTCTAAGAAACTTGTAGTATACTGATATATCAAAGAACAAAATATAAGGGGGGGGAGTCAATCTCTATTAGAAAAATTTTCTTTTTTTTTTTTTTTTTTTTTGTACTGCATATTGATCTCTATCAACAGTTCCAGGTAGAGCAGTTTACCTCTTAACAAGTTTAGGAACAAAGGGAAAAACTGAATTAAATTCAGAGCCAGTTTTAAGAGCAAAGCTATTTATGAAAAACAAACTAAAGCAGGAAAAAAAAAAGTTTTTAAAGCTTTCCACTGAATGAGTTCTTTCTTAACATATAGTTACCATCAATGTTTTAATTTCTGCCTAATTAATGTATCATCTTTTGGTTTGACTCCTGCCAAAATTACACTAGCCTATGTTCATAACGTTTAGCTATGAGCACCAAGAAAGTCGTGGAGGATTGCCTCATGCTCTAGGTCTCTATCCCCAGCCAACAACTGGGTTCCTTGGTGACTGAGTGCAAGTCGATTCAATCAAATCATTCAGCTTATTTGTCACTAAATTGGTGAGCTTATGTTTCCTTTTTTTTTTTTTTTTGAAAAACAGAGACCTGGTTCAACTAACTTAACCAAATGGATCACACAACCTATAGTCATAGCATTTAGATATTTTTGGAAGGAGCTACTTCTAAGGGTTAGGTATGAGTGCGATGTTCCTTCCTCAGAGAAGAGCTCTGCGTTCGCTTCTGTGTCTTCTAGTCTCTGGTCTTGTTCCTGTGCCAGTTTCTGGGAGGCAGGGATTCTAGACAACCTTAAGTGAATACTAGAACCCTATTATTAGTTGAGGCAAGCATGATTTCACTTGTATGCATATCTAGTTCTCCAACTTTACTCTCAATTACAGTATCTCCTGTTTAAAGTTGTAAGCCAACCTAAAAAGTCTTGTGAATTATTTACCAACCGAACATAAATTTTCTTCAGCAAGCTGTCTTTGATTCTTTGGCTTGCAACGTTATTGTGTGCCAGATCTGAAAAGCATTCTGGAAAGTTTATTCATAGGCCAAGCAATCAAAGCTGTGCCTTTTTAATTTCGAGAGGTTGTGTTTCTTTTTTTTGTTTGTTTTTTTTTTTTGTTTTTTTGGGTTTTTTTTTGAAACTGCCACAATTTCTTCATAAAAATAATTTCAAACAGAGCTGTCTTCTGTAGTAAAATTTCCTGTTTGCCCACATACATGTACAGGTAATTACCAGGGTTAACCGGTAATGTTATTTAAGTAATTGTTTTTATATTGTATAACTATGTAATTGTGATTATATGTGGCATATTATTACAGAGGTTTCCAAAAGCACATGGCCTTTTAGTATAGATAGATAAATTCAAGCAGAGCAAAGTAATTGGAATCATCCGAGTTCATGTGAACTAGACTCTTGGAGAATTTCTGTTCTTTCTCTTTTCTTTCATTTATTTTTTTAATGTTTCCATGGCCCAGAATACAGATATCTGGAAAATTTACTCTTAACTCAAAAAAGAGAAAGAAGATTCTGGATCTTTGTGTGTTTCTACTGACACAAACTTGCAAATTTGCAGAAATATATAGGATATGAAAAATGCTTCTAGACCCTTACAATTTTTTCTTTTTCTTTTCCATGCTCTGAACTTAATCAAAACCTTAGACAACATCAATGAGGTCAGAATAGACTAACGAAGGTAGAAGTGAGAAATAATCATAGATGCTTAGGCTTAAAAGCTCCTCTCCTGTTTTTGTCCTCACAGGCCTTTACCCAGGAAGGTGACTGTCACCCCCATCCTTAAAGAATTTCTACCTGAACAATACTTTCTGTCATCATGGGTATTTCCCCACTAAATCTATATTTCCTTGGCTGTAAGATCCAGCAACTAAAATTCCTTCTAAGTCTTTTAGACTTTTAGGAAAATGGAGAATTTTACTAAGCACATAAGTTCCCTTGAGACATGGATGTGAAGTATTTGTTTTAAAAAAAATTTTTTTTACATTTATTTATTATTGAGAGACAGAAAGAGACAGAGCATGAATGGGGTAGGGGCAGAGAGAGGGAGACACAGAATCTTTAGCAAGCTCCAGGCTCTGAGCAAGCTGTCAGCCCAGAGCCCGACGCGGGGCCTGAACCCGGGAACCGCGAGATCATGACCTGAGCCAAAATAGGTCGCTCAACCGACTGAGCCACCCAGGTGTCCCTGGATGTGAAGTATTTGAAAAGGATGGATTGATTTGAAAAATGGTTGGCATGTATTCATTAGTCATTTTTCTCTATACAATATATTTAGTTATATGTTTTCATAGAAAACATGATCCTGAAAGTTTTTAAGGAATGTGCTTAAAACAGCTTACTTCATGGCAGTGTTTTAGCTAATTTATCAACTTAAAGCATTAACTTTTAACTAAACAATAAACACTTCCAATTTTAATACATGTTTTATAAAACACACATTTGTAATCATTGCAACACCTCAGATTCTCCAAATTCCTATAGTGTAGTTTTCATAACCTTCAGGCTTTTTTCCAAATTTCTGTTCTAGCATATTTTTATTGTATCAACTTTAATGAGAGAAAAATAAGTCTTGCAAAATAGAAATTTCAGCATCCAGGAAGTAGATTAATGAGGCCACTTGATTTCTCTTTTCTACTGAAGCTGGTTCACATGTATTTTGACTACTGAAAATACTTATAACACTCACAATATAATGTAGGGAGTAAGGCCTGTGTTTAAATCCTACCCGTAATACCAAACTTGGGCAAAATACTCGACATTTGTAGGCTTCTATTTCTTTCCTGGTATCTTGGGAAACATGTTCGAACTTAGTTTGTGGATAACCTGGAAGGAATAAATGAGTCCAAGGGTAGAAAGTACTCACTACTATGCCTTAAACATAGTTAGTTTTTAATACATGTTAGCTTTAAAATAATAACATTTTAAACTCATAATATGTTTCCTACATCACTCTTGAACCATATTTAAACTCTGGGTGATAGATTTTATGACAGGGCATAAACCAATGAATGTTTCCTTATTTGGCTCCTTTCTGTTTTCCTTCGATCCAACAAAGCATCTCCTCATTTCCTCACACGTTTATCACCCAAACCCATGCCCCTCCCTAAAGTCCTGTCCTGTCTTTTACCAAAACTGTTTTGCCCTTTTTGCATATACTAATTATTTTTCACCTGCTTCATGAAGTCTTCCCCATAGGTAAGATGCTAGTTTTCACCTATTTATCGTCCTACTCAATCGGACTGCTGCAGTTTGATTATACTTATACTTGTTTTCTGCTGTGTGTGTGCACACATGCCATGTATCAGATTTTTTTGTCTACCTTCTTTTTTAATCTAGGAGAGCAAAGTTTCCTATGTGGGCCATGTGCAGAAGTGCCATTCTGGGGGCACCTGGGTGACTTAGTCGATTAAGTGTCCAACTTCGGCTCAGGTCACCACCTCTTGGTTCGTGGGTTCGGGCCCCGCATTGGGCTCTGTACTGATAGCTCAGAACCTGGAACCTGCTTCGGATTCCATGTCTCCGTCTCTTTCTCCCCCACTCACGCACTCTCTGTCTTTCTCTCTCTCTCTCTCTCAAAAACTAATACATATTTTTTTAAAAGTGCTATTCTGGAGGTGAAGCAAGACTTAGTATGGTCAGAGTGGCCTTGGATAGTGTGGGAGCAGCCAGAGACTGTTTTTAAACTTTAAAAATATACATTTTCATATGATTTCACTCTTAAATATTATATCTATCTATCAATCAATCTATACCTATACCTATACATACATATATAAACATATGTGTACATATATATATATATATAACTATATCTATATATATAGATCACCTCTTCTTTATCTATTCATCAACCTTGGACATTTGGGCTCTCTCCATAGCTTGGTTTATAGTTAGTAAAGCTGCTAAAAAATTGGAAGGCATGTACCCCTTTGAATCTGTATTTTTGTGTCCCTTGTGTAAATACCTAGTAGTGCAATTTCTGGGTCAGAGGATAGTTCTATATTTAACTTTTTGAAGAACCTCCATACTGATTTTCAGAGTGGCTTCACTAGTTTGCATTCCCACCAACAGTGTCAGAAGGTCCCCCTTTCTCTGCATCCTTGCTAACACCTGTTGTTTCTTGTGTTGTTAATTTTAGCCGTCTGACGGGTGTGAGGTGGTATCTCTTCGTAGTTTTGATTTGTATTTCCCCGATGATGAATAAATGTTGAGCATCTTTTCATGTGTCTATTAGCCATCTAGATGTTTCTTAGGAAAAATGTCTATTCATGTCTTCTGCCCATATCTTAACTGGATTATTTGTGCTTTTTGGGGTGTTGAGTTTGATAAGTTCTTTATAGATCTTGGATACTAACTCTTTATCAGATACATCATTTCCAAATATTATCTCCCATTCCATAGGCTGCCTTTTAGTTTTGTTGATTGTTTCCTATCTGTGCAGAAGCTTTTTATCTTGATGAGGTCCCAATAGTTTATGGTTGCTTTTGTTTCCATTGCCTTTGGTAATGTGTCTAGTAAGAAGTTGTTGCACCTGAGATCAAAGAGGTTGCTGCCTGAGTTCCCTAGGATTCTGATGATCTTTCATCCATTTTGAATTTATTTTTGTGTATGGTGTAAGAGAGTGATCCAGCTTCATTCTTCTGCATGTCACTGTCTGGTTTTCCTAGCATTGTGTGTTGACGAGAGTGTCTTTTTTTCCGATGGATATTCTTCCCTGCTTAGTCAAAGATCATTTGACCCTATATTGGGGCACCTGGGTGGCTCAGTCAGTTGAGTGTCCGACTTCAGCTCAGGTTATGATCTCGCAGTTCATGAGTTCAAGTTCCATGTTGGTCTCTGTGCTGACAGCTCAGAGCCTGGGGCCTGCTGCAGATTCTGTGTCTCCCTCTCTCTGCTCCTCCTCCATCCACACTCTGTCTCTCTCTCAATAATAAATAAACATTAAAAAAATGTTTTTAAAGTACTTTCTATTTGACCCTATAGTTGTGGGTCCATTTCTGAGTTTTCTATTCTATTCTATTGATCTATGTGTCTCTTTTTGTCCCAGTACCATACTGTCTTGATGACTATAGATTTGTAATATAACTTGAAATCCAGAATCATGATGCCTTCAGTTTTGCTTTTCTTCTTTGGAATTATTTTGGCTATTAAAGGTCTTTTGTGCTTCCATACAAACTTTAGAATTGCTTGTTCTAGCTCTGTGAAAAATGCTGGTGGTATTTTGATAGGGATGGCATTAAATGTGTAGATTGCTTTGGGTAGTATTGACATTTTAACAATGTTTGTTCTTCCAATCCATGAGCATAGAATGCTTTTCCATTACTTTGTGTCCTTTTCAATTTCTTTCATAAGTGTCCTATAGTTTTCAGAGTACAGATCTTTTACGTCTTTGTTTAGGTTTATTCCCAGATATCTTATTGTTTTGGGTGCAATTGTAACTGACATCGATTCCTTGATTTATTTTTCTCCTGCTTCATTATTGGTGTATAGAAATGCAACAGATTTCTGTATGTTGATTTCATATCCTGTAACTTTGCTGAATTCATGTATTAGTTCTAGGACTTTTTTGGTGAAGTCTTTCAGGTTTTCTATGTAGAGTGTCATGGCATCTGCAAATAATGAAAACTTGACTTCTTCCTTGCTGAATTGGATGCCTTTTTAAAATTTTTATTGTCTGTTGAGGCTAAGACTCTCAGATCAATGTTGAATAGTAATGGGAGAGTGGACATCCCTGCCTTGTTTCTACCATAGAGGAAAAGCTCTTATTTTTTCCCCATTGAGGATGCTATTAGATGTGGTTCTTTTGTATATGGCCTTTATGATATTGATGTATGTTCTATCTCTCCCTACTTTTTGAGGGTTTTTGTCAAGAATGGATGCTGTATATTTTCAAATACTTTTTCTGCATCTATTGAGAGGATCATATGGTTTTTATCCTTTATTTTATTAACGTAGTATATCAATTGATTGATTTATGGATATTTACCCAGCCCTGCAGCCCAGCAATAAATCCCACTTGATCATGGTGAATAATTCTTTTACTATAGTATTGGATTTGACCTTGTTGAGTATTTTGTAGTATCTTGTAGTAGTATCTTGTTGAGAATTTTTGTATCCAGGTTCATCAGGGATATTGGCCTATAATTCTCTTCAGTAGAATCTTGTCTGGTTTTGGAATCCAGATAATTCTGGCCTTGTAGAAGGAGTTTGGAAGTTTTTCGTCCTATTTCTATTTTTTGGAACAGTTTGAGAAAAATAGGTATTAACTATTTTTTTAAATGTTTAATGTTTATTTATTTTTGAGAGAGAGAGAGAGAGAGAGAGAGCAAGGGAAGGTCAGAGAAAGAGGGAGACACAGATTCTGAAGCAGGCTCCACTCTCCGAGCTGTCAGCACAAAGCCTGACACAGGGCTCAAACTCACGAACCACAAAATCATGACCTGAACTGAAGTCAGATGCTTACCCGACTGACCCACCCAGGTGCCCCTAACTCTTCTTTAGATGTCTGGTAGAACTCCCTTGAAAATCTATCTGGTCCTGGACTCCTGTTTGCTGGGAGATTTTCAATTATTGATTCAATTTCTTTGCTGGTTATGGGCATATTCAAGTTTTCTATTTTTTCCTGTGTCAGTTTTGGTAGTTTGTATATTTCTAGGAACTTGTCCATTTCTTCCAGATTGTTCAGTTTGTTGGCATATAACTTTTCAAAATATTCTCTTATAATTGTATTTCTGTGGTGTTGGCTGTGATCTCTCCTCTTTCACTCGTGATTTTATTTATTTGGGTCCTTTCGTTTTTTTAATATAAGTCTGGCTAGGAGTTTATCAATTTTATCAATTCTTTCAAAGAACCAGCTCTTAGCACTGAGTGTTATATGGAAACCAACTTGACAACAAACTATAAAAAAAAAAAAATTTGCTTATGCCAACCCAAAAAATAAAAAAAACAAAACAAAACAAAAAAAGAACCAGTTCTTTGTTTCATTGATCTGTTCTACTGTTTTTTTGTTGTTGTTGGTTTGTTTGTTCCCATATTATTTATTTCTGCTGTAATCTTTATTATTTCCCTTCCTCTACTGGCTTTAGACTTTATTTGCTGTTCCTTTTCTAGCTCCTTTAGGTGTAAGGTTGGGTTGTGTATTTGAGAATTTTTTTACTTCTTGAGGTAGACATGTATTGCAATATGCTTCCCTCTTAGGACTGCTTTTGCCACATCTCAAAGGTTTTGGGCTGTTGTGTTTTCATTTTCATTTGCTTCCATGTACTTTTAAATTTCTTCTTTAATTTCCTCATTAACCCATTAATTCTTTAGTAGGATGGTCTTTAACCTCCATGTATTTGTGGTCTTTCCAAATTTTGTCTTGTGGCTGACTTCAAGTTTCATAGCATTGTGGTCTGAAAATATTCATCATATAATCTCAATCTTTTTGTACTTGTTGAGAGCTGATTTGTGACCTAGTATGTGATCTATTCTGAAAGAAGTTCCATGGGCACTTGAAAAGAATGTGTATTCTGCTGCTTTAGGATAACATGTTCTGGATATATCTGTTAAGTCTATCTGGTCTGGTGTGTCATTCAAAACCATAATTTTCTTATTGATTTCCTGCTTAGATGATGTGTCCATTGCTCTAAGTGGATGTTAAAGTCCCCTGCTATTATTGTATCATTATCAATAAGTTTCTTTATGTTTGTTATTAATTGATTCATAGATTTGGATGCTTCAAGTTGGGAACATAAATATTTATAATTGTTAGATCTTCTGTTAAATAGACCCCTTAATTATGATATAATACCCTTCTTTGTCTCTTGTTAGTCTTTGGTTTAAAATCTACTTTGTCCGATCTAAGTATGGCTACTCCAGCTTTCTTTTGACATACATTGGTTGGCATAATAGATGTTTCTCCATCACCTCGCTTTCAGTCTGTAGATGTCTTTAGGTCTAAAATGAGTCTCTTGTAGGCAGCATATAGAAGGGTGTGTTTTTATTTATTTGTTGTTTGTTTGTTTTAATACAATCTGATGTACTATGTCTTTTGGTTGGAGCATTTAGTCTGTTTACATTCAGAGTGATTATTGATAAATATGAATTTAGTGCCATTGTGTTACCTGTAAAGTTGGTGTTTCTGGTGATGTTCCCTGTTCCTGTCTAGTCTTTGTTGCTTTTTTCTCCCCCGCCCCACACCCACCACTCAAAGAGCCTCCTTTAATATTTCTTGCAGGGCTGTTTTAGTGTTCATGAACTCCTTTAGTTTTTGCTTATCTGAGAAACTCTTCATCTCTCCTTCTATCCTTAATGACAGCCTTGCTGGATAAAGTATTCTTGGTTGCATATTTTTCCCATTCAGCACATTGAATATATCATGTTACTCCCTCCTGGCCTGCCGAATTTCTGTGAACAGATCTGCTGCAAAGCTTATCTGTCTTCTCTTGTAGGTTAAGAACTATTTTTCCCTTGCTGCTTTCAGGATCCTTTCCTTGTCTGTGCATTTTGTGAATTTGACTCTGATAAGTCTTGGCGATGGCTGGGTTTTGTTGAATTTAATGAGAGTTCTCTGTGCTTTTTGGATTTTGATGTCTGTTTCCTTCCCCAGATTAGGGAAGTTTTCAGCTGTAATTTGCTCAAATAAAGCTTCTGCCCCCTTTTCTCTTTTTTCATCTTCTGGGACTCCTATGATATGAATGTTATTATATTTTAAGGACCTGCTCAGTTCCCTAAGTCTATATTTCATGAAATTTTCCTGTACACGTTCAGAACTAGTTCCCTTGACCCAGTGACCCCATCATCTCTGTATTTTCTAGCACAAAATGCTGAGAGAGAAAAGTTGATTGGTGTAGCTCATCTTTGCAGTCTTCTTCGCTGATGGCGTTACGATTGCTAGCCCATAAGGCCAGTGTATTCTCTGACACACTGGGGAGAGGTCAGGGAAGTAGTTATCTGCTATTGAACAGCAGTACCTAAGCAATGACGCTTAGAGATTCTTTGAAAGGATGCCTCCCTCACTTTGGTATTAATTGGTTTGGTCTGGAGAGTGTTTCCTTCACATGGCTCAGCATTAGAATCAACTCAAGACCTTAAGAGTTCTGGTTCCATGTACCCATATTCTAAGTCAGTGAGTTGGGGGGAAGGCAGACTTTGCAAATTTATATTTTTTTAATGGCTGCCACAGAAAATTTAATAGTACTTCGGTTTGGGAACCCTGGGTTAGTTTATCTCTGATGTTCTTTACTCTAAAAATGCGTGGTTCTGTAATAAACTTTACAAGAGCAATATTAACCCCCCCTTCTGAAAGCAAAGATCATAGCTTCTGTTGAGATTCACAGAAAAGTATTTTCAGGAAACATTATTTGGTACTTGGATAACAAAGGATAGTGCAGAGAAATGTTGAATACCAAATCCTCTTCTTAGATATTAACAACATTTTACAAGGTTTGATGCTGAGGAGGCCTGTGGTAAAAAAAAAAAAAAAAAAAAAAAAAAAAAAAAAAAAAAAAAAAAAAACCCACTTCATAACCATTAAACTAACTTATTTGCAAAAGTGACAACTTTATCTCAAGAAGCCTATTACTTCTCCGTCAAGGCGTTTTTCCCTTAGCAGGGTTGGGAGGCACCAAGTCTGTACAATATTCTGCATATAGTGAATTCTCAATAAATGCTACTGATTGACAAATGACCAGTAGAAGAAAGGCAAAAGCTGAAACTTAGATTCATCAATTTTGTTAATTGTTAGCAGCCTCAGTAAAAGTTTTGATAAAGAGGTCAGAACTAATGGTTCCAATGAGGCTTTGGTATTAACTAAGGTCTCATTCATCTCAGCTGCCAGCACATTTGATTAATGTACGCTAGGACCTCCTCCCAACCGAAGAGAATTATAATTTTGCGTCTATACCATATGGTGGTGGAACAAGAACAGGACTTAAAAATGTGGACTGTAAGCTATTCATCATCCTCTTAAGCCTCATTTGCATTTCAGAGTTTCAAGTACAGTTAAATTGATATCTGTTAATTAAATATACTGCCTACCCAGTGCCTGCACATAAATGTTATCCAATATGTGTTTATTAAATGAATCAGATAATTTTTGCATTTTTGCTCCCTGGATTTTCTTTTTCAGCCACACCTAGAGCAGATACTGCAAACAACTAGGTAAGTTTGCATTATTGATGTAAGGGACAGGGAACCAATGTTTGCCAGAAGTTGATCTTTGTCTCGGGTGGATTAATCACAGCTGAGGTCAAGATGAATAAATCTATGTTCCAGAATGTCTCAGTTACAGTTCAAGACTAAAAGAAAACAAAGGAAGTTAGGGGCTAGAAAGAGGAAGGAAGTGAAAGACTCTCCAAAAGAAAATACAGATGTTCTAAGAGTCTCATTATTGTTATAATTTGGCTTTGTAAAACGTCCAACAACATGCTCCATTGTGTCAATTCCATCATGGGACAGGGAAAAAGAAATATTTTGGGGCCAATCTTATTAAAGTTTATTTGCATACAAAAGAGGAATATGTACTTTTAATTCTTTTTAACTAAAAGTAATATATATATATATATAATATGGGTGTACACATACACACAACACATACACACACAGAATCACTGCAAGACTTGCTTTCTCCTACAAGAAAAATAACTAAATATTTTCCTTTGAAATTTCCACGCTATTACTCTTCAAAATAAACTAGGACTGCGAATAGCCTTATTTTTACAAAAGTCACTGGTTTAGGTAAAAACAGTTTAAATAGCTGGATGCCTGCAAATGCACTTAGAATATGTTTATAATATAGAAGATTCATTTCCAGTGGTATTTCACTGAAGCAGTTGCTTACATTATTGGAAATGGGGAAATTGTTGCCACTTGGGTCAGTCCATTTTCATCGCTGACTACCCAGAAGCATGTGTGTGTATTAACTCTTCGAATGCCTGCCCAGACTCCCTGTCCATTGATTTCTATTGAATAGAGGTGGAAAATTTTCTTGTTGTAAAGCTGCTAGTCTGGGTGTCTAGATAGCATGGTGATAAGCATCATATAAACACTGAAAGGGATGGAATTCAGGTTACCTTTATCTACGCCTCCTTTCATATACAGTATGTGTCATAGACAGACACCAGTGTCTCATTACATGACCACCCACAGAACATTACCAAATGTGACATTCTTCAGGGGGAAATTAACATAACTGTTTTACCACATCAGTCTCTTCCAAGAACACTGATTCAGTAATAGCACTTAAAAAGTGACCAGATGCCCATGGAAGTTTCCCTCTTCCACTGTTTTGGCTAGGGGGGCATAATAAATACCTCAAATTCTAAAACTATTCAAAGCAGAATGATACAGAAAGAAATATATTCACACACATATATATGGATTCCAATTTATTGTCTAATTGGTATTTCTACTTCTCAGTATTTTATCACTATAGGCATGTAGTCATCCTTGTGGTTAGTCTCCAAATTTTCCTACTTGTTGTACAAAATTATAGTAAGCACATAGAGAATAGTTCTCTTTTCCTTTAAAGACACTCCTAAAACGTCAAGAGGCTTATTGGACTTCGAGGAATAAATGATAATTACAAATGAAATCCCATCCTAGAAATATCCAAGGATATAATCAGCATTAGAAATCTTAGAAACCTAAATTTTTATTTCCTAATATTTCTCTAAGAGTCATGTATGAAAATATTTTTGGGCACACTTCATAATAGTAGTTACTTTTTAAAATAAAGAGAACATGAGATAGTTTTTTTATGCATATTACTTTTCCAGGTAAGCAGAACTTGATTTGAGGGTTGACATAATAATTGGAATGTCCATGACAGAAGTGAAAGACCAGCATTGACCTCATTTTGTTTTTACATAGATAGTATTTGTTTTACATGTGAGCTGAGAAGAAAACTATATGACCTTATTATTATTTTTAATAGCAGGCATAGCATTTGGTTGTTGGGGGGGGGGGTTACAGAAGAATAAAGGATAGGTAATGACAAAGTCATGTTAAGAGAATGGGCCCTGGGCCCTGGTGAAAAAGATTCAGAGGAAGAAGATATACAAAACCATCATTTATTGAACATGGACATGAATTAGGTACCGACCGGAGTCGTGTGTGTGTGTGTGTGTGTGTGTGTGTGTGTGTGTGTTTGTGTGTGTGTGTGAGACAGATGGTAAAATTAGAGCAATTCATGTTTTCTGGCTTCATGAGATATTCAGCTATTGCAATTTGTAGACTTTATAAAACACGCTAAACTATCTAATACCATACTGAATTGAATTAAGAACTTCAAAAGCCCAGTCGGGTAAAGAGTTAAAGGGAAATCTCTTCTCCAAATAAGCCTATAATTATAGATGCAACTTTGGGGCTATCACTTGTGTACTGTCCATTAGTTTTTCCCTTAAAATGAGATGGAAGAGAAAATAGGAACTATAAAGACAATTTTTATTTTCTTTTTGGTCTGGTGTTATCACTTGACCTAAAAATAATCCATAATCCCATGAAATTTAGTATGTAATTATTTCTAATTCCTCAAAATTTAAAATTCCTCAAGGTTTTTGATTTGGGGAGGTTTTGAGGGAGATTAAAACTAACCACTTTGGGGGTAAGAGTATGCTAGAAAGAAACTATTTTGGCTGTTTGTTCAGAGGAGTTTTCTACATGTAAGTTAAGTAATCTTTAGAAGAACAGGAGGTGCTGATAGAATAATTGTGTTTACTCTTCCCACTTCATGATTTCTCTCTTATAAACATTGTTTTGCATTATTGGGCTCCACGTTCCTTTTTCTCATCTGTTGTTTTACAAATATTTTTCTAATTGCCTGAGACAGTGTGGTCCAATAAAGTTAAATTGACTTTGGGTTGAACTTGTTTGTCTGATCCCTTGCCAGAGGTTATAGTCACACACTTGAACTGATTTTCACTCTGTTTCTTGGTCTCTCTCTCTCTCTCTCTCTCTCTCTCTCTCTCTCTCTCATTTTCTCTCTCTCTCTTTCTCCCTTTTATGTCCTTTTATACTCATTATCCATAACCTCCATTCCCTTCCTAATGTACAACTGCAGAATTAACTCTCAAGACTTCTATAGACCAATTATTTAAAAAATAAATTCATCCATTTCTATCTTCTATCTATCATTTGTCCTATCTGTCCATCCATCCACCCATCTTCCGTGTATCTACTTTAGCCACCTAAATCAACAGATCAGAGTTTCAATCCAAGTCACTGGACGAGATGCACTAAATGCTTAGAGAACAAGAGTGCTTGGAATAACCCATTTGTTTGACGTCTGGAAACACTTTACAAACAACCTCCAGGAAAATAACAAAGCAAATAGTGCTGGTCTACCGCAATGGAACAGATACGGTGTGTGATCAGTTAGCTGCAACCCACAAATAAACACAGACAGGCAATATAGCAAGCAAAAACAGAAACCACATTATTGTCCATCACAGACTGAAGAATTTAGAATAAACTTAAAGCCTCATATGTGTGACTTCTAGACTCTGAAAAGAAGGTTAAAAGCTTCAAGGACTCTTCCTGGTTTTGTATAGTAAGCTCCCGAGTTTCCCTTTAACACCAAAGATCAACATTTATTTTAACATCTACCCACTTTGACCAAAGCCTGTCATGGGAGTCCTCATTCCTATTGCTCTCTCTGACTGCTTTAAGAGAATAGATCCACATGGCACTGAAGGTCTTGGCCTCCCATGATACAGTGATAGTTCCCTTGTTATGTATCAAGCTAAACCTAGGACTGACTGGTCCACCAAAATGGCACCATGAGAGGTGAGCTTTTCCATGCACTTGGGCTACAGTTCTACATTCACCAAGATTAATAGACATTTTTTTCTTATTTGGAAATTTGAAACAAATTTTTTTATTTCTTTAAGTTATGCTTATTGGATCTGTCTTAACTTTCTTTCACTTAGTCTTTAAGGACAGATGACCATCTTCATCTCCGTATTATATTCCAAGTAGAAAGAGGAATTATTCACTTTTTTGGTATCCTCAATTATAGGCTTTCATCTGAACCTGTATGTAAAGTGGAATTGACCATAATTTAGGAACAAAAATGGAATTATTTTATTTCTTCTGAGTCTGAGGCAAAAGTAATATGCTTCCGTTTCCAATGTTTCCTTTTCCCTATTTGAAACTTTAGTCTTTTTTATTTTTCCTGATGAGTCTACTTGGTTACCATTCTTCTGTTTCCTTTTTTAAGACCTAGGGTAGTACCACCTTATTAATCAGATTTATAGAGGTTAAACTAAGAGACTGGATCTTCATTATTCAAACCACTAAAAAGAAATGATAATTATGTGACATGATAGAGGTGTTATTGTTGCTTCCATGGCAATTATAATATACAAATATGTCAAATCAACATATTGTATAGCTTTAATTTATGCAATGTTATATGTCAAATATATTTCAACAAAAATATTGCATTAGGCACTAAACAGTGATTCAAGGAAATTAGAAGATATTTTGTCTAATATGTTGAGGTGAGATGAGACCTGTGATTAGAGACAGGGAAGAGAAAACGAAATAACTAACTCATTTGTCCAACTGACATTAGATGCAGAAATTAGGTGGAGAATTGACTTTTACTTCTCTTAATCCTTATTTTGCAGAAAGATGCAAAATAAACATGATTTCACAGACTTAGAGACCAATGGGAAATAGTTGTCTGAGCAGGAAGAACTCTAGGCAAACTACCCTCTCACCTTCTTTATTAGTGTTCTGATAAGAAAACAACAGCACCCTATTACTTCTATCCCGACAAATTTACCAGAATTTACCCAAAGAATTCATTGAGAACATCATCATGCCCTAAAAAACCAAGAAAGAAGATGTTAAAAGTCACTGTAGTTCTTGGTTAATGGCAGTGGTCTCCAGAGAGAGAAGAAAATAATCTGATATTCTTCGGTCCAATTACGAGAAATTATGAAGTCTATTGGGATGGGCCAGAGTTCTGCAAAAAAGAAGAATATTGTTTCTTCAAAATGTTTCTGACTAAGGTGATAAATAATTCTTATATTTAAAAAGTATGATTATAAATAGGCCTCAACAAGAATCCATGACACTTTTCATGCATGGGCAGATTGAAGCAGAAATGGGAGTACCATATTTATTTTTGCTCATGAACTGGAGACAAAGTCTTCCCTACCATTATTCTTCTCTCATATACAACTTTAAAGTGGAATACAGGTCAACATTAGTCCTTATCCAGCTAATGCCTTGGTTGTTACTATGCTTTCAAAAAGGTTTTCATCAAGGAGTGAGAGAACCTTCTTGAAAGGGGAAGGGTTTGAGGTGTTGATGAAGTTTGTAAATTAAGAGACTAGAAAGAAATGCTTGAACCGGAGCTAAACCTGAGCACAGGAAAGCCATGTCAGAAGAAGAAGTGATATCTATAGGGACATCCTCCCTCAGAAAGTCTGTATCATAAAATAACTATTATTTTTATGACATTTGTTTATTAATCATTTCTTCATTCTAAATACTAAAGAGTTACTATGTGCCAGTCACCATTCAAAGTGCTTTTAGGGGCACCTGGGTGGCTCAGTCAGTTAAGTGTCCAACTCTTGATTTTGGCTCAAGTCATGATCTCACAGTTTGTGGGATGGAGCCCTACATCAGGCTCCACACAGCCTGCCTAAGACTCTCTTTCTCTCTGTCTCTCTGCCCCTCCCCTGCTGCTCTCTCTCTCTCTCTCTCTCTCTCTCTCTCTCTGTGTCTCTCAAAATAAATAAATAAACTTAAAAACAAAAACAAAAACAAAACCCCAAAGTGCTTCTATGAACAATGTCCAAGCACTCATCAGCCAGTTTTTTTCACAATACAGTGAAAGAAAAATGAAAAGTTTTATGCACACACACATACACATGCATGTGTGATTTTAAATTGCAACACATTTCATGAAGTAATTATCAGGGAGCATTAGGAGGTAGCAGGAGTGTAGTGGGGGAGAATGGCAGATTTGGCAGATTGGCTCATTCGACATCAATTCCAACCTCTTTCCAGTGTGCCTTCTAGGTGCAGAGACCAAAAATTAAAATTTCATTTTTAGAGCCCCTTGAAGTTAGAGTTCTAAATGTGATACAGTTTCTACCAATTATATGTATTTATGAAAGACTTGAACTCAGATGTAAGCTAAGTCAGAGGCAGTGGTCATAAGGCACTTTTTTTTTCTAGCAAGGATCTAGCAGGTGCAGAGTGGCTCTTGAACCTACAGTTATGACAGGTATGTTCCTAGAGGTGATGATTGCAGCCCTCACTTTCTAGTTCTTAGATGTGCAGGAAGATGGTAGCATTTTGCAGCTATCAGTTATGATAGTGTCTCCTGATCTCCCAGTTTGCAAAATGTGCAAAAACAATGGTTCTATTGGTATATGTTGTTTTTATAATCAGTTGGGGGCATAACATAGAACCTCTTACTCTGGCCATCCCAATAATTTAATAAGTATTTGATGGCTTTCATTCTAATACAGCAAAAGTATGTTTTGATGTTCACAATTGAATGCTGACTATGATGAAGGATTCCTTGAGCTGTGTGTCAAGAATGCTCTTTGAGGAAAATTCGGGCTGAGACCTTAAGAATTAGAAAGAACCAGCCCAAAAAGAGCCAAGAGAAGGGCATTCTAGGCCAGAGGACTAATAAGTGCAAACACCATATGGTTAAAATTGCTTGCATGTTGCATGATAGGGAACAAAAAGGAGACTTTTAGTACAAGATGAGATTAGAGAGATTGGTAGGAACCAACTTATGACAAAGGATTTGGATACTAGAATATGCGTGACAGGAAGCCATCAGATGGTATGAAGCAGGCAAGTGCCATGATCTGATTAATGTTTTCAAAAGATCACAGTGGCTAATGTAAGGAGAATGAATTGGACAGGGAGAAACAGGGACATCTCCAAAGAGGCTACTTTAGGAATTCATGTAAGAGTTGATGATGTTTCGGGCTAGGATCATAGTAGTAAAAAAAAATTCATGGTGGTAAAAAGCACATGTTAAAGACATGTTTTGGAGGGAGAGATGATAAGAATTGCTGATGGATTATATGGGAGTATAAAAAAAGAAAGGCAGTAAGGATAACACCAAAGGCTTTTAGCTTGGTCAACTAGGTAGAATTAAGAAGAGAATACATAATTCAGATCAGATATTAGAGTTCAATTTTGTACATGTTAAGTTTGACATACCTATAGACTCTGTATAAGTTATTTTTTATTGTATAAGAAGTCATTCCAAAACATACTGGCCTAAAACAATAGCAATTTATCATTTCTCACAATTCTGAGGGCTAGCTGACTGGCTGGTTCTCCTGCTGGTCTCATTTGAGCTAAATCATGTGCCTGCACTAGGCTGGATAATTTTATGGTCAAGGAATTTTAGGATGACTGAAGATTTCATTCACCTAGCTCGAAGTTGGTACTTGCTGCTTCCTGGGAAACCTGTTTTCCTCCTGGTTTCCCATCCTTCAGTAGGCTAGCTTGGCTTCCCTACATGGCAGTGTTTCAGGCTAGCCGTCTAAGAAAATGAAAGCAGCGGCTGTAAGTCCTCTTGGGACTCATGCGTGAGCCTTGCCATTTTACCACATTGTGTTGGTAAAAGCAAGTCAGAGACAAGCCCAGATTCAAGAGAAGGAGAAATAGACTCCAGCTGTTGTTGAGAAGAGCACCACAGTCACAAGGCAAAGAATCATGGGAGAAATTGTTGCTGCCATCTTTGAAAGCAGTCTACATCCTAGTGGAGATATGTAGACAATTAGCTATGAGTCGGAAACTAAAAGGAGAGTCTCAGTTTGCTTACATGGCATAATGCTAAGTAGTTACCCAAGAATTGAATACAAATCCAGTTACTAATCTCTTAGGTTAAATGTTACTATTTGAAGACTAATTTTTCTTCCTGTAACACTGCTGATTTTTCAGCATTTCATAGGAACATGAGATAATATAAATACTATATTAACTATCAATTATTTTATTACAAATTGTAAATTACAGCTTACCAGTTGTAATATAAACAAACATTTATTATCTCACAGTTTCAGAGAGTCAGTAATTTGTGTGGTTCCTTCTCACAGACCCTCATGAGGCTGCAGTCAAGTTGTTACCCAGGCCCTAGGTCACTTAAAGGCTTGAGTGAGCCTGACGGACCCACTTTAAAATGGCTTATTCACATGGCTAATGGTAGAAATTCCTACTTCCTTTCCACATGGACCCCTCCAGAGGGCTGCTTGAGTGATTTTACATGTCAGCTACTTTCCCAGAGCAAGTGATTCAAGAGAGAAAGTAAGAAGGAGGCGGTAGTGCTTTTTATGACCAAGTTCAAAGCTGTAACTTCCACCATATTGTTTGTTAGAAGCAGTCAATGTCCAGGGCAGCTGGGGGGCTCAGTCGGTTGAGCATCCGATTCTGGCTCAAGTCATGATCTCACAGTTTGTGAGTTCGAGCCCCGCATCAGGCTCTGTGCTGACCGATCAGAGCCTGGAGCCTGTTTCGGATTCCATGTCTCCTTCTCTCTCTACCCCTCTTCCACTTGTGCTCTGTCTCTCTGTGTCTCTCAAAAATAAATAAATGTAAAAAAATTTTTTAAAAAAAGCAGTCAATGTCCAGTACATATTGAAGGAGTAAAGAATTACGGTTTCCCTTTTAAAAAGAAGTATAAAAAATTTTTGGAGAAATTTCAAATCCAATGAAAGTATAGACGAAGGTGTACAGATTTGGTTGGGAGAAAGCAAAGAAGTCTCTTTCAGATTGCTTATTTGTCAGACTTCCTGGTGCAATGCAAGAGAAAATCCAAATTAGCTAGATATTTTCTCTTATATTTCAACCTCCTTCTGAGATTTTACCTGCCATGGAGGAAAATGTTTATGTTTTTCAGCTCAGAATGTCATGCTGGTAAAAGTAAAAGGAACTGAGAGGCAAGAGCAGTGTGTGGTATAAAAAGTTAGCAGGAGGAGTTTTAACCCCATCTCCTTATTACCTCTGAAAGCTCCTATAAGCCTCTCCAAATACACACACAATAAAAATATTGTTCCTACCCTGCAAACGTTACTTCAGGACACATTCGCTACGTCCCCTCCTTGTTCCCATTCTCTTATCAGATTTCTACTTCTAACCTCCTTCAGTACAACATTCTGGAGTTGCCTGTGCGTTAGGGGGAAGAGAGATGTGCTCCACGCTCTTCTGGGCTCCAGCAGGGAAAGGGGCTTTGGCTCCTCAAGAGGGCCTGACAGCAAGTCACAGGCAGTGATTAGCCTCAGTGGAGACACATTCATGTAGACATCCAAATACAAGAGAGAGCCAATAAGACCAACATAAGTTCTCAAAAACACCCTACATCTATCTATATCCCAGCTTTAGGCTGGGTGCTGAAGATACAAAACTTCTGCCCTCAAAGAGCTTATAGCATAACATTAGGAGCCAAAATACATAAACAAGTAAGTGCATGAAATGGTATAAGCACTAACATATGGTAGATACCACTGCAGTGAAAGAAAGTAGGGTGGGTGCCCAAAATATTTCTTAGAGGAGATTTATATTTGATTACTCTTGAACAACAAGCAAGAAGGGCCTTCAGGAGGAGCAGTAGAATGAAACATGTAAGGAATTGACACAACTTCAAATGGTATAGCGGGCCTCAGAAATCTTGGAATCAGATAGTACTGGCTTCCAAAAGCAGCAACTTTCAGGATTCAGCTGAGGGAAAGGAGAGGAAGGAGGGATGCTCATTACATGGTTATTTATTTAGGGAAGGCTTACTCTCACTTATTTTAATGGTTCCTTTTAAGGCAAATCCATTCAGATCAAAGGAGTACTTACCCAAGTGATTGCCTTTGAGATGAATATTCAGAACTTTTTTTTTTTTTTAAAGAGAAGAAAGGGAATGGATAATATGTGAATCCCCTTTCTTGAACCCTTAGATACTTTTACGTTTTAGGACATATGTGCCTGATTTAGGTAAACTAAATATATTCACCAAATATCCTCTTATTCCTAATAATGAGCAACACTGACACTTAAGTAAAATGGATTTAGGAATAAATTTACTACTATTTACAACAATAATGCTATTTACTAATTACAGTAGATATACCATGAACCAAACCTTTGAGAACATGATGCATTAAGGAAACATGGGGGGAAAACTTTAAAGTATGTAAAGAATTTAATTTCTCTGGTTATCCAAGCCATCATCATTCCCATAAAAAAATTAAATATTGTCAAAGAACTTAAACCTTCTTAAACATTTTTATTTTAATGAAAGAGTATGAGAGCACATTTACTGTAATATCTTCATTTTAGAAATCAAATTATTTTAAATACTGAATTAGAATACTTTATTATTATTGGAATAATTTATTTAAAATACCTTTAGGCTAAGGGTGCTTGGATGGCTCAGTCGGTTGAGAGTCTGATTTCAGCTCATGTCATGATCTCATGGTTCATGGGTTCCAACCCTGCATTGGGCTCTGTACTGACATCTCAGAGCCTGGAGCCTGCTTCAGATCCTGTGTCTCCCTCTTTCTCTGCCCCTTCCCTGCTTGTGCTCTGTCTCTCTCTAAAAAAAATAAATAAACATTAAAAATAAAATAAAATATCTTTAAGCTAAAGATGAAAAATTAAAGTAGGTCTCCTATTTTTCCTATAATCATCTTTATTCTGCTTGGTGTTATAGTTTATGTTTTTTATTTATAAATAGGCATGTCCCTTAAATCAGTGGTGAGTAAACCGTGGCTTGTGGGCCAATTCCGACCCATTGCCTGTTTTGTGGCCCATGAGATGAGAATGTTTTTTTCTATTTTTAAAAACACTGAAAAAAGGAAAAAGAATAATATTTTATGACATTAAAATTTTATGAATTTCAGAATCTGCAAATAAGGCACGAGCACAGGTGCATTCATTTATTTACATCATGTCTATGACTTTTTTCATGTACGAGAGAAGAGTTGAGCAGTTGCAAAAGAGCCTGTATGGTCCACAAAGCCAAATATTTACTATCTGGGACTTTGCAGAAAGTTTTCCAACCTTACCTTATATAAAAGGTTGAAATGCATCTGTACGATATTGTGTTGTGTAACCCTTACACTTAGAATTTTAGCTAGTAAGTGTTTAAAGTGTCACCCTTCTTCCTAGTTTTGGAGAAGAGAGAACTGTACATGAAGTTTTTAGATCAAGATTTTGAATTTATGTTTTACTGTCTTATGGGACATTATCACTGGAGTTGAATCAAAAAGTTTTGATTTGAACCTACAGAGATAGTTTTCGATGATTTTAACAAAAGTGTTGAAAGTATGTGCCTACATAGAATGCCATGAGGCCACTCCTAAGATCACTTGAAATATAAATATAGAGGGTTACAGTGTTTTGCACACATTTGTTGTCTGAAATCCTATAGAGCAGTAGATGAAGTATAATATGAATTGTTTTGGCATCACCAGCTTCCTTGAAAGCCTCCATGCATTTACACATCTGTGTCTGCAACAAGAAGGGATAATTGTTCTCCTCTGCTATTGCTGTTTATGAATCCAAAGAACAAAAAGGCAACAGAATAAACAAAATGTCATGTTCATACAAATCTTGATTAGGGTAAAATCATCCGGCTGGCATTGCTTGTGTACAACATCACCAGCAGGACTGCCAGCTAGTGAGAGGAGCCTCACAGTTCCCTAGTCTTGAGTCTCAAAACTTGGAACAGCTTGTTTGAGGGCTTCAGAAAAGCTAGAGCTATCCCAAATAGTCAAGATCCAGTCTCTGAGTCTTTTCTGCAATTAATCAACTTGTCTTTAAGAATTCCTGAAGTCCTAGGATATTTCAGAATAATTGCAGCATCCATTATAGGGTGCTTGCAAAAATATGCTCAATTAATATCTCAGAGCAGGGTTTCTCAACCTCAGCACTATTGACATTAGGGGCCAGATAATTTCTCTGTGACTCCTGTGCCCTGTAAGATGTTTAGCAACAACCCTGACCTCTTCCCACCAGAAGACAGTAGCACTCTCCCAGTTGAGACAACATGAAATGTCTCCAGACACTTGCCAAAGATACTCGGGGGCAGGGGATCATCTCAGATTAAGACCCACTGTTTCAGAAGATGATTCCACAGTGTCATCCAAGGAACTCTGAGGAGCATTAGACCCTGAGAACAGAACTACAGGCATACCTCTGATACATTGCAAGTTTGGTTCCTGGTCACCGAAAAAAAGTGAATATTGTAATAAAGTGAGTCAAATCAATTTTTTTTGTTTCCCAGTGTATATAAGAGGTAAGTTTATACGACACTGTATCTATTAAAGGTGCAAGAGCATTACTTCTAAAAAAAATAAAGAGGAAGGTACATACCTTAATTTTAAAATATTACCAAAAACTGTTTACTATTATCTGAGCTTTCAATGAGTCATAATCTTTTTGCTGGTGGAGGGTCTTGCCTCAATGTTGACTGCTGCTGACTGATCAGGGTAGCGGTTGCTGAAGGTCAGGGTAGCTGTGGCAAGTTTTTAAAACAAGACAACAATGAAGTTTGCTGTATTGATTGACCCTTCCTTGAATGATTTCACTGTAGCACATGGTGCTGTTGGATAGCATTTTACCCACAGTAGAACTTTTCTCAATCTTCTCAAACTTTGCTGCTGCTATATCAGCTACGTTTATGTGATATTCTAAATCTTTTGTTGTCATTTCACCAATCCTCACAGCATCTCACCAAGAGTAGTTTCCATCTCAAGATATTACTTTCTTTGTTCATCCACCAGAGGCAACTCCTCATCCATTCAAGTTTTATCAGGAGACTGCAGCACTCAGTCCCACCTTCAGGTTTCACTTCTAATTCTACTTCTCTTGGTATTTTGGCCACAACTACAGTTACTCCCTCCTCTGAAGTCTGGAGCTCCCAAAGCCATGCAAGAGGTTGGAATCATTTTCATCTAAACTTCTGCTAAAGTTGATATTTTGATCTCTTCTTGTGAATCACAAATGTTCTTAATGGCATCTAGAAAGGTAAATCATTTTTAGAAGCGTTTCAATTCACTTGGCCCAGACCCAGAGAAATCACTATGTATGGCAGGTATAGCCTTATGAAATGTATTTCTTAAATAATAAGACTTGGAAGCTGAAATGACTCCTTGATCCATGGGCTGCAGAATGGATGCTGTGTTAGCAGGCATGAAAATAACATTCATCTTGCTGTCCACCTCCATCAAGGCTCCTGGTGCATTGTCAATGAGCCATCATATGTTGAAAGGACTCCTTTTTTTCTGAGCAGTAAGTCTCAACAGTGGGCTTAAAATATTCAGTAAACCATGTTATAAATAGATGGGCTGTCATCTAGGCTTGTTGTTCCATTGATAGAGCACAAGCAGCATAGAGTTAGCATAATTTTTAGGGTCCTAGGATTTTCAGAATGGTAAGTGAATATTGGATTCACTTGAAAGTCACCAGCTAGTTAGCCCCTGACAAGAGAGTCAGCTTGTCTTTGAAGCTTTAAAGCTAGGCATTGACTTCTCCTCCCAAGGTGGAAAGTTCTAGATGGCATCTTCTTCCAATGTAAGTCTGTTCTGTCTATGTTGAAAATCTGTTGCTTTGTGTAGCCACCTTCATGAATTATCTTAGCTGGATCTTCTGGGTAATTTGCTGCAGCTTCTCCATCAACATTTGCTGCTTCACCTTGCACTTTGATGTGATGGAGATGGCTTCTTTCCTTAAACCTCATGAACCAAACTTTGCTAGTTCCAAACATCTCTTCTGCAGTTTCCCCACCTCTCTCAACCCTCACAGAATTGAGGAGAGTTAGGCCTTGCTCTAGATTAGGCTTTGGCTTAAGGGAATGTTGTAGCTGGTTTGATCTTCTATCCAGACCACTGAGACTTTCTCCATATCAGAAATAAGTCTGTTTCACTTTCTCATCATTCATATATTCACTGAAGTAGCACTTTTTATTTCCTTCAAGAACGTTTCCTTTGCATTCAAAACTTGGCTAACTGGCACAAGAGGCCTAACTTGGCCTATCTTGACTTTTAACATGCCTTCGTCATTAAGCTTAATCATTTCTAGGTTTGATTTGAAGTGAGGAATGTGAAACTAGTCTTCTCATTTGAACAGTTAGAGGCTATCATAAGGTTATCAATTGGCTTAATTTAAATATTGTTGTGTCTCAGAGAATAAGATGGACTGAGGAGAGGGAGAGAGATAGGAGCAGTAGCTGCTCACTGGAGCAGTCAAAACACATACAACATTTATTGATTAAGTTCACTGTTTTGTATAAGCATGAGTCATGGCACCCCAAATCAATTACAATAACAACATCAGAGATCAGTGATTGCAGATCACCCTAACAAATATAATAATAATGAAAATGTTTTAAATATTTTGAGAATTACTGAAATGTGACACAGAGACATGAAGTAAGCAAATACCATTGGAAAAAAGGCGCTGATAGGTTCCTCAACATAGGGGTGCCATAAACCTTCAATTTGTAAAATATGCAACATATACAAAGCACAATAGAATAACGTATGCCTGTAGACCAAAAAGACTCAGAATCTGCATTTAAGGACATAAAACAATTATCTAAAAAGTGAAATATCTATTTATGTATCAGATTTCCAAAATAGTCATAGGTTTGTTTGTAATGAAGATAAAAACAGAATATTTGGTGGATCTTTCACCCATTCTGTTTCACATGCTTTGTGGATGTCAGGGCTGCATCTTTAAACCAGTGTCTTTGTCTCCACCATCCTCCATCCATTCATCCATCCAACAGATGATTGATTGAACACCTCCTGAGGGCTTGGACCGACACTTTGCTAGGTGGTGAGGCCAGAGCTCACAGAGTTACCTTTCGTTTACACAGTCCCAGTCTCTGGTTAGAAACCTTTAATGGATTCCCTCAGCCTAGAAAATAAGATAAACATTAAAATTAAAACAAGGCACTTATCGTGTTCTTTGTCATTTATGTCTCAATATCTATCCTATCTCTAACCATCTAAGCATTTCTCAATTCTGGCTGTATCTTAGAATACCTTAGGGAGATTTTGAAAACTACCAAGGCCAAAGCCAGACCAATTAATTGATTCTCTGTTGTTGAGCATTAGCTTTTTACAAAAACTTTCTGGGAGGACCCCACATGGAAACAGGATTGAGACCTTGTTATCTAAGGCACATACAGTGACCTCATTTCTTTTTGCCAATGATTGTTTAGAAATGGGCACATGGCAGGGCATCCTAATGGGATATGGGGAGACATCTATACATGTGAGAGTATGAGTCTGGGAAAATTTTCCTCACTTTAAAATACTGGTCATGAAGGAAATGACCTTATTTTCCCACTGGATGCTGTTAGATCTGGATTTTATCTGCAACTGGTAGAGCCCTCTTGTTTCAAGCCTGAGGATGAAGTCAACACATGGAAGAGCAAAGAGACAAGAGATTTCATCACACAAAGACTTAGTAAGCCTGATTCTTCAGAGTTCCTTGATTTATTAGATAATGAACTGCCTTTTAAAAGATCCAATTTCAGTCTTCTGTCACGTGCAACCAAAGCATCCTAATTTATATAGCATTTCAGGATCTGCTCAATCCTCCTTGACTCATCCTCTAAAACCAGTCATTTGGGCCATCCCGATGCTATATCCACTCCTGACTACTTGCCACCCACGGTTATATCTCCATAATTTTACTAATTTTTCCTTTTTCGGTGAAAGAGCACATTTTTTTTAACTTCTGGTATGGTAGTATAATCCTACCGGTAGACTAAGCTTCTGTGTTAAATAGACTCAAAATATATAATTTCTTAAACCTCCTGGAGATTTACTTTTTATGCACTAATGGTCCAAATATGTAATAAATCAAGAAACCAGACTTCTTCCATGTTAAGAATCCACCATTCCTAGAGTCTTGGCATTTTCATTTGTTTGCAGCCTACAGAAAAATAAAAAGAGAGCCCATAGACAGAAAACACCCTCTTTTGAAAAGCTGTGGCTCAGAAACAGCACATATAACTTTGCTCACATTACACTGAAAAAAATTGGTCTTTTGGTTACATATAACAGTAAAGGAAACTGGGGATATGGCTATGCTATGTGCCAAGGAAGAAGGGAAACTGGGTTTTGTGAATAGCTAGGTGTCTCAGCCACAAAAACCCATGTCAAATCTCACCTTTCCAAACACTCAGCCAGACAGAATCTCTCTATCTATGGTCCTGTGCAGACTGGGAGGTAGCAGTTAGCTGTGCTGGAATTATGAATGATCTTTCCACCCAGCTGGCATCTTTCTCCAACCAGATTCTAAGCTCTTTGAGAATAGCAGCTATTTTTATGTTTTTGGCTGTCGATAACACCTAGCTTGGAAGCTTTATTCTGGAATGATAGTCCTCAAACTTCAGGTGCATCAGAATCACCTGGGGTGTTTGTTATAACAAGGTTTCCTAAGCCCTACTGTCAGAGTTTCTATTTAAATTGGGCTAGGATAAGGGCTACAAATCTGTGTTTCTAACAAGTTTTGGGATGATTCTGGCGATGTTGGAAAACTGATGACCTAGACTATACTAATTATTAATTGGTTTACAGTTAACAAAAGTAAGGGACATACTTCTGAATTTGTAGTAGTAGGAAGGAGGCCCAGAATTTAGACTTAATGCCACCTTTTTAATCTGTACCAACTCCTCTTTCTCCTTCACATCCTCTTTTTTTGCATTTGTCTCTGAACCATCTTATTGGAGCAGGGAAACGAGTATAATAACTTTTCCCCTAGTTTCTTTTAAAAAAAAGCATAGATGGATTTTAAAAAACAGAAGAAATTTTAAAATCCATTTTGAAAAAGTGACTTCAGTTGAAAAGCATTAATTTAATTTAAAAATCCTCCAATTTGTCTCAGGGAAAGGAAGAAAAAATACTAGCAAATTTATGATAAAAAGAATTCTTTGGATCATTATTATTTGCCATGATAACTGTAAGATTTCCAATAAGGAAAACATTATGTCCTTTGAAGTGACAAAGAAGTTTGGTTAGATTTTAAAAATTAATGTTTTTAAGTATAAACTCATTACAGTTTTATTCCATACAACAATAAATTCCCTTTTGAAAACTAATTGTATCACTGGATGTGTAATTTTCTCTTAAAAATAATAAAGACATTTTTATTTTGATGAGACTTTTCTGAAATTCTAACAAATTGTCTTACTTAGATTTTCTGGAAGACACTGAGTAAAATAATAAAAGCAACTCATATGAGTTGCCAGGTCACAAGAAATTGTGACAGAAGCTTGTTCATTTGAGTCATTTAAAATTGAACCAAACTCTGGAAGAAGGAGTATAATAAATATCAGTGGGAAAGAGACACAAATGAGATATGCTGTTCTGATTTGTCTTTCTAGATTGGGGTAACATTTCACTCTAAGCTGAATTTACCAAGACTCAACCTAATACTTGTTTAAGGCATTTATAAGATAATGGAAAGACTAAAATAAAAGGAGCTCCAAGGACGTGACCATATTGGAAGAGAGAAAATGTAGCTGTTTTTCCTAAAAGTGAAAAATAGTTAATGAAGCTTTAGTATTAGGTTCAGAAAACCCAGAATTGCTGAAAATTGGAGACAAGTTCAAAGAAGCTTTCATGTTAAAATAGATTAAGGTAGCCACTAAAACCTAGTGTAAATAGAAGGGCCAACGTACTTTGGGTTTTTAAAAAATTTTGTGTATCTAAGAAGTTCCATTTAAGTTATACCTGTGTGCTCTGTGAGGGGGGGAAACTTTAAGTCAAGCAGAGCATGGAACAGAAGAGCTGGCAGCAGAGAGTAAGGCCTGAAGGTCTGATAAAGAGTGTGAGCTAAGCAGAAGTTCCTAGCAAGTGAAACCATAGTTTGGGGCCCAAACAACATAACCACAATGGATCCTGAGAAGGTAGAGGCCAAGAGACCTCTGAATGGTAGGATGGTGAGATATGCCATCTAACATGCAACACTTTTGAGAATGAAAGAGGATGCTATTTATAATCTCACCAGGACAACAGACACAAACTGGGATCATCTCTGCAAAACGTGGGGTTATGTTTCCTTGACTGACAGGAAGATGCTGGATGTACCATAGGAGATTATGATAGTTGAAAGAAAATTAGGCAAACTGTAGTTCACCAGGTGGGTCAGAAGTCCAGTGACCATACCTCTTGAATTTTCTGGACCAGTTTTGAAACTTGATGTTTTAGATTTCAAACCAACATTAGTATTTCTCCCATATTGTTAAAACCCTCAGAAATCTCTTGATCAAATGTGTGGGATACCATATTGCATCAGGGTCAGCATGGTCTCAGTACGCAGACAGACCTCAGTAAGAAGAATGGCTCTAGTATTTTTCTAGCTGTGTGATCTATCGCAACCTGTTTCCTTGTCTGTAAACAGGGACAAGAATAAGTACTTTTTCAGCTGTTGTAACGATTGAATTAGATGGTGTATGCAAGTGTGTGGTATGGTGTTTGACATGTACTCAATAACTCTTTCTAATAGCTCCCATGGTGCAGAATCTTTTTTTTTTTATAGGAGTATGGTTGACACATAATGTTACATTAGTTTCAGGTGTACAATATAGTGACTCAATGACTTTATATGTTATGCTGTTATGCTATGCTTACGACAAGTGTAGCTACTATCTGCCACCACAGAACGCTGTTATAATACCTTTGGCCATATTCCCCATGCTGTATCTTCCATTCCTGTGTGGAATCTTTTAAACTAAGACAGGACACAAAAATATTTTATCAGTTTCTTTGTCTTACTGGATTCATTTATTCAATAGATATTATTAAGCTCCTGGTACATGATAGATACTCTGCTAGACACCAATCTTAAGAAAAGAAAACCATCTTGGCCTCAAACTCACAGAGATTTCAGAATAGTAATAAGAAAATAACAGTGAGGAAACAGAATATTAAATAAGGAAACAATCATATGTAAAATTTCAACTGGGATTTCCATTACCTATTCTGTACCTGTAAGTGTAGGATTTGACTGAGTCTTGGAGAACGGCACAAATTTCCCAGTTCCTGAGAAAATTTGTGTTGAAAAGATCATTCTGATTGAGGTTTCAGAACAGAATGGAAGGGTAGTATCATCAGAGTGGCTGTGAGTCTTCCATTTTGCTTAAGAAAGAGATGATTCTAAATTTTTCTTCCAGAAAATAAGGTGATCATACCACCAAACATATAACCTGCTAATGAGATAACAGCGTGTGTGGGGTTCATTGGATCAAAGAAGCAGACTGATGTCTTCAATATTTCTTTGTTAGGTAGCTGCTCAAGTAGATCTAATCATGCACATTCATATTTTAAGGAAATTTTCTACTTAGAATAGTATTAGTTTATAATCATGTGTTATTTATTCAAAGGCAAAAATGGTTAACAGCAGAGGAAAAAATTTAGGCATAAGAGTTTAAAAGCAATATTTAAGTCAATATTAAATATAAATTTAATAATATATATATAATATATATTTATAAATATATAAATATATTGCCCTGCTCTATGTAGAGAATTTGAATATTACATGGATTAGGTGTTCAGAGAAAGTTCATGTCTCAAATTTGTCTTTAGAACAAGTTATCATGAAATCAGTTTGAATATAGATCCTCCTTAGCAACTCTCTCTGATAAACTCTCAATGATTTTATAACTTTGACAATGGTTTAATCTAACTCCATATTCAGAAATGAGAGGGGGCAAGGGAATGTTTTCTTCAACTTCATTTACACTTACCCTCTTAACGATTTTTAAATTTTTTTTAAGTTCATCTATTTTGAGACAGAGAGTGCAAGTGGGAGAGGGGCAGAGAAAGAGGGAGAGAGAGAATCTCAAGCAGGCTCCACACTGTCAGTCCAGAGCCCAACCTGGGGCTCAATCTCATGAACTGTGGGATCATGACCTGAGCCAAAATCCAGAGTCAGATGTTTAACTGACTGGACAACCCAGGTACCCCTCTTAATATTTAAACACATGGGGGCACCTGGGTGGCTCAGTAGGTTAAGCATCCAACTTTGGCTCAGGTCATGACCTCACAGTCCATGGGACCAGGTCGGGCTCTATGCTGACAGCTTGGAGCTTGGAGCCTGTTTCAGATTCTGGTCTCCCTCCCTCTGTGCCCCTCTTCTGCTTTCTCTCTCTCTCTCTCTCTCTCTCTCTCTCTCAAAAATAAATAAATATTTTTTAAAAATAACAAAAAACTTTAAACACATGAATGAAGACACTTTGCAGGCAGTGTTGAAACCTTGTGGAATGTGGAGATCTCGGGCAGCCAGCAGCTAGGGAAGAGGGCAAGACAGAGCCCATGACAGTGCCTAACAGGAACATATGTGACAGTGTGACATCCACTTACATGTGTTCTGCTAAGCATCTTTTTTATACACCACCCATCAGCAAAATATTCAAAAAAGAAATGGACCTCAAAGCAGTCAATGTTTTATCAAATGCTTCAAAAAAGAAAATATGTTCATGGTGCTACATATCTCATCCCAGTCTGTCTATTGTCGGATCCTGATAGTCAAGAAAATGAAATTCTGTGAAACCATTTTTTCCCTGCACTTCTTAGTCATGCTCACTTGTAGTAAGATGCTGGATACCATGTGACTTTAAAGTCTTGCAAATTATGCTCCTTATTTTGAAGACCATTATAGCCTATAGTTTTTATCTTATTTTATTTTGTTAAATATTTATTTTGAGAGAGAGAGAGAGAGAGTGAGTGGGCACATGCACAGAGAAGGGGCAGAGAGAGAAGGAGAGAATCCCAAGCAGGGTCCATGTTCAGCACAGAGGCTTGGGGCTCAATCTCATAACAGTGATATCATGACTTGAGCCGAAATCAAGTAAGTTGCTTAACCAACTAAGCCACTCAGGTGCCCCTATAGCCTATGGTTTTTAAATTTCAGAGTGAAGCTGACCTTGGTTTGAACTCTCCACTCACTAACTGTTTGACCCTGAGCAAAATACGTAACGCTTTAACCTTCCATCTGTCCGTCAAGCAGCTAAAAGTGAAAAAAGACACCTATCTCATAGGATTGTTGAAAGAATTAAATGAGATAATGTAAGGAAGATTCTTTGCAATAAGGTGCACTATAAATTACTAATAATATAAGTAATAAATTGGACCTTAATAACTGAAGTGTTAGATAACAGATTTTTATCACTGAAAATTGCCACAGTGTAACTTCTGATCCAGAAAATAGCCACCAATTTACTTCATTTGAGGAGATAGACTACAAGCCCCATTTCTACGTTGTTCACCATTGAATCCCAAGTGACTCATACAATGTTCAGAACATATTATATGCTTAATAAATTGTTGTGGAAGAATTAACAAATGAATTGCCCAAGCTGAAAGAAACCTTGTTTTATAACCAAGCAGCATCAGTCCATGTAACAAACTACTGATCAACAATCAGAGCAAGATAATTAGAAAGCTATTCTAGCAGTCAAAGGCTATAACATTTCCTCAAAGGACATGTCATAATATTTAGTTTAGACATGGATAGATAGGATGATCAATAATTTATAGCTGTAAGCCTGTTTTCTAATATGTATCATTTATTTGGTAGCTTAAATAGGTTTATGATTCCTTTGATTTCTTTTTATATCCAAGTCAAATATTTAGTGATATTATACTCATAAGAGAAACAAAAAAGTCTATTTCTCCTGTTTGGATCATTTTTCTTTTCTACAGCAGCTGGTTATGTTTGTAATAATATATTGCCCTTCAGGCATCTCCTGTGTGCAGAGCTCTCTGTACGGTGATTAGAATGTGTCTGGTCCTGCAATGGAAAGTATCCCAAGTTCTGTGAACTCCACTTTGTACTTTGTGCCCTGATCTCACTTCAACGTGGAGGGCAATGAACTTCAAGTTAGTGCCTCGCTCTAGTCATACACATATTTGTTCATTATTGGTCACAGATTTATTCACCCAAGATATTCGAGGACAAATAAATACAACTCAGTAAGGTATCTTTTAGATTTATTTATGATGAAAACTACCACATGTTTGATAACCATTCTTTAATTAGGGCAATAGTTTGTAACGTTCCCTTTGTTTCACATTTAAAACACATTTGTTTTCCATTATGAAACAGTTTGTAAAAAGCACTGAACTAGAAATTTAACTGTAAACAAAATATGTTTTCACCTTAGTCCAGCACTGTTTGATAAAGCATGTTTCATGGGCAATTGTACCTATCATTTCCAGAGAGTATGGAGAAGTACCACCTCCCCTCTAATTTCGCCTAAGCAATGCCTGCCTTCTGTGGAGGAAGTATAGAGGGTAATGGAAGATCTGCAAGAACCTGTGATAAACTAAGAACACTGATATCACCAAACAGATATGTGGAGTGAAAATAATGGTAAGGAAAACATACATACTGGACACACTCGGCCCCATAATTATATATATGTGGTTTATCATTTTATGATCAATACTATAAAAGACAGAAACAAACAGGAGAATTTACACCTCAGTTAACAGAGAATCCAAAATTGGACTTTAAATAAATATAATTAATATTTTTCAAGAGGAAAGACCTAAGAAGAAACAGTTAACAATTACAAAAATGAAGATAAATAAAGGAAAAGATAAACATTCTAAGAATGTTTAAACAGAAATTTATTGTCTCACAGTTCTGGAGGCCAGAAGTCCATAATCAAAGTGCTCGCATGCTTCCCTTGAAATCTGCAGGGGAGAAGCTTTTCTTGCCTCTTCCTAACTTATGGTGGTTTACCAACAATCTTTGGCATTCTTTGACTTGCAAATGTAGTACTTTAATTTTTGCTTGTCGTCACACACAGCCTCATGTATCTGTTTCCTCTTCTTACAAGGACGCCAGTTGTATCTTGAATTAAGGGTTCTCTCTACTCCAGCGTGATCTCATCTTAAGTGATTACACCCACAATGACCCTGTTTCCAAATAAGATTATATTCTAAGGTACTGGAGTTAGAACTCCAACATCCGTAGCATACACTATGTTCATGGAACAGAAGAGTCAATATTGTTAAGATCAATCTCCCCAAATTGATCTATAGATCTAATGCAAGCCAATTAAAATCTACGTAGCTTTTTTTTTTAAAGAAAGTGACAACTTGAATCTAGTATAGAAATGCAAAGGAACAAGAATTTACAAACAATATTGAAAAAGAATAGTCAGAAGACCTATATTGCATGGTTTCCAGACCTAGGATAAAGCTGCAGTAATCAAGACAGTGTGGTAATAAAGGACAGATAAGTAGACCAATAAAACAGAATAGAGAACACAGAAGAGTATCCAATACATATTGGGTGAAATTATTTTTGACAAAGCTACCAAAGTAATTCAAAGAATAAAAGGTTAATTTTCAACAAACGGTATGGGAACACTGGAATATTTACATGGAAAAGTACTTTTTCCTTTTCTCACACCATACACAAAATTAATCCAAAAATGGACCATAAACTTAAATGTAAGAGCTAGAACTGTAATGGAAATTATTTTCACAGCCTTAGGAATCAGTGAAAATTTCTTAAAAAGAATACAGAAAGCACTAAATATAAAAGATAAGATTATTAAATTTGAGTTCATCAAAATTTAAAACTTTTGGTTGTTAAAAGAAACCATAAAAACCACTGAGTGGGAGAAAATATTTATAACACATAACTTACAGAAGACTTGTATCCAGAATATGTAAAGAACTAAACTCAATGATTAAAAAAAAAACAGAAAAAAAATTTTTAATGGGGAAAAAGTAAGACTGTTCTATTTATTTATTTATTTATTTATTATTTGAGTATAGTTGAGGCACAATGTATATTAATTTCAAGTATACAACATAGTGGTTGAACAAGTTTACAAATTATTCTGTGCTCACCACAAGTGTAGCTACTGTCACCATACACTTCTACAATATCATTGACCTTATTCCTTATGCTATGCTTTTTTTTCCCATGACTTAATCATTCCATAACTAGAAACCTGTATCTGCCATTCCCTTCACCCATAATAAAGTCTTGTTTAAAAAAAAAAAGGACAAAAGGAAAGACTCTTACAAAAAAGATACCCATATATCTAATAAGTATATGAACATGGGATCAACATCATTACTTGTCAGAAAACTATAAATTCAAGTGACAAGATAACATTTTACATCAAGCAATAGGAACTTGAAAACGACTGACACTACTAAATTTTAGTTAATATGCAGACCATCTGGAACTCTTCTATATTGCTAGTTTGGGGGTAGAATGTTAAAGCTGCTTTGTAAAACTGTTTGCCAGTTTCTTGAGCAGTGAAATATACATCTATCTTATGACCCAGCATTCTACTCCTAGTTGTTTATCGAGAAAAATGAAAACATATGTCCATAGAAAGCCTTCTAAATAAATTCTCATACCAGCTTTATTCATAACTGTGAAAAACTGTATGCCCAGGTATCTATCAACAGGAGAATTAATAAACTGTGCAATGTTCATATTATGGAATATTACTTAGCAACAAAAGGAATGGACTACTGAGTATTCAATAAATATTAAATCCCAAACACAAAATACTGAGTAAAAGAAGCCAGGCACAAAAAAATGTATGTGGTGTATGATTCCGTTTATATGAAGTTCTAAAACAGGTAATAGAGACCAATCAATGATGATAAAGAACAGAACCGTGAAAGCTTCTGCAAGAGAGATTGACTGAAAGGGGCACAATGGAACCTTCTGAAATGATAGAATCGTTCAGTATCTGGATAGGATGTAAGTTATCTGCGCATGTGTCAAATTTGATCCAACTATTTGCTTAAGTTCTGCACATTTCACTGTAGGTAAATTATACCTTAGTTTAAAAAAATCATAAAGTAGGGCTGGAAAAAATAACAGAAAACGATTCTGGTATTATGAAAGATCATTGGTGACCTTAGGCTGAATAGTTTCTGGAACATATTAACAAAGCATTCTTTACTAGACTGTGGCTTTAGTGAAAGCTGAGAATACAAAGAACTTTGAGATAACATGATGGGTATTGTTAAAATGCTGATAGGCAGAAGAGAGGATAAGGAGATTCTTTGGCATGAGTCTTGCCAAATTTGTCAAACAGCAGCATGGAATGGAAATAGAAGAGAGTGAAAGTCCCTCCCAAATTAACTGCCTGATGAACAGTTTTGATTTGGAAGAGATTTATCAGCAGTAGAAGCTTCCTGACAGCCACCGACACCAGAGTAGCAGTTCTTATGATCTCAGGGTCAGAAATATTGATCTTACATGTCTTGAGTAAGTCTGGGTTTTTCAGAGTCTAGCTTCCAAGAACAACAGGATTTCTCTGGACCAATGGGATCATAATTCCAACCAAGGATTTTAGGGACAAGCCACCCTGACAGCAGTCCCACAGTATGGGTTGGCACTCTTGGTAAGCAGGTGAGATAAGAATTTAGGTACTTCAAGTCTTGGGTCATTCATTTGTTTGTTATCTTATTCAACAAACATTCATGTGCCAGGCATTCTGGTTGGTGTTCAGGGCATGGCAAGAAATGACTATCTAGCAACTTGTCATTTAGAATGAGAACAAGGTAGCTTGTTTACACACTATGAGCATAGGACTGGTAATCTCGGTAGGCCTAGAGAAGAATAGCGTTTGAGTCTGAAGAGAATGAGAGAAAATATATACATCAAAAGGAAGCCCAGGAGATTATGAAAAAACATAGCTTTTTCTTCTATTTGTTTTTCTTTCTTGCCTTCATCAATTCCCAAGTCCTATCACCACTCCATGTGAGCATTATCCACCACTGCCCATTCCACTGACGACTCATACTACATTGTGATAAGACTCAGGCTTGGAGCTCTGATGGAAGCAGTAGAGTGAAGATTCAGGTTAGCTATTTTTATGAGGAGCAGGACTGATGACAGGTAGGAGTCACAAATTGAGAATGGGGGTAAGGAGAAGAAATTATGATAACAACAGGCAGTAGCTTAACATTTTTCCTTTCTTCCCTTCTCCTTTTCTACTGTTATTTCCCACACAATTCCAAGCTCTCTAGAGTAAGGCATAGCAGGAGCAGGAACTGGACAAAAAGGAGCATGAGTATGAGTCCAGGACATAAACCTGAATATTAGTGGGGCCAAGCCTGGCCACGCACCTATTTGAGGGGTTGAGCTGGCAGTGAAACGACAGGGTTGGTAGTAGGATTGATTGGCCAAGAGAAAGGCACGAAGTGAAGGAGTTGCAGAAAGAAGGAGGTGTCACAGAAGCCACCACTAGGATAGTGTCAGAAAAGCGAGCCCTTAGCTGGCATGCGTCCATGACAGTGCATATACGTGCATGAAATGTACATACATGGTGACTCTAACATAGCTTTCATAAGCTCGGGTATTCTTGTACAAGCAGGAAGCAATAAACGGTTCGATTATTTTTCATTTTTCTCTTTTTACACATAGAAGAACAGCTTTCAGCAACTGGCATTAGGTCACACAGCTTGGACATGGCTTGATATCTTTTAAAATAAGTCTATTTCTTTTGGGCTTAAGACTAAGCCAATGTTAATGGTTGTGGTTTCATATTCAGTAGAGTTTTACCTAAAATTATTTGCAAATAATTTTTTAATTTAATGAAAATATACTTTCCAAGTGCTTTTTAACTTAGGCAAGGTCTCTCTCTCCCTCTTTTTCTCCCTCTCTCTCTTTCCCTTTCTATCTCCCCTTCTTCTCATAACACCTTCTTTCATTATCATCTATAAATAACAAAATTTACACATATGAGTAATGGACAGCAGAAAGAAGGGTCAATATTTTTTAACTCTATTGGAAAAATCTTACAATTATTTAGTCATCCTTTCATGATCTTGGTATTAATTTACACTGATTACATGTACATATCTGTGTGCTATCATGATCAGCATTTACACCTACCACCATATTGTAAGTTTCCTGAGGACAAGAATTCTGCCATCATCCCTTAATTCATCCCTCCATGCCCAGCACCTCATCACTCTTGAGTGGTGTTCTTGAAACGATCAATGCAAGATTTGCAAAGACAGATATATTCAAAAGAAGAAAAGAATGATACCTGCAGGCACTAGGGAAATACAAATTAAAATGACAATGAGATACCACTAATATACCCCTACCTGTATCACTAGATAGATTATTTACTTCCAGCATACTTATTAGAGGTGCTAATGTGAAGAATTCTGGTGGTATCTAGAGCTGATGAGGCAAGTATGGGACTCTCAGAGATGCTGCTGAGAACAGATAATGTAGAGCCATTCTAGAAAAACATTGGCAGTTTCTTTTAAATTTAAACACACACCATATCACCCAGCAATCCTACACCTACATATTTACTTAAAAGAAATGAAAATTTGTATTCAAACAAAAACCTGTACATGAATGTTTATGACAGCTGTATTCATAATAGCTAAAATGGAAATGACTTAAATGTCCTTCATAAGTCGTATGTCCATACAATGGAGTACTATTCAGCAGTAAAAAAGCAAATCACTCATACTTGCAAAAACTTGGATAAATTTCCAGGCATTTTCTTAATGAAGGAGCCAGTCTCAAAAAAATACACACTACATCTTCCATTTGTGTGACAGTCTCAAAAAGACAAAGTTACATGACAGAGAATAGATCAGTGATGGCCAGGATTAGGTGAGGAGGAGGGTGTGATTACAAAGGGGCAGTATGAGGTAAATTTTGGGGGTAACAGAACTGTTCTGAATCTTGTTGTGTTGACAGATACACAAATATATACATGTGTTAAAATTCATAGAGGTCAATTTTCATGTATGTTAATGTAAAAATAATATTAAAATAAATTATAAAATCTAAAACACTAAAGAAATGTAAAGCATTTTGGGTGTCTGGGTGGCTCAGTCAGTTAAGTGTCTGTCTTCAGCTCAGGTCATGATCTCTTGGTTCGTGAGTTTGATCACCGCGTAGGGCTCTGTCCTGACAGCTCAGAGCATGCAGTCTGCGTCAGATCCTGTGTCTCCTGCTGTCTGCTCCTCCCCCACCCACATTCTGGCTCTCTCTCTCTCTCTCTCTCTCAAAAATATAAACATTAAAAAACTTAAAAAAAAAGAAATGTAAAGCATTTGTAACTAGAACTGGAAATATAAACTAAATACATCCAACCAAACTTCAACCCCTGAGGGACTGCTCTCCACCGGAAGATTACAAATTGCATCTCTTTAGCTCATGGCAAATTTAGAAATGTGCCCTGATGTAAGTTTCCATTGTATCTATATATTAGTCTGTGTGTAGATGGCTCAGTAATGAGCGCCAGTTCTTATATACTTCTTTTTCTTAAGGTTTTATTTTATTTTTGAGAGAGAGAGACAGAGCATGAGCAGGGGAGGGGCAGAGAGAGAGGGAGACACAGAATCTGAAACAAGCTTTAGGCTCGGAGATGTCAGCCCAGAGCCCGACTTAGGGCTCAGACCCATAAACCATGAGATCATGACCTGAGCCGAAGTTGGAAGCTTAACCGACTGAGCCACCCAGACATCTCTCTTATATACTTCTAATGCCCCTGATGACAAACCAAATAAAAGACAGGACTGGCATTACCCAACTGTCAATACCCATATTTTATTTTCACTGTGGATGACCATTTTGTGCAGGTCATGTGGCTTACAGGGATTGCTTTTTTCTTTCTTCCTATGGATCTAGAGTCTAGATTGCAAAGTCTGTATGAATTAATGTGTGAACTGTGTGTGCATGAGCCTGTGTGGTGTCTGTGGTGTGTATACATGCTCAAAATAACTAGATGAATCCATCATTCCGCACCTATAACTGCTTCGGGACATTTTTAAGGAGCCAAGACCCAAAATGTCAAAGTTGACATTGCACTATCTTGCTGTAGGAAGCAATTCTTACTCATCCACCTGCTGCCAGAGAGGCTAAACAGCTGTACTCCAACTTCAGAAACTAAAAATGTTCTTTTGGGGACACTGTGTCTTTGAGAATGCTAGATAAAGGGAGAGGAGTGAGTCATCAGACAACAATACCTCTGTGGGAGAGGTGTGGATATTCCCTTAAGAAGTGTCCAGGGACATTTGAGGGGAAGTCTGAAGGACAGGCACTAGGGACCAGGGTCTGTCTACAAGCGCACACTGGAGAGAGGGTTAATTTTGATATGTGTTCTCTCCTCTTGGAAAAGAGCTATCAGGCATCTTATAAGCCATATAGCTTTGTGTTTACATCCTGTGTATTTGTTTCCCTTAGTGGACCTCAGCCCTTCAGTGAGGTCTGAGATGCCCTCCTACATTAGTGTTGTGTGGCAAGAGAAAACAGACATGAGAGTGGGCAGGGAGAGAATGTGTGTGCAGCTCCACATGCTCCCTTGCTCCTGTGCCACAAAGAGAAGGGATGCAGGATGGCAGGGGGCCCATGGTCATCAAGTAAGTGGTGGCTCTCTTCTGGGTCTGCTGAGAGCTGTGGTCAGCTCTCTGTGGTCAGCTGTCAGTGGCTACATCTAGGAGTAGACTTGAGACACACCCCTTTCATTGTTTAAAACTGCAGAGCAGCATTTCTCAAGGGACATCTACAGACCTGGGGACTTACACTGTAATATAAGTGCAGATTCCTAGGCCTTACTTCACACATGCTGTATCAGAACATCTGCAGGTGCAATGGAGAAATCTGCATTTTAAAATCTAGCTCCCAGGCAATTCTCATGCAGCATAAATTCTGAGATTTTTGTCCTCAAGGTGAAAGTAAGGGCCACCTTTTCTCTCTTTTCTTCTTCCCTATTCTTTCTCTTCTTCCTTTTCCTCCTTCACTTCCCCTCCTTCCTTTTTCTCCCCCACCTCATTTTTATTATAATTATTATTCTTATTGTTATCTTTACCCGAGCAATGAGAGGGTAGGGATTTTTCTACAACAGACTAATTTACTTATGAACCAAAGATCTAAAAACAGCTATGAAAAGTAGTATTGCCTAGACCCTCCTGTTACCCTAATTAGGGATGAAAAGTTTCTGCATTGCGTACTTCCAGAAGAGAATATCATTTCTATAATTAAGGATGCTGACTCCAGGGAGCAGCCATGATGGAAGAATCATTTTATACAGTCTTATAGAAAATTTCTCCCTTGGTGAAGAAGGTTCGCATTAGTTATGTGAACCCAATAAATGTATCTGTCAGCAAGAAGAGCAGTAATAATTCTGTTTACATGTGTTTTTATGTGCAGTCATTTTCAAAAATTAAGTTTCACGCCCTAAGTATATTGTTATAATACATGAATATTTCATAATCTGGAATGTTTCCCAAATATTTTGGATTGGTAACACCACTTTTTTTTTTGACATTGTAAAACCCATCTTCGCTCTTCTCTGAGTGACTCAGGTTATAAATTTCAAAAATATTCAGGGTAGTTGTACTACATTTTTAAATTTGATGCTTTATACTTTTTAATGGCTAAAATGTACCCTTGGTCTTGACGGGGGGGAAACAGTAATAAAAATATGAAACAGTTGAACTCAGAAGGAAGAAAAGTGTATCTCTTCCGAATATGCAGGAGTTTCCTAAGTCCAGGTTGAAATTGCTACTTATTATATGCTACATCCACAAGCATTCACTGTGCATTATGTTCAGTTCTCTTAGAAACCAAGTGTGTTAGAGAAAACTTTACAGAAGCACTTTGGGAGAAATTCTTTTTGATTTAAACTAATATCTTTGTAGGTTTAAAGCCTATTGGGTTAGAGAATATTAGTTTAGAGACATTTGTTTTATTTTAAAATTATACCCTGACATCTTGTAACTTTGATGTATTTATTGACTACCTCCTATGTGCTCCACAAAAAAATATTCAATGAGTGGATGATATTTTTTAGGTAATTAAAAACACCTGCATATATTGAGTGCCAGGCACTTGACATAAAATAACTCTTTATCATTACATCCTAACATTCTCTTTATTCCCATTTTACAGATAGAAATACGGATAGTCAAAGAAGTTACAACTTGCCTAAGCTCCCATAACCAGGGAGGAAAGCAGCTGGATGTCAGGCTCAGGTCTGCATATCCCAAAGTCTTTATAATTTTCCTAGTGTGCCAGTGACTTCTCAAAGGCAGATAAAACAATGCTGAAGTCCGGGTGCCTGGGTGGCTTAGTTGGTTGAGCATTGGACTCTTGATTCCTGTTCAGATTACTTCTCATGGTTCGTGAGATTGATTCCCACATCAGGCTCCATGCTGAGCATAGAACCTGCTTGGGATTCTCTTTCTCCCTCTCTCTGCCCCTCCCCCACTCATACTAGCTGTCTCAAAATAAATAAATAAACATTAAAAAAAACACAATGCTAAAATCAATAGGTCTGTTCCATTTCAAATTTGCTTAAATGCATCATTCTGAAACATATTTCAAAAGTTTTAAGATAAATAAATATTATTTTATCACTATAATTGAATAAATGATAAAAATATCATTTGCTATAAGTTATGAATATCACTCTGAAGAAAAAATAAAGAATAAAAATGGATGAGTGGTCTCTTCCTTAGGCTCCCATAAGGCCCTTCTAAGAAATGGACTCCAACTGCAATACTGTTTTATATTTTCTGAACTATAAGAATATAATTTAAGGGGCACTTGGGTGGCTCAGTCAGTTGAGCATCTGACTCATGATTTTGGCTCAGGTCATGATCCCAGGGTAAGGGATTGAACTTCCCATCAGGGTCCATGCTGAGTGTGGAGCCTGCTTAAGATTCTCTCTCTTTCCCTCTGCCCTTTTCCCCTACTTGTGTTCTCTCTCTCTCCAAAATAAAAAGTCAATAAAAAATATAATTTAATAATGTTTTTTAATTTAACAATTCCACCATTAAAATCATAACTCAGAGTAGAAGAACTAATTTGTAAGAGTATGACCTATCTGACAGGTCATTGACAATTACCCTAACTCTGCTTTTTTGACTTTTTGAAATGGTTTTATTAGTAATTATTGCAGTGTTATTTATACTAACAAAAAATGAAGAATCCAGGAGCAGTTTTGTTTTAACATGTTTTTATCACATTTTTATCATATGTTTTTAACATTATTTTCAGGTGATAAAGCATATACAATGTGGCTTTCACAGTGGATCCTTTCTTCTCTAAGGGACTCTGGTGATTAACTTCCAGGAAAGAGGGACCCACATGGCTATAACTATTGGTTCTCAGCCTTGGAGACTCTGGGATTCTATCCTTACCTAATTCCTTACCTCCTCAGACCCCTACTGTGTGAGGATAAGGCATCATAATGATGAATATATAATTTGAGACTTAACAGGGCGCCTGGGTGGTTCAGTCGGTTAAGCATCCAACTTCCACTCAGATCATGATTTCACGGTTTGTGGGTTCAAGTTGGGCTCTGTGCTGACAGCTCAGAGCCTGAAGCCTGCTTCTGATTCTCTGTCTCCCTCTCTCCCTGTCCCTCCCCAACATGTGCTCTGTCTCTCTGCCTCTCAAATATGAATAAATGTTAAAAAAATTTTTTTAAACAGTACCTATTCTCTGCCCAAAGCCCTTTCTATTTGTAAAAAGATCTTTAATGTTTTGATTTTATTTATACATTTTAATCATGTTTATGTTTCTTTTTCACTACAAACTGGTAAGGTTAAATAATTAGACTATAGCCATATAGCAAGCAAGTGGTAAAGCTGGGATTTTGACCCGAGTTCATCCAACTGCAAAGCCTGTGCATTTTAGGGCTTGTCTGCTTTTGTTATTATTCCCAGCTTTTGTATGCTATGATTTTACTAAGCCCAGGGCATATTTTGAATTTGTGTTTTTTTTCCTAAGAAATTCCTGACATCAGTTTGTTGTTTTTGACTTGCCTTTTTCTCTGAAGTACCAAGTAATGAAAAATAATCAGTTAATTAATGGTTCCAGACTCAATCAACTTTTTAAGCATGCTAAATAATAAAATAATTCACATGGGTTGGGGGAAGGGAGTAGAGAAGAGCAGAAACAACTAAAATTTGTTTAAAGCACCATTTGCTTTTATTTCAACCCAGCAATGTTGGATTTTTAAACCACAGTATAGTTCTTTTGTCCATTTAAGCTTTTGTTGGTTATTTTTTTTTCAAAATTTTTATTCTGTTGGGTTTTGTTTGTTTGTTTGTTTTGCTTTACAAAACACAAGATTGATTAGTTCTTCTGGAGATAGGCTTTTGCCATAAGTCTCTGTGAAAATACTATACTTACTGTAATTTTTTATTGGTTTATGTCTGTTCAGTCCTTTAAATTGTAAAATTTAGGATATGTAAAAAAATTTATTTTTGCATGAAGGATGAATTCTTGCAATAGGAAAAAGGCTGTATCTCATTGAGATATGGGATATAAGAAAGGTAGACGTTATGGGGAAAACTCACACGGAGTCAGTACACTACTCCAAGATGGTAAACAACTTCAAAATGGTGTCTGTAAACCAGGTTGTTCCTGGCTTAGGCTGTTTAAAATTTCTTTTTAAAGTAGAAAAGTCTACTAATCCCAAGCAATATGTCTCAATAGATCTATGAATGTCACCAGTTTCATAACTAAAAAAAAAAAACCCAACAACAACAGCATGTTCTGGTGTTCATTTCTTTTTTTACTATCTGTGTTTATGCCTCATTAGGCCATACAGGAAATCTGCTACTTGTTTATATTGCTGTGCCTTGGGAAAAGACAAAGAGACAACATTTTTTCTAAAGCTTTTCACATTTTTCTGCCTCTTATTATAACTCCCCCAAAATCATCTTTATAAAGATTTTTCAAAAGTTCTGTCACTTCAAAAGAGTAGTTTGAATCTCTTGTTAAAAATTGAATTTAAGGAACCAGAGCCATATTGGAGAGTTTCGTTTAATTTTGTAATAATTTTGGAAAATATTTTCCTTCTACACTTTATTCAGGAGAAAACTGCAGCTGGATTTCAGCAGAAATAAAGTAAAAGCAAGAACAAATAACTTTTGTGATTAATTAGATGCTTATTAAGCGTCTTTCATCTAAGACATTGCCCTACTCTTTCTGTAGTGCAGACTTCGTTTTTTTCTTGCTCCTTGAAAACTGTCACTTCCTGTCGCCTCCCTAGTTTGCCTCTACTTGGCTGTAGTCATTTTAGCCTTTCACCAAACTTCATAAACAGCCATATTCAGCACATGTATGCATGTTTTTATGTGCCTATGTATATGCACCTTTTTTTTCAATTTTTATTTATTCACTTTTGCATGTGACCCCCTTTTCAATGTTTATTTATTTATTTTAAGAGAGACAGAGAAAGCATAAGTGGGAGAGGGGAAAAAAGAGAAAGAAAGAGAGAATCTCAAGCAGACTCTGCATTGTCAATGTGGAGCCTGATGTGGGCTCAATCCCATGAACCATGAGATCATGATCTGAGCTGATATCAAGAGTTAGATGCTTAACTGACTGAGCCATCCAGGCTCTCCTGTATATGAACTCTTTTAATGTATTTTAAACTCTGTGAAGAGAGAAACTTTGTCTTTCCTTGACCTTAAAAACTTGTCTATATATGGTATTCTCTTCATCTGTCACTGATTGATTAAAAAAAATACTCCATATTCCTCAGTTCTCATAAGTAAAGCAAGGAAAAGAATACCCATCTTATCCCAAAAGACTTTATTGTCACTTTTAATCACTTGATCAAATCCTTATTTTTATCATGTTAGGTAAATGTTAGATTAGTCTTCCAAGTGAGAAGTTATATTAACTATTAGAGACCCATGTCATTTAAAGCAAATATAAAATTAAAATATAAAATCCATAAGAATTCTAATTTCACACACACACACACACACACACACAATGTGTAGTCAGTCATGGGAGCTTATGTAATATAAATCCTGCTAAAACTTAGCTAGTTTGTTCACTTCAAGATGGATAATGTGTTAGCAATATAATAGAGGGATTTTGTGCTACGTAAACCAAGAATTCAGAATGCAAACCATTGCACCCACAAGATAGGTTTGTTTTATCTGAGCTTGGAAGAAAAGGACCTATGAAAACAAACCAATTTGCTTCCAGTCCAAATTATCAACTGGAGATATTCTTCAGCAAATACCAGAAACAGATGTGAATGCCTTTTCTCCATGACTGCAAGCCAGTAAATGATTTCTTGCCATTTTTTCCCTTTATGATAAAACCTCAAGCTCCCATCCACACCAGGAGAGAGGAAAACCCCAGAAGAAATATAATACTATTTGGATCGATTTTTTTTCATCTTCCCTGTAGACACTGGATGTGTTACCAGGTCTCTCAACTGTGGATTTTATACTGACAATGTTTTTAGGATATTGCCTCATTAGAACATATTTTCCTCAGTCTGCAAAAGGAGCTTGCTTTCCGAGTTTTGGAGAGTTGACACATCAAGCATCTTTCCACTTTTAAAAGGGAGCAGGCCCATGTAAGAATTATTTGATGTTCCAAAATGACTGAATTTTCTTTTGAGAATGATTTATTGTTCTGGAGCTGGTATTTTCCAAAAGAAGCTAGTGTGCTAGCTTTTGAACCTTTGGAAGCATGAGTTCAAATTTGGCCCACAGTAAGCGGCAAGCAACATTTGGCCTGGTCTCAAACTATTCTCTGGGTTTCTACATCATCATACCCCACGCACAACTCAACACCATTAACACAACTGAAAACATCTGCTGGACAAAGATCTCAGATTTGGGAAGAAAGGATAGCCAAATACTCTCAATATCTCACTATTAGAAAACTGAAACTTACCACTGATGTTCAAAAGCAAAGTCAGGAAACTATTTGAGATTCACACGGATTATAAGACCCTGGCCAAGGGGTTCTAGAATTCTTTTTTCAAATCTGGATTTTTTTTTATGATACCATTCACCTATACTTACAACTATTTTCCCACTTGGGTGGGCCCTCTCTGAACCTAAATTTATGAAGCCACATCTCCTCAAAAAGCACATAGGTTGTAGGTTTCAGATTGGTGCAAAATGCCTTTGGTCCTTATGAACATGAACACAACCACAGATGTCCTGGAATGTGGAAAAGGCTTTTATGTGAAAACACCAGAGGATAGAATGATTACAGTTCAAAACTACATGAAATCATTTTCAACAACTTTCTTGTCTTGTCTTTAGAACCCATTTCCCCCACATTCCCCATCCTTTAAAAAAAAAAGAGAGAAAAACATTAAAATTTTGGAGTAACAGATGGAGGGCATTTGAATTAAATATTAAACTTAAAATCATTTCCCGAGAGATTATATGTTTGAAGTTTGACATTTCTCTTAAGTATGCAGTCCATTATTTTATGGCAGCCTGTGAAGGGACCTCAACTCTCAGCTAAGCTGCTCTTATTATACACATTTTGTAGACTAATTCATTTTATATTCTCTTAAAATCCTATAACAGATATATATTCTAGTTTATGTGATTAACAACATTCAAAAGAAAAAAATGGTCATCTTTCTTAAGAAAATGTTCTTATATGAATGCATACGAACAAGTGTACATAGATGTGCATTTAGGACCACGGGTAAAGTAGAAAAGAGGAGAGTTCAAACTTGTCAAGAAGCTTCACCCAATGGAATATGCCAAAAACCCCTTTACTGGGATGTCAAAGTGATGGGCCATTGTGTTTGAGGGACAAGCTCTGAGCAGAGGTGCAGAGGTCATAGGGGGAAATGGTAGAAAGATGCCCTCCTACCAAACCTGTGTGCCAAGTTCCTCCTGGTTGGGTTAACGGCAGAGTCTGATGGTCACACCTTCTTTTTTATAGACTCAGTTCAGTTTAGAATCTGATTGGGAGCACAGAGCAAAAGTCATGCTGTATCAGCATCTGTCCACTGGGGCAAACAAAGTAGGGAAAACAGAGATACGGAGTAACTACAGCAATTTAGTCCATCAAAGGGACTCCCAAGAAATTCCCACAGACCCCCAGCAAGCCCATGGATGACACCGAGCCAGGCCTCAAATTGACTGTTGCTGAGGCCTGAGATGTAAAAGGAAGGGCAAAATAGGCTAGGGATTAGAGCCTAAACTTGAACAGTGGGCACATCCTGGCAGCCTGGCAAAACTCTAATCATGAAATCCAGGAATTTTAGAGCCAGGGGGATAGATATTACCTGTTCTTATTGTCTAACTTTTTTTTTTTTAACTTGAAGATACACAGCAGAGAAGGGCAGAGCTAGCTGCAGAATCTGGTCCTTAACTCCCAGTTCAGTGTTATTTCCCCTGCCTTGTGCTTCTCTGATTTAGTGGATCCTGAATGGTTGAAGCCAATGGCCCCCCTGGCAAAGCCAACAGCAGTACTGGTGAAGCCAATGGCAGGACTAGAGAAACCTCTGGCTAGGACAGGGTTGGCTAGCGCATGGCTCTGTGCCTTGAGGTTTCAAGTAAATGAAGGGCCCATGGCCCTAACTGGCTCATCTGCTTATTTAGGTTTCCTTTGTGTGGTATTGGAATGTGCCTGATTTCCATAGCTTCAGGAAGCTGATAAAAACTGGAGTTTTAAAAAGAAAAATGTATAGTGAATGTGGGGTAAAGGAAAAGACATTTTACAAAAAAAAAAAAATGGTTTCTCAGAAATTAATTTGCCGATTATGAGTTTTCTAAATAATCTTTAAATACTTTAAGTTGGGCCTGAGTCAGCCTCAGACAGTTTTCAGCACTTTGTTAAAAAGTAATGACCTCATGTAACAACACTTCTCTGAGTACTCTATAATAATTCTTATTTATTCCACCTGGATGGGCAACAACCAGTAGATGTGTACCCTCAAAGTGTAAGGAAAATAAAAAGAAGGTTTACATTTTCTGTCTCCTTGAGTAGACAAGTCACAGAATGATAACTGTGGAAGAATTTTAAAACTTTTTCTTAGTGTATGATGACCCTTTCACTAGAATGAGGCAAAGTAAGAAGTGTAGTGATTTTTGTAAGCAAACTTACCTGATTTCAAGCATCTTATTCCTAGACAGCAACTTGTCATTTCATCTAAGAAATGTAGAAAATAGTAGACAAATAGGATTGTTTTTAATGTTATACTTGGCAAAATTAAATACTAACATTTCCATTTATAAGTAATTTCACTTACCTGATCTTCCATTTCCTTATTAATAAGTGAAATAATAATAATTTCCTTATCCATCTCATAAAGATGTTGTGAGGATCAATTAAAATAATAAATATAAGAATAATGTAAATGGGGTGCCTGGCTGCTTCAGTTGGTTAAGCCTCTGACTCTTGATTTTGGCTCAGGTCATGATCTTGTGGTTCTCAGGTTGGAGCCCCAGGTGGGGGTCTGTGCTGACAGCATACAGCCTGCTTGGGATTCTTTCTCCTTCTCTCTCTGCCCCTCCCCAACTTGTGCACATGCATGCACGTGCGCTTGCTCTCTCTCTCTCTTTCAAAATAAATAAATAAATAATCATTAAAAAAGAATAATGTAAATGAATTTAAGTTTTTAATATATAGTTGTGAAGTATTATCATTAAGGCAACCAATTAACTGTGTACTGTTAGGGGAAGGAGGAACACTGCAAACTTTCTAGTTGAGATGAATAGAAATATATTCTATGCAGTAGAATAGATTTAAGTCTATTGATAAGATAAATGCAGTTGGAATTTTTAAGGGGGGGTGCATTTTAGTTAAAGTTCATTTGGGAAAGCTTCATGGAAGCTATGCAATCTGGGAATGTTTTGGCTTTATCTATAGCAGTAGGAGGGGATGTGCTTCTCCACTGAGCAGAACCTCAAGTGTAACAAGAAAGAGACAGAAATAAGCAAACTTACCATGAAGGATGATGAAAGATTGCCAGCTGAAGGACGAAATTCAGTGTTGGGAGAAGTGGCAGATAAATTTCAATACATTAGGTGGAGCCAATTGATAATGACAATGAAAGTCAAAGTCTGGCATTGTCGCTTGCCCTGAAAAACATGAGTCATCAACAATTCCTCTCTCAGAGGAGAAGGAGTGGCAGGTGGACGTGATGCTCATGCACATAATTATCACATAGGACAAAGGGTCTCCTACAATATGACTGTAAATGAAGAAACCATGAAGGTCTCACGGGGTCTCACGGTTAGGAAATTGGATGAAAAACATATACAGCAGAAGTGTCAGAGGGCAGATCTAAGAATTAACAGATGGGAACAGAAAGGGAGAAGAGAATTTCAGAAAGAGCTTAGACCATAGTTTAAATTGTATGAGGACGTCTTAAAAGGTCACTAGAATGTCCACAGCTTTTTCAAGACATGAATTCTATGCCCAGTCCTCAGATACAAGCCAAACTAACCAACTCTTGATATTCCACATCTTCTGTGTAGTTTTGCAATAGACATATTTTCCAAAATACCATCTATTTACTCAAATGAACAAATATATAAACATTGCTAGTATATTTCTCACCAGAAGAGTATCTAGAAAAGATATATAAATGAAAGACTAAATTATAATTATCCTGAATCTTTTCATCTAATTTAATCCTTTTTCTTTCAAATAATAAGAAATAGCAGGTACATCAGCAAAAGCATGAAGTTGGAAAGCAGAAGACCTGAGTTCCTGCCCTAGTTCTGCCACTAATTAGCTAAGAGGGAAAATCATTTAGTCTTTCCGTGTTAGTTTCCTCCTTTTTAAAATTATGAGGTTAAAATATGTTAATCTCTAAGGTTTATTTTTAAATTATGGGGTTAAACAAGTTAACCTCCAAGATTTTTTTTCAGCCTTAACATTTCCCAACTGTAATTTCTTAGTCCTGTGACACTGTAGTGAGTTTTTGACTACCTAGTCTAGGTAGTCATAGATGAAAGTGTTTTGGGAAGAAAGAAATGAAGCTGTCTATAAAACTTTGTAAAACAGGGTCTAGTTTTTTTTTTTTTTAGTTTTGCATAAAGCTATTTTTACAGATCCGTTTCAACATTATTAAGGAGATGAAACCCATGGAATTCACTATTCTAAATAAAATAAATTACTAAATCTCATTTGAATCTATAGATACATACGATAAAGGAAAATAATATTTAAAATAAAATAAAGTGCAATCTGTAAGACCTAACTGTATGAAAGCTATAGCGTTCTTGTTTCCACAAATTCCATTTTCAGAATATTTTTCCATTAGGGATACATACATATAAGCATATATGTATATACACATATATAGACACACAGATGTGCAGAAACTGAATACAAAGTCAATGTTTATTTGTGTGTGTGTGAGTGTGAGATGCATGTACCATAGAAAACAAAGTCAAATAGAGTACTCTCCATCTATGGAGATGTAGAGCCCACCAAACTACTGGAAAGATAATTTTATGTTCACTACTCAGAAAAACAGTCAACTGTTTGTATATTGTATATTAGAGTTTTGGGGTTAAGTAGCAAACTGATGGTTTACCTTGTTTTTAAAGAGAACCTAATATATTTCCCAAATTTAGACTCTTAACAATATATCTTATTAACCCTTGGGAAATTGTTCTGGGAGTATGACCCAATCAAAAGATCAGAGATTATAGTTGATAACAAACAATGAGATGTATTTCTTCTGTGATTTGGTTAATTGTTGCAGTTTGCTATTTAAAGAAAGGCAGATGACATTAAAATGCTTAAGCTGAAGCCATAGTTTGTAGGAGCTAAAAGTTAAAGATCTAAATAAATTTATTACATTTCTTTCATGCCATTGGATGTAGTTCTGGTCTGTGCAATTTAAACTGATATAGGTGATTTAGATTGGATTCAGAGGAAGGAGCTGCAAGCATCTGTGAGAAATCTAGAAAACAGATTCATTAGTCAGAGCCTCCCACCCTTCAGTTGTGGCAAACTCAGTGTCACAGGTTATAGATTTTCCAAGGTATTGATGACCCCAGTGTTCCCGACTATGGATCCTTCAGTAGATTTGATCCAGCCTCAGACAAACTTAACCATCTATCCCAATGTGCTGCACAAATATTATCATGTTCTAAGTGCTCTATCTGCAGGGGGTTGGGAAGTACTGGTTTAGTCTCTACTTGAGAAATACACAGGACAGCCTACAAGCCCATATTCAGAAGTAAAAAAGTCAGTCAAATAATCATTTGTTCTACCTTTTTCCAAACACCTGAACATTCCAAACATCTATTGACATGAGGCAAATGTACATTTGGATTAGCTCCTAGGCACCCACAGACACTAAGCATCACATAGTAAAGAGTGGGACCAGCTGCTTTCATCATTTCACAGTACAGAAACAATAAACCCACTTCCCAAATGCTTTTTGCCAATCTACACAAAGCCATCAAATTAAGCAAGGTCTTGTAGAATCTACCATAATGTATCCTATGAAATAGATGTTGCTGAGATGTGCACGGAATCTGGCCTCGTGTGCCACACTTGCTCCAGGAAGGCTCTGACTCAGACTCCATCTACGCTTGCTCTTTGTGAAGGTTGTATGCCTCATCAGCTTATAACTGAAACTCTGATAGGGACCTGTTGGAGTAGCAGTTAGAAGGGTGAAGATCTGAGTTGTTTTCTAGTTACAAGCTAGTATCTTGAGAATGCAGAGCACTTATTAATAATGATTACATTACAAGAGCACATTTTCCATTTCTAAATCAGAAAGATTTATGAAGCTGTGTGGTCATGCCTTTTAGCTGATGTTTCCAATACAGAATAATCTAATTTCTTAGTGCAAATCACACTGATGTGACCTAGAGACATTTTTGTTGTGTCACAACAGCATTTAATTTGAACTGAAATTAGCCAGAATTACACCATGTTCCTGGCAAACAGTATGATACAAAAATATCACCATAGTAACATGTGTATTCTATCAACAAGTCCCCTTCCATAATTTTTAAGGTCTCATTGTATCAATAATTCTGAAATGCATGAAAAAAACATCCTTTTGGAATCCCAACCTGTTGCTCTAAGGTATTTGTAACTCAATTTAAATGACATATAGGGTTCTTTAAAAATATATTTCCCTTTACTTAAAGAAACATTTATGTGCTCATTAGGCCAGATCAACTTTGCAGATGTAGTGAGAGCTTCCAGAGATGTTTTATATGACCAAGTGCTGAAATTCATTTTCTTTTTACTGTTTCTTTCATCACCTTCTAAGAAATTATATGTTCATTCCAAGGAGCTAGGTCTCAACTGACCATGGCACGGTAATTTTTAAAAGTGTGCTTCTTGCAGCTAAGAGAAATTGTAGAGGAACGACCGAAAGTTCATATTCTCAATGAGACTTCAGTTCTCGCTTCGGCAATTGAAAGAGTAATCCCTTTTGATTATGTATCTATGAAACAGTTAGAATTGGCCCTTCATAGGTTGAAAGCAGTTCATTTCCACTCTTCATCAGCTAGGTTTGTTAAATGTTTATAGAAGTAACAATTTGTACAGGGACAAATTTGGGAAGAGGTAATTAAATTTATTACAGTGTCCCTGGGTGATGTGTGGGTGGCTAAAAAGGGAAAGAAGAAAAGTGAAGAGAAGACGGAGAGGGAGAAAAGGGAGAAGACAGAAAAGAGAGAAGGGAAAACGTTTCAATGCCATTGATTGTTACCAATGGGTGTCACATGACAAATGAATTTTTAAGAAAAGGAATACTGATTTTCCTGAAATAGGAGTAAAAGTTCTATAATGCTGAAAACAAGTGTTTGCATGTGAGAGACGAATAACGACAATGGAGGATGGGAAAGAATTTTAAAAAAAGTTTTTCAAGAATAATTTCAAGAAGCTAGGAAAGTGTTTCAAAAAAAAAAAAACCTTGGTAAAGATTTGAAAAGCTCTCATCTGCAGTAATGACCTATCATGTGTAGATCATGTGTGAACCCTGCAGTTTTTCTGTGTATAATAAGCTTCAGCTTGATACCATTAAGAGTGAAAAAAAGATTGTTTTGTATAAAAAGATTGCATTTGATTAATCATGCTCAGGGTGCAACATAGGAACAGTGAACTTTTGAAAGATGTTAGCTTTATCTTTATGTTTTGTCACCGTTGGGAGATTAATGATCCAGAAAGCAAAGCATTATACGTAAAGTCATTTATTTTTCAGTTTGACTTGAATGCCTTGACTGTATTGCAACTCTCTGTTGGCATTTTTCACTTATAACAACATACTTTGTGAGCTCAATGGCCTCATTTGAAATAACTTTTTGTTTGTTTCTCTCTGTTTGTGTTTGTTATCTTTCTAGTTGCTTGTATCTCATTCCATTAAGTTTATAGCAATGAGGACAGTGACCCATATTTTATTTCCTCTAGTAGAATTCTTCTTTATTCTTTGATAAACAGTCGTTCATAACTTGTGGGAAATTTTGACATAGAGAGACAGGATGGTTTTTTGTTTAAACTATGACAACAGGAAGACTTTCTTGGGTATGGTATTTAATTAATAGCTATGCTGTGCTGAGTACTGTGCACGTCAGTGGATAGACTTGTATGAGCAAAATAGACATGGTCCCTACCCGTCGAGACAGATACCAAACAAACACATAGCAACATTTCTAATGATAAATATCAGCAAGTGTCATAAATAGGGAGTGGGGCTCAAGAATAAAAGGATGGGACATAAATGGGGAGCTGGGAAAGGTTCTCCTAAAGCTTAATCCTATAATTGAAGACTAGTCAAAAGTATCAAAGAAAGAAAGTGGGTGCAACAGTAGCTGATGGATAGAGTGTGTGGGGAGGGGGAGATAGGGATCTGTACCATAAAGAATTAGGGGAGAGCAGTGACAGATGAAGTCAAAGAGATGGGCAGGAGTCAGAAAAGGAAGGACCCTGCAGGCATTAATAAGAAGTTTGAATTATATTCCAAGAGGGGCATGGCATTAGGGGAGAATAACAAGAATGACATAATGTGATGTATTTTCAAAAAGTTACCATGGATACTTTGAAAAACAGATTAGAAAGAAGCATAAGTAAAAGTAAGAAAACCCAGTTAGAAGACTTCAGTCCAAGCCAGATATTACGGTGGACTTGATTGGAGACATGGAGGTGATGATAAGGTGAAGTAAACAAATTTGAAATATATTTTGGGGTAAATCAACAAGACTTGATTAGACAATGAATCTTGGAAGGAGAAAGGTCAACTATGACTCTCAGGGGTACCTGGGAAGCTCAGTTGTTTGAGCATCCACTCTTGATTTCAGCTCAGGTCATGATCCCAGGGTCATGGGATCAAGCCCTGCATTGGTCTCTGTGCTGAGCAAAGAGCCTGCTTGGGATTTTCTCTCCTTCTCCCTCTGCTTCTCTCCCCCACTCACACACACACTCTCTCTCTCTCAAAAAATTAAAAATAAAAAATAAAAAAATTACTCTCAAGTTTCTTGCAATGGTAGGTGGCCTCCATGATGATGGCCCACAATTTTCCCCTACCTCCTGCTATTCACACTCTCGTGTGATTCTCTCCTACACTGTAAGTGTTGGTCTGTATGATGAGTAGAATAAGGCAGAAGTGATGGCATATGGCTTCTAAGGCAAGGTCATAAAAGACATTGTAACTCCTGCTTTCTCTTGGATCACTTGATCTGGTGGAAGCAACCCCATGAAGAGGCCCATGTGGCAGGAAACTGAGGCTTCTTGCCAACAGCCATCAAGGAATTAAGGCTTCTTGCTAAAATCCATGTGAGGGGAACAGCTCAGACGTGACTATTCCAGGTTTAGCAGAGTCTTCAAATGACTGGGGCCCCAGCCAACATCTTGACTGCAATTTCATGACATACCCAAAGCCAGAACCACCCAGCTGAGCTGCTTCTTCACTCCTTACCCATGGCAGCGATGAGATAACAATTTTTTTTTCTAAGCCACTAAATTTTGTGGTAATTTGTTACACAGGAAAAGATAAATAATGCATTTGCTTAAGCAATGGGTTCTACTATTTACTAAGCTGCTAAAGACTAGGGAAGGAATAGATTTGTAGGGAAAGATTAACAGTTACTTTTACACATGTAGAACTGGGTATGCCTTGAAATATTCTAGAAGTGATGCCATGTAGAGAACAGAATAAATTAATATGGAATTCATAAATGTGATCTAATGATATAAATTTGTAAATAATAAGTTTATTGATGATCATTTCAATTGTAAAAATAGATGTGATCATCTAGGCAGAGTAAGAGTGGTTAACAGAAAAAAGGATCCAGGAGCTCCCAATACTTAGATGTCTGTTTATTTGTGCCTCTTTTGTACCACTTTAGTCCCTTTGACCTCCTTCTTGTATTGGCCACTGTCATGGTGCACTAGTTCTATGCATTCTTCTACAATCCTTTCATGGGTGTAAACTGACAAGGCCTCTTATCAATCCACACTGAAGTTTCTTTGCTGTGCTGCCTGGCACACTCTCAGGAAACACTCGGTATTCATTCAAGTGTACTCTGGAAGTCAACAGTAGTTTATTGGTCCTGAGATCACCAATGGGAGATTAAGAGATAACAGAAAAATTCTTCTCCTTTACATTCCCAGGTAGACAATTCTGAGATACATTTCATAAGGTTCCTCAAAAGTTCCTGTAGGATTTCAGACTAATTTCCCCAAAGTGGTAGCCAACTCATGTTTGCATTGGTTTTCCTTCCTTCTTCTGTTACACAATCCTGTCTCTCAAACTCTCTTCCTGGGATCGCTGCCCAAATAAATGATCTCCTGGCAAGTTTTTATCTCCTTTCCGGGAAATCCAGTCTGATCTGGGAGAAAAAGACCAACTGAACCAGTTCAGTAAATGTTAAAGAAGAAACCCAAATGGTAAAGGAAAATCAGAATATGAGTGCCACAAATGCCAAGAGAAAGGGATGGGTCAGCTATATTGAATGGTACTTAAAGGACTTGTCAAAGGAAGCAAGTTGCACAACACTTTACTTTTCATCAAATTTTCACATATTCTGACCTTCTAGGAAGTCTCATGAGGTAGGTAAGATACATGTTATTTTTCTCAAGGTCCAAGTAAGAGGAACACATCCAGAAGAGTTAAGTGATGCATCCAAGCTCCTGCGTTAAGGGCCCACATGTTCTAACTCTAGTTCATTTACTTCACAAACCATTGCTTACACCATGGTTGCCGAAACCAGCTTCACTGAGTATTGAGTAAACTAAATCATTTATAAGAATTTAATTGCAGACACATGTTAGCAACCTATAAATAGTTTAAATTCTAGAAGTTCTCTGAGAAATTTTATATTGTAGAAAGTTGGGTTTTTTTAAGGACTTAATTCTGACAAAATAATCATAAGGTGTTATAAACTGCAACTATTTTACAGCTACTAAAAACTCACCTATAAAAATTGTAGGAAACCAAAAGGAAACACTTTCAGATTCTTACTGAAGACTGAGGCCATGTCTACCTGTGATTTATTGAACACTCCGTTATTTGAGAAAATCTTTAGGCTAAGTATATCAGTGGGATAATTTGAAAATTTGGATTATAGTTGTTCATATAATTGTTGAGATTTGAGGATGTACAGTAAATGATACCCCTTTTCCCTGCCTTAGTTCAGAACAATTTCCTGAATTCTGAATATTTGAAAGAGGAATCTGTCAGTTGGAGATGAAAACATCAACTTTATGTAATAGCTAGATTAGAGAGCATGGCTTAGATATGCAACCTTGGGTTTTTGCCATTCAAAATTCCTACAACTCTGAATGTAAGTCTTATGAAAATATGTATCCACAATACCTAGTATTGCTGCATTGGACAGGTTAGGTAAGGGAAGAAAAGAGAGGAAATCCACTGTATGTACAGGCTTTTAACAGATTTGCCTTCCCCATGAAGAAATGTTGGCTAATATATGACATAAACCAATCAGAAAGAGAAATGGCCAAGGAGAAGTGTGTAAGGGGTGAGGCTAGGAACCAGGCATGCTACTCTGTTGAATAGCATGCCTCTCCATACTAACCTAATGAACTTCAGGCTGGTCCTGGTCACCTAGAACTTCATCCTGCAACTGGATTGGGTTAGAAGGGAACATGTGGCAGCGTAGAGATAAGGTGGCATGAAAAATACTATCTAGCCTCTAAAGGAAGCATAATTTGGATGTACACAATTGCAGACACAGAAACACATACAAGATGATCTGGGAGCCTTCTGGTCAGTACATATTTCATCTCCTACCAGCTGGCTAACCAGCAAGCTGAGTATCCCAGGCTTTGCTTCCTTCGTGTCAATAAACATTGCCTGAACGTGCTTACATCCAATACTTTTCAATACCACAAAACACATCAGCTTTAAAAAAAAAACTATGTTTGTAAAACTCTTTTTTCAGGCAATCATTTCCGATATTCCAAAACAGGCACTGATTTAATTCGTGCTCAAGCTTTGATTTTCAGAACAAGAACATTTTTGTTTGTTTTTAAAAAGAAGTCTTTTACCTGATTCTAGAAACTATACATTTTCCTTGCAACAAATGCAATGTAAAATTACCATAAAAGGGGACTGGGGTTAGATACAAATATCTGGGAAATATTAGGACAAATAATTGAAATGAAGAAAATTATGAGAAAAAAATTCACTCCATCACTTTTTATAATAACAGTACAGCCTGTGATGATTGAAGACAGTGTTACTTTATCCATGCAATGAAACACAAACCAAGCAAAATATTTTTTTCTATGGAATTTACAGGGTGTTCCTTAAATATCACAAGCAAAATTCCAATGTACTAGTGACTGTCATCCTTGAGGTTAACAATATATTCAAGCTCCCCAAATTACTAATAACAACATTTAGTATATGCATGATAAGTTTTACCTTTCCCTTGTCTGGCTGTATTCCAAGGCAACCCATGTAGACTGTGGGGATGATTTTAGTTAAAAGACTAGAAGAAAATACACACTTGGATGCCTAAAGACAAAGAAAAATGTCAGGATAAATCTCTGAACAGTAAAAATTGTGATAATTGTTGAGAATCTGTTCCTGGGACTTTTTCCTGACTTCTCAATTTCAACACTCAGAAATATAATCCATGCATCTCAAGTCTGCCATCGCCCATTGATGAAAGAAAGGATTTCATAAATCTGTGTTTATGAACTACATTGTATTTAAACAAAATCTTTCCATACACATAAACACCCAAAAAGTTATTTTTTAACTAGTGGTGGGTGATATGTGCTGCTCTCACTGCCCCCTTTTTATTTCTTTTTTTACCCCCCCCCCACTTTTTGTTTACCAGGGGTACACCCTGATGGTTGTTTTACAGTGAGTATCTGACAGAGAAAAGCTATGCCTGTTGGGGTCTTACAGTTGCTAGATAGTCTAATTAATAATTAGGAGTCAATGATGATGAACAAGAATGTTTTACTTGGGCCAGTTTGAAGAATACTTTGTGTATAAACTAAGCAATTCTTTCTGAATGCTTTATCTGACACCTTACACACAATTTCAGTGCAGGGTCCTGCAGACTGTTTTGTGACTGAGGACCAGCTGAAGACCTATCTCTGTCCTTTGTGGTTGGCATGCCCTGAGATCATGACATGATGTAGGTAACAGTGCCCTGAATCATTTGGGCTCACAATTCCTACATTCTAAAAACCAACTTATTCTTTATTTTCTCTGCATGCATGCACAGGATTTCAATCTGAGCCCTAGCAATAGGATATTACTTTATACGTTGCTCTGGTTGCAGGTCAATCAAGAATTCTATTAATTCTCACTAGTACCCTACCTCTGGTTTAGTTCTGAAGGAGATTGGAAAACCCTTTCAAACAAAGCCCCTGACTTTAAAAAAATCTATAATCCAGTTTTGGGGAAAGGACTCTTATACATAAATAGAGTCACTATACTTTAGTATATATATTTTATTGATATTAATGTTAATTGCTTAAAGTTATTGAACAGCTTTTATGGACTCTGTGCTAATTGCTTTACATATGGTTCCTTATTTAATCTTCATACCAACCTCTGAGATAGGTTTTATTATTATACTCATATTATAGGTGAGCAACTGAGACATGTAGGAAAAATTCTGCTTGAAGCCATTCCACTAATAAACACAAAGCAAAGGCCAGAACTAAGCTTCTCTAACTCCTCTGCTCATCCCTTCAGCTACTGGGGGATGGAGACTGGCAGGAGCAAGGCAGAAGGTGCTAAAAGAAAAAAGAGATTTCAAGTCCAATACTCAAAGTCAAAAGCCATCATTTGGCTAGAAGTGGCAAGGTCAGGGCCAGACCAATGTGAAGTGAGGCATAGTTATGAGTCACTTCCTTTAAAAAGACTTAACTCCCAAGGGATACAGAA
>CM053567.1:77069352-77086403 GCA_028646485.1 Cryptoprocta ferox
GAACAAACCAATAGTCCAAGAAAATTTTGTCCTTTTAGCAGATGAAAGAAAATAAGATCTCAGTTTTACATAAGTACACCATTGATGCTAAAGCTTACTTTTCTTGAAGCCAATTAAATGGAGCTCTTTTGCAACTTAATTTTGGTAATACCCTCCAGAAGAAGAAAAACATCACATATGTAATATATGTCCATGGACATACATAACAGACAGACAAACACAAAAAGAGATCCCATAGCTCTCCTTCCAAAGCCATGAATTCAGTACAACAATATAAAATTCACTAGTTTATAAAGCAGTTAAATCCAAATGTGTCTCTGGCTGATGAAACAAGTAAAGGTTATTCAGTCACAAAAAAAAAAAAAAAAAAAAGACTTACCTCCTGAAGAGGCAATACTGAGCCTGTTAGAGGGATCAGTTGACTCTTGAATGTGTGACAGTAGGCAGAGAAAGGCCAGGAGTAGGCAGGGTCTGACACACCAAGCCTATCTTCTCAGGATCTTTGGGGTGTGAAAATCACAGGCCAGTGCTCTCCTGATTTAGTATCTCATGAGAACTTAGTAGGCTGAGTGTTCAGTCAACGAATGAAATACAGGGTGGTCATAATCCTAGATGACAGCCATTTAAGATCATGACTACATCTCTCTCAACTTTGCAGATTTTTCAGGACAGAAAATAGGCTTTTGCAGTACCCAGTAAAGTGGACCAATTTCATAAACTGTTCTGGAGGAAACTGCAATGAAGAATCATGAGGTTGTCAGCCAGTTTCTTCTTTCTTTATCATCACTGACTTGAATACATCAAATGCTTGCTTACTCTCTCTTGTGCTACCTTAGAGGCATTCCAATAGGTTTATATGCCTTTTATGTTGCAGTCTCCTCTCTCTTATCTCTGAACTTTCCTTTAGAAAGCCATAGCTGGCTTTGCAAAGGAACATTCCCATCACGCTAAGGTTTTCACTTATTATATAATGCAAAATCAGTGAGATCACTTACATTAATGTATTTAATCCACTAATCTAAGTGATGCTCCTCCAAGCATGTTCAGGGTTTGAGAAATATTTGTTCATTGCAAGGGATTATTCCTTATGTCCTGTGCTTGTTTGTAGATTGCGCTTCAGAGATGCCAAGGCAGGGGGGGTTCATAGGGTAAGCCTACCTGAATGCTAAAGATACTTGGTGGGAGCTCCAGAGTCAAAGGTGCTTATATGTGGGTGGCACTGACAGAGGGAGACCTTTCATTAGACACAGTCAGATTTACTGACAAATTCTGGAAAGCACTAGAGGAGAGAGTCCCAGCTTAGGAGTCATGGGGAACACAGACCATTCCTAGCCTACTGACTCAGTATTTGACTGGGGACAAGTGGCTTAACTGTACTCAGACTCCTCAACCTTAAAGTCAGATGAAAATAGCAATTAACATGTTTTAGTGCTTTAAGCATCCCATCTAATAAGCTAGTCTCTTCCTGACCTAGAGAAGTGAAGTGACGTTTCCAAGATCAAGACTTCTTTAATGCCCAGTCATGGAGGGGTTTGAAGGATTCATATCTTGCAGGCTGGTTCCCTGTTTACTGTACTCTCACCATGGCACCACTGCCAGCCTTAGTTGAGGGAGAAGTTTTAATTCTCAGTTTAAATTTGATTTTGCTGAGTGTGCAAGTCAACATTTTACAGAGTTATAGACCAATGTTTCTTTTTAAGATGAACGTTAAAAATACATACATAAGCTGTACCAGGCTTGCAAGTAAGTTTGTAAACTTGAATTTCATTCTTTAGAAGTTTACTCAGGCTGGATTTTATGCAAAGTCTTGTTCTAGCTCAAAAGAAAAATGGCTTCCAAATATTAGCCTCCTGACACTTGTGCTTCACAGTGCCCAGAAGGTCCTGGGATTTCAAAAATGCATTCAGCTCTGAAGTAGAGAGCAGTGCCCTACATATAAAGAGCTCACATTATGTTCTGAAAAACCATTTGTCTATAAATCTCTTTTTAAGTCAAGGTTAGCTCGATAGGTTTTAGCATGTAGCTATCAGTATATTTCCACCAAGTGAGTATGAATATATCTTTTGTATCATTTTAATTTGTTTTTATTTTTGAGAGACAGAGCAGGGGAGAAGGGCAGTGGAAGAGAGAGAGAGAGATTCTTAAGCAGGCCTCATGCTCAGCTCAGTGTGGAGCCTGACACGGGGGGCTCAGTCCCACGACCCTAGGATTATGACCTGAGAGTTAGACGCTCAACTGACTGAACCACCCAGGCGCTCCTATCTTTCATATTTTTAAATCAAGTACATTTTTCTCTTCTTTGCTGATATAGGATCAAGCAGGCATCATTTTCCAAGACGGGTATTGTCTACACTAACAATTGATAGAGGAAGTTCACTCCTCCTCTTGGTAATCTCCGCAAGCTTGTGGGCAACTTCTTGGCCACTTTGCTGTCTGCACTGGCTGCCTTGCCTCTGACCTGATATAGAATCCAATCAGCAGCACTCCCAACACACTCAATCTTTCAGTTCTTGAAACAATGCCTGGCCACTTCTTGAATTAATATTCAGTTCACAGGCACTTGCCATTGATACCAATCCTTTGGCTACAGGCTTCAAATTTTCTATTTTTTTTTCTGTAGTGAGTATGATCAGTTGCATCTACTCCCTGCTTCTTCCTTCATGCAGAATCCTAATTGTCCCCTAGCATTCACCCCTTTATCTTCGAGGAAGCTGATACCTTGCCTCACCCCCCTGCCACTCCAGTTACAAGAATGGGACTGAATAATATACTATCCTATCAAACTATCCAATTGATGTGACTGGTTTATAAATAGGCTTAGACATAAAGCACAGAAGTATGAACCAAAATAACCACATTATAAGCCAATGGGTAGATCAAAACATCTGCATGAACTACTGGCAATGTCTGCACTGATCAATATTACCATCATCTTTCTCTGGGGAGACTTTTGTTCCCGACTTGAAAGGTCCCAAGAAGAGGCTACTACATATAATTTTTAGCCTGTCAGTGAGATTTCTTTGGAAATTCAAAGGATCTTTGCCTTAGAATAACTCACTTTGCTCAAGTAGATTTATATCTCTTATCTGTGTAGTAAAGAATATGAAAAGCTAAACTTTTTGACTGTATATGATTGTATATGGTCTGAGATTAGCAGGAGGGATTGCACTATAGATTCTGATATACCTCACGGGTAGGGGTTTTAATTTTACAATATAGATATCTTAAAATTTCTGGAATATTCCCAGATATTGGGTCCATTAAATTAAAAAAAAATATGTAAAAAAATTAATTGTAGAAAATAAAATAATAAATAAGGAGAGAGAGAAAAAACTATATACGTACAGCAAAATTATTAGTAGTAAAATTATCAGAGAATGACAATAATATTTTTGTTTATTTGTTTTGCTTTGTTGCATGTTTGGTGGAATAGCATTTAAATGTGAAATATATGGAATAAAAAATAAATACATAGAATAAAATTTAATAATATTAATTGGCTCACACCTTCCCCTCCACCCAATAAAATTTAATAATATTAATTGGCTCACACCCTTCCCCTCCACCCCCTTCCCCCAACACCCACAGGATTTCCCTCATTCCTTTGGTCCTTCACTCCTTCAGGTAGTTAGGTTTATCTATAGATCTTTTTACCTCAGGGAAGACATATGACAACAAAAGGCGGTTTCTGCCTCTTTCTGGCTTTTGAGCTTCAAAATACTCAGGATCACAGTGACTGGAAAGGCCTCACACTATGAATAAAATATTTTAGACAAGACATCATGAGTCAGAGCAAATATTCCTCATGCCTTATTTCCCACCCCACCCTGGGTCTCAGACTAATGACAAACAAAATCCCCAGGTTGAAATGGAAAATGGACATCAGAGATAAGCTATGAGAAAAGTTGGGTAGTTTTAAAGCATGGCTCCAAAATTCTTTGACACTTTTCCCATTGAGAGGTCAGGGGTCTATATTTCCCTTGCCTTGAATCTGCATGGGCTTTTGATTTCTACAACCAATAGAATATAGCAGAAGTAACTTGTATGACTTCTAAGGCTGTGCCATAAAAGATAATGCGGCTTCTACCTTATATTCTAGAATATGGGCTCTTGGTACTGGAAACTGCCATATAAGAATCCTGGCTACCCTGAGGCCACCATGCTCTGAGGAAGCCAAGCCACATAGAGAGCTCCAGTCAACAGTCCTAGTTTTCAAGCAACAGTCCTAGTTTTCAAGCTATCCCACCAAGACTCCAGATAAGTGAGTGAATGCATCCTCAGATGATTCCAACCCACAGCCGTCAAGTCTCCCCAGCTGAGGACCAGACATCATGGAGCAGAGCCAGCATAGCTGCTGTGCCCTGTGTAAATTCTCAACCCGCCAAATTCTATGAGATAATGAAAAGTTATTTAACCTGCTCAATTGCAAGCTGATGTATTAGGAAGCAACAGAACTGGAGCAGAGGAGTCTGTTTCCCTGTCTCTGAGCAATTCCTCATGAAAGATAAAGCTCTCAGATGCGTCTGTAGAACCTGGGAGCAAAAGAGACTTGTGTCCATCTCTAGGGTACAGCTCCAGGAAGACAAAATCTCCAGTGAAGAAATAATGCAGTATGTCCTGGCACAAAAGGCCAGAGATAGGCTCAGGGAGTTTCCCAGTTCTCTGTATCACAGCTTCCCTAGAACAACCTTCATATACCCCCAAATAGCATGGAGGTAAGAGAGAGAGAACAGCCAGAACTCTCAGAGCCTGTGCCCCAGAGGGGCCTGGGTACCTTTGTACAAGGTCAGCCCTGCAAAGCCCATACACAATTCTGAAGTAAAGACGTATCCCTAAAGTTACTGACCAATTATTTGTTACCCTATAGCATGAAGGTATATGATAGAAATAATGTTGAAATGTAGTAAAATTAAGAAAATAATCTTTCTTGTACACTGAAGTGTGTGTACTGGAATACATTCTCTCTCCTTGTGCCTACCCATTATTACCTTATAGTAATACCAAAAGTCTTCAGGTTCATCTACCAATGTTACCAATTATTTGACCACCAATATTATGAGTAACCTGATAAAGTATATTCAATGATCCAATATTGTCAATTTATTCCTAATTCCTTGGCATAAACTTTTATCACCACCTGGCTCTACTTATATGTACAGCCCATCTCATAATAGTCTCTACTAAAACCCTAGTACCATTAAACCCTTCTGAACTCTCACACACCCCATATTCTTTTTAACTTCCATGCTTTTCCCTATACCATTTCCTATAGTATTTCCTCTACTATTACTTTCACTTTCTAGACTGTCCTTCCTCCTTTTCTACAACCAAATCATGTGCTCCTGGTACTCTTAACAAAATTCTCTCATCTATCAAGACCCAGCACCAAAATTGCCTTATTTGTTTAAGTTTTGCCATTGTGCCTGGGCTGAATACAGTAGCCATTCCCTTTTTAGTGCCTCCATAACATTGTTTTCATGTTTCAGTTCTCACACTTCTCATAAGAGTATTATAATTATTTACATGCCTCTCTCTTAGAATTCTGAGCTCCCTAAGATCAATGTATTCATCAAGTGTGGTGCAGTGATTATTAAGCTACTAGCTCCCAGGGAATCACACTTCTCTGCCTCCATCATCTCACACAGTTCTCCTACATTGACTCTAAGCTTGGCTATAGGATTTGTTTGGGGCAATAGAACACTGGTAAATGTGATGCATGCAGAGGCTTTAAAGATGCTTGGAAAGTGGATCTTGCCTTTCCTTTCAAAGCAGTCCAAGTTAGCATGTTGGAAACATGGCTCAGCAAACAGCCAGCACCAACCGCTAGACTTGTGAGAGAGGCCCTTTTGTACTGACCAGCTTTCATCTGACATGCAAACTGACCATGAACCCATGAGTGAGCCTAACAGTGCCTTGAGGAGAAGAGATGTGCCATCCCAGCCAACCCTGTTCAAATTGCCAACACACAGAATGCTTTTGTCCTAAGCCACTAAATTTGGAAGCTGTTTGTTATATAGCTAAACTGACGATTGACGACTCTATCAAGCAGTTAGAGCTTCTTAGTGGCCTCATACAATGAAATGTAGTTTTTTTTTTTAAATCACAGTCCAATGTAGATGACAGGAATGGGAACAATCTACACAACCATACAGGAATCCAGGCTCCCGTCTTTTTGTGATTCCTCTCTCTCCATTCTAGGACCTTTGAGTATTCTTCATTTATGTGACAGGTGGAAAAAGGGAGAGGTGAGAATCATACATGGGATATATTTATGGGGAAGGTCTAAAAGAAGCACAAAACACTTCCATTTGCATTCTGTTGGCCAGAACATGGTAAAGGAGACCAGAAAATGTAATCTAGCTGTGTGCCCCCTCAAAAGAGGAAAACACAAATACTGGTAAGGATTAATGGTTACTGACATAAGCAGAAATATTTTATTATATTTTGTGTGTTCATCAGTGCCTAGCACATTACCTGGCATGTAATAAATACTTCATAAATACTTATCGAATGAATGAATGAAATATTCAGTGATGTTGTAGTGCCTTGTTTAGGATAAGATCTCAGAATTATACATGAAGAAACATCTGTCTCCTCTAGGCTCATCTTTCCTAAATCTTTAAAGCACTGGGGCACCTGGGTGGCTCAATCAGTTAAGCATCTGACTCTTGGTTTCTGCTCAGGTCATGGTTCATGAGTTTGAGCCCTGCATCAGGCGCTGTGCTGGCAGCATGGAGCCTGCTTGGGATTTTCTCTCTCTCCCTCTCTTTCTCTGTCTCTCTCCTACTCATGCTGTTTCTGTCTCTCTCAAAATAAGTAAATTATATATATACATATATGTATATATATATATGACACTAATTTTATAATTGAGCACTCACCAATTTAAAAATCAAGCCAAGAAATCAAGAAATAGATGTTGATGCTTTACTATGGCTGGGTGTCTATTGCTGAGATGACTAAATAATAGCTTTTTCTTGTCCTGGGGTTTACAAGAATGTCAGATCTAAAAGAACACATTGAAAGTATGTTTAACGTTAAGTCTCTGATTCCCCAAATCTATGTGTGTATGTGTGTGTGTGTGTAACATTAGTATACTATTCTACTAAACTACCAGTAACTTAAGCACTTGTGCATGAACTATATTACAAGTAATATAGTAATATATATATATGTTATATATATATAATATAATATATATAACAAGTAATATAGTTAGAAAGTTTATACAATATATTTTTCACTGCAACATATACCATATAAGCACAAGGAATTGCAAAGCCAAAAAGACATGAGTTCTAGCCTCCATTCTGTTATTATGTCTAAATTTCCTTTAGTTTCCTACAAACTACAAAATCCTAGAAATCTTTAATTCTTTATTATGAAGTATATGCTGGAAGTATCTTTCATTTTTCTCTACCCACAAATAAAATCAAAAATAGACTAAGCTCCTTTATTCAAACTCTAAGGAATATTCTCTTGTTTTATTTTACCTGATAAATGAGAATATGAGTAAACACACTGTAAAGTGTAATCTCTGAACACCAAGCATTCAGGTAAGGAAGATTAAATGGGCTTCAGGTGGCATTTAATGGATAGTCAGGGTAGCTACTCAGCCATGGGATAGGACATTAGGGTAACTTGATAGCCTTCCTTTACTTCTTAATATCATCTTCAATGTTTGCCAATTATGATTCATTAATGCATTTTAAGTTGTGATCTTTCGAAGCACTCTATTTTGAAATACATAAAAGATGGTTTGAGTTCATTATTATCACCTTGGCCTGATAGAGCATTTTTAAATTATCAATTCCACTAGTAGGAGCTTTAGAGAAATGGATAGCAGATAGGAAAGTTTTAGTGAGAAAGAGTGGTGGGGTCTGCCTGGCAAGTGTGGGCCCTGAAGGGCCACCAGAGAGCAGAAGGAAGATGCTGGACACCAGACGAAGGTTCCAGAAGCCCCATGCTCCTGGCTATGCCATCTTCCAGAGGAGATTAACAATAAGGACCAGTTTGGCAAGTAGAAAGACCACACAGATCACAGGCAAGCTAAATGGGCAAGTGGAAGGCAGAATGGGGAGACAACGCCCTTGGTTGTGAATAAGGCATTTTAAAAGAAACAGAGTGGACTAAGGATAAGTGGGATTGGTTAGACTTATTCATTGATTCACTTGTTCATTAGTGCATATCTCAAACTGTTTCTTCAAGGTTGCCCTTCAACTGTTGAAAGGTATACTCTCTCAGATTAATTTCAGCTGAGACATTAACTTGTCAATTCAGTGGAGGGAAAGTAACCCAGGTAATTCAAGGAAAAGAATAATGTATGGCATGGATATATAGTTTGACTGAAGTGTGTACCTTTGATTGGCTGCTTTGATGATGCTGTTAGGGACAGTTATAATCCACTCCTAGAAACATTTGATATTAGAAATTGTTTCCATAATTCTGGTCATCCCTCATTTCCTCACTACTCAATTCCCTTTCAAAAGAATGCTACAGAACAGATTAACGGTACATTATTCTTCTATAATTCTCTGGTTACTCTCACAGAATCAGGGTAAATTGGAAGAGAAGAAATGCAAACCAGCTTGAGGCAGCACTGCCCAATTTGATCAAAATGAAATGCAACCATCGTGGGTTCGAGTTTGGTGGTCCAAAACATTGGAATGTTTCAAAGACATCTAAAATGCAATGCCAGTGTTGTTTTATTTGGTTTGGGGTTTGCTATCCCTTTATGTTAAACAGGAGTTTGGAAAAATTGCACAAAAGACTCACTGTCTATTTTCACAGATGCCTACATACTAAGTAGTCAGTGTTACTGATAAAGGAAAACATCAAATATACATGAACAAAGTCTCCACTCACCTACCCCATGAACTCAGAGGAGGCTGAAGATGAATCACATCTGATCTTTATTTAGCATGCCATCTCACAGTAGCAATTCTCTCTGAGGAACTAGATTCTGACTCTTTGAACTGCACATAAAACGGATATTCACCTGGATCCTCCTGCAGTGACCTATGTAATACCTGTTGTGTCCTTTGTGCATCAAGATGGCTGTCTTTGAGACTGGACCAACAGCATCCAGATCTTCTTAAGGAAGTTACAGGTACTATATGCTATCTTTGAACCCTAGAAAAATAGTATTCTGTAAACCAGGTTTGGAGGAGGGAAGTTAAGTTCAGAATCCAGAACGGCAAATTATACCTTTGTGATTCACCAAAACATATTCTTCCAATATACTAGTTTAAAATGTTTTATTTTGTTTGTTTAGGCCAGATAGCAAAATACAGTCTTGTCAGTCAAGATAGACTTGAAACTGCCTGCGCCTGTTAGAAACGTTTCATTAATAACATGTGTTTACCATTGAGAGAAGTAGACTTCGTGTGCTAAGATTTTGTTTGTCAGTCATTCATTGGAACCCCACTGTTAATAGCATACAATGGTTTGTGGTTATGCCACAATTTAACCCAGGTTTAAAAATACAAACTAGAGCCCTGGTGGTCTAGAAGGAACAGGGAGTGAGTGAAGGTATTGGCTCAACCTGCTTTGTGGGCTGGTGGCTTGGAATGCTTTACAAACTAATCAAATTTATTGACTATGATCCTGAGGAAAAAAAATATCACATGCTGGGGTGTGCATCCTGGTTTGACTGCAGCTTGGTGAGGTTCTGAATGTCTAAAGGGGGAAACAAGGCAACTATTTGGCATTCCTTTCCCCAAAGACAAATTAGAAACAGATATCACAAAATATGAGATTTTTTCAACAGTCTAATAAGAAAAAGAGATTTTCCTTTATAGTTTTAAATCTACTGTATGTTGAGGATAAGTAAACAGAATTAATATTGCACTAGGCTGAAAGGGCAGTGAAGATTCTATTAATTCAATAGTTTGAACAGCAAGTGTTCTGAAAGAACACATGAAAAAGAATCGATTTTGCCTGTAATATCAGTTTACCTCCATAGGGCTGACTGAAGATTAGTTGCAATTAAACACTGCTAACTATTCACTTATAGTAGATATATAATCAAAGAGAAAAAGAATTACATTTTGCACAGATCCGTGTGTAAATGTTCATTTAGAATACAACAAAACATAGCTATCTACAGTAATGGATAGAAAATGTCTTCATATTTAATAAACCACCTCGGTTATGTAGAAGCGAACTGAACGATAAATAGTTGTTACATGATGTTTATGAAATCTCATAGTCCTGGAAATAACACCATGATCCTAAACATTTGTGAAATCTTATATCATATGTGCTTAAAACCAATTTTCCACTTGCTTACAGTTTATGCTTTTAAAAATATTTGTATTTCAAAATAAAACAAGATCACATTTAGAGAAAATGTAACCCATAAAAAAACTATGTTAGTCTGTCCTTAAGTTATCTCTTTATACAGTCCTACACAAGATATTTGGTACTTTAAAACTTTTTAATGGTTTGAGCTTTTTTTCCTTTCTTTTCACTATTTTTTAAAGAATAAGAACATATCTAGAAAGAAAAGTTTACTACTAAAAGATTCATCTTCCAAGTTCTGAGTATTTAGAAAATGAAGAATAAGACACAGCATGTGTTAAACTCACACTTTACATTTTCAAAAGTTAAAGTTGACATTCACTTAGTTCACAAGTACAAATTTGCACATGCTCTATGTGTGGCAGTATACCAGGAACGATGAAGGACATAAAGATGAATAAAACTGGGGGCTCCTGGGTGGCTCAGTTGGTTAAGCAGCCAACTTTGGCTCAGTTTATGATCTTGTGGTTTGTGGATTCAAGCCCCACATCAAGTTCCGTGCTGACAACTCAGAGCCTGGAGCTTGCTTCGGATTCTGTGTCTCTCTCTCTGCCCCACCCCTGCTTGTGCTCTTTCTCTTAAAGATAGATAAATGTTAAAAAAATTTTTTTATTCAAAAAAGTAAGTAAAACTGGAGCTACCTCTGAGGAGCTAGTGATTTGGCAAAGTATACAGACACCCAGTGGTCCTTAAATCCTTCAATATCTGAAAGAGTAGCATTTTGATCTCATTTTTACTCATGTATGATTCTTGGAGGCATTTTCTGTGATGCTTTTGTTTGTTTTTATCAGAACTTTGTGTATAACAAAATTTTCCTGTAATTGACTATGATGAAACATAAACAGGGCACATATAGTATTTAGAATAAGTGGCCCTTTCTCTAGAGAATGGGGGAGGCAGCACACATAGCTGATGAGCCTGAGGCTTGCTGAATAATCCTTGATAGCCAGACAGAAGGAAACAACTCTAGAAACTATATCCTCTTCTTAAACTCTGACCAGACCATAGTACAGTCAGCTTTATTTCTAACTTCTAGCTGGTCCCCTATAAAATAGCATTTTGAGGTTGTAAAAATGTTTAATAATATGACAAAGAATTTATTTTGTCTTATGAGGAAAATAATCATTTCACCAAATCACTTTACAGCCAATATTTTTTAAAAATATGCCTTATTTACAAGATTTCACATAGTAAATGCCATTTTTCCAGGGAATATGTCCATTAATTTATGTTATTGCATGGAGAGCTGTAATTTGCTTTGTTTATTTGTTTTTTCCAACATGAATCTTACATTGGATTTGAACCAATTCTAGACATTAAAACAATACTATAAGACTATTTCATGTAGTGATTTTCCTTAACTAAAAATATCACTGGTTACAGAATCTTACAACTCAACTCCTAAGAAGAGTCTTAGAGGTAACTCTTGGACTTAAAATAGCACCTTTCACTGCCATCTTCACTGTGCTATCAAAAACTGAAATCAATTTTCTGATTTGTTATTTTCCAAAGACTGACACTTTGCTGAAGGAGTCATGGCTAGTATCAAATTGACAGTGAAAACTATATAATGCCCTTACTGTTCTAACCATCTTTGCTAAGATTTTCACATTGTTTAAAATCTTCAGATGGGAATCCCTGGATCGTAGTATGGTAGTGTAATTTCACAAACCTGCCCTTTATTCTCATGACCCCAAGGAACAACTATTGAATAACAATTGAAAAGAGCAAGCTGCAAAAAGATGTTAAGTGACTTTTAGGAGTTTGATACACAGCCTAATAGTACTGTGAATCCTAACCCCTATTTTATGCAAGGAATCAAATTACCTTGTTCTAAAGCTTAGTATAGTACTATTCTTTCTTTATCATTTTGTCTAATTAAAATTAAGAACTTCTGTTCATCAAAAGATACCAGTAATAGAATAAGAGGGCAACTCACAGAGTGGGTAAAAATATTTACAATATACATATCATAAGGGACTATTATCTAGAGCCTATAAAGGGCTCCTACAAATCAATAAGAAAAATGCAGATAATTCAATAGAGAAATGGGCTAAAATACTTGAAGAGGTACTTCATAAAAGATGTTATCCAGATGGCCAATAAATATGGAAATATCGTCAAGTTCATTAGTTGCCAAGAAAAAGATAATTCAATTACAATATAATGCCATTAAACACCCACCAGAAAGCCTAAAACAATAAAGACAAAAAAATTCCAAGTATTGACAAAGATATGAAGATGAAGATATGAAGATACATATATATATATACATATATATATTCATGCAACAAAAAGACATACTTGGATTTACCAAACAACTTAACTAGAATGTTCATAGCAGAACTATTTGTAATAGCCCCAAACCAAAGTGGATATTATCCAGATGTCTATCAGCAGTAGAGTGTATAAATAAATTGTGGCATATTTGCTCAATGGAATTTTATACAGTAGTGAGAATGAATGGTCTGCAAGTATAGGCAACAATAGGATAGCTCTTGCAAGAAAATATTCAGCAAAAGAAGTCAGACAAAAAAGAGTACCTACTGTATGATTCCATTTGTATAAGTTACAAAAAGGCTAAAATTATGCTGTGCTGTTAGAAGTCAGGAAAGTGGTTAATCTTATGACTGGAAAGGAGCATCCTAGGGGTTCATAGTGTTGGTTCTGTTAGCTTCTTTTTGATCTGAGTTCTAGTTTCACAAGTGTTGTCAGTTTGTGGAAAATCCATCAAAGATACACTCAAGATAAATGCACATTTCGATATATGTAATTTATATCAATAAGTTTATTTTTAATGTTTTATTTTTGAGAGAGAGAGAGAGAGAGAGAGAGAGCAAGTGGGGGAGGGGAAAAGAAAGAGGGAGACACAGAATCCAAAGCAGGCTCCCGGCTCTGAGCTGTCAGCACAGAGCTCCACACGGGGCTTGAACTTACAAGCCGTGAGATCATGACCTGAGCTGAAGTCAGACCCTTAACCAACTGAGCCATCCATGGACCCCAACTTCAATAAGAAGTTTTTAAAAAAGCTTTGTCTCTTCAGTTTACATTGCTTAGGAAGACAGTTGTAATATATCTTCTGTATTATCAAAGTAATAATCATGAATGATAAGCCTAATAGCTGACAAAATTAAACCTATGGACCACCAGTTCATTTCTTCTTTGAACACCTTCCTCCCTCCCTCCCTCCCTCCCTTCCTTCCTTCCTTCCTTCCTTCCTTCCTTCCTTCCATTTATTTACTTAGTAGAAGAGCTACATTAAACAAATTTTGTCTAATCCTGAGAAGGAATATTTGTACCAACTTACCCACCTAGATTAGTGTAATAAGTCATTCATAGACTAACTGCTGTTTCAAAACAGGGAGGAAGTGAAGGTTAGTGCTTGTGGTGAGGAAATAAGCAAAGAAGCAAAGAAGATACGAATTTTCTGCCTGTCTCTACAACTTTATAAGGAGACAAGGAAAATACCCTTGTATTAATACACCTGTATAAAGTGCCCTTAACACATTAACACAGAGAATCTACCAAATTTTCTTTCTCAATGGACCTACTTAATCTGCTCAAAGTTGAGTAATAATTCATTTTACTGAAAGGCAATCCATGAAAACCAAAAATTAATATAATTCTTTCCAAGGTTCATAGCAGAAGTAGCAGCAAAACAAATTATGTAGAATACCTACTACACTATCTTTATTTAACTTACAACTGGGTTCTGGAGAAGTATCCCAAACAGCTGAGTCCAGTGATCTTAACCACATTTCAGAGAAAGTCATTCGTATATCCTTAATCCCAAAAAGCACGAGACATAATATCATTGAGACAAGAGTCAGTTTGGCCTGATTAGAGATTTCCAACTACCTGTAAAAGTCTTTATCCACATATTCTCATGTGGCTCTTCTGTGGATAAATAGGGACCTGTTTGTACATCAAAAAAAGCAAAAGAAGTGTATTGATTTCTTTTATGAGATTACACTTTTAAGAGTACTATAAAAGTAGACATTGAAAATTAGGAAAATACAAAGTATCTCTGACATTTCTTCTAGTCCAAAACATCTGAAAAACTATTTCAAAATCTCCACCAGATCCTCAAATTTTACTGAGCTATTTATAAATACAGTTAACAGATATTAAAGCAAATCCCAAATTTGCAGTGGCTTAATATAATGGAAGTTTATTTGCACCTCCTTGAAATGTTGGTGTTACACCTAGGGATAGCAGGTGATTCAGAGAACCAGACACCTTCCATATTTTGGGTCCCATGGCCCTAAGACCTTATCATTATTCCTGCACTGAGGTGGAGGAAAGGAAAAAATGTAGAAGGCATACTTACTACTTAAAAAGACCACTCTGAAACAACTTCTTTTCATATTCCATCACTGAAAACTAATTGTGTGGCTGCCTCAAATGCAAGGAGGGGGTAAGAGAGCTGTAGCAGCCTTGGCTGAACAGTTGGTTCTGAGCCATATGCCTGAGTGTGGAATAAGAAGTGTGGGTTCTGCTGGACATGCCGCCATCTGTGCCAAAATTGTCTTCACCTACATTAGTAGTAAATTTTACAATTACACAAGATGAAGAGTAAATTGAGGCTTGATATTTCAGTTAAATATGGAAGGGGATTAGGGAAGGGTAGAAGTTAGAATTAGAGTTTTGAAGCTGTCATGATTTCCCCCCCTCTGCTTCTGAAATATTCATAGCAACACACTTATTGATTTGTTAGTAGGTATAGAACACCTCTTAAATTTTAGACCTAGGCTCTATGGATACAGCAGTGAACAAAACAAAGTGCCTGACTCCATGAAGCATACATACATTTTTAAATATAATTTATTGTCAGATGGCTTACATACAACACCCAGTGCTCATCCCAGCACATACATATATTTTAATGTAAAAGTCAAAAAAAAATAAACAAATAGATAAATAGTTACATAATGTCGCATAGAGAGAAATGGTGTGAAGAAAAGTAGGGAGGGTAAGATGACCGCAATAACAGAAGTCATATATTCAAGGGTGAGGCCAAAGAAGATCTCTCTAGGGAGGTGACAGCTAAGTCAAGTACAGAATGAAGTAAAGGAGTGACTCGTTGGGATACCTGGGAAAAAAGGAAGGTCCTCAGTAAAAGCAAGCGTTTCCTTTCCAAAGAAAGACAAAGTAGACTGATTCTACCTTGACAGTACTTAATGGGCCAATTCACGCAATGCATGCAAGGGTGGCTTAGGAAAGAAGCACTGGGGAGTGGAAAGACATAGGATTTTCCAGGAAAGTCATGGAAAAAGACGTGATTCAAAACTGAAGTCTGCCACTAACAGCTGGTATTAGTTTTGGCAAATCATTACCATATTTGACCTCTGATTTTCTCATTTGCAAAATGAGGAGACCTCTCTCATTGAATTGTTGTGAGGTTTATATGAGGTAATGTGCATAAATCACTACTACTACATAGCACATTGCAAACATTCAGTAAATATTATTTACTCCTTCTTTATAACTAATCTTTTTTCCTTTTTCCATTTCACCTCAAACTGTGCAATTTTCATGCCTTGTCCATCTCACTAGTTCTGACATCTTTTTCTCATCTCAGAACTGGCCTTGTGTCATAGTGATGAGGAGGAGGAGAGTGACCAGACATTCTAAAAGGAGATGGACATTGATAGAGTCACCACCCATCTGTATTCCCTTCCTTAATAATTCATACCATGTTTATAAATTTAAGGATTTGGTTGGGAGAAGCCAGAAGTTCCTGGCTATGCAGCACAATTAGAAGATTAAACTTCTGAGTAGGCTTCTTCCCTATCTTACTCTGTGCTCATTTTTTTTTCCACTTAATTTAAGCTCTGGGGCAGGCTGTTGCCCTCTGGGAAAGTGTTGAGGAGAGATGAGATCAGTGGTTTTGTTTTGTTTTGATTTGACTTTTCTTCTCAGATTCACCTTTATGGATTCTCCATCTGCCTAGTGACTTGACCATGGCCAAGAAGTTTTGGCATTCTTTGGTACACTGATTTGGTTTGGTTTAGTATAAATGCATATTAAAAGCACTACTGTGTTTCCATTGTAACAGGTCTCTATTAGTCCACAAACTCCAGTCCGAATTACTGTGTGTTCATTGCTTTACATGCCATTTTGAGAGTATAGTCTCCATTCTTTCAGAATGTATGTATCATCACAGTCTGTATATGTACCTCTGAATTTGTCTCTTGGACTTCAGTCATTTGACAGTAATATCCTCAAAGCTTTCCTACCTCTCCAGTAAGTGCTCAGCTCACTGGGGAAACACTCGATGCTTTCCATCTTTGGAGAAACACCTAGTCACTCTCAACAGTGCAATACGCCTCAGGTCATTAAATATTTACTTATGTGCCCTTGTAGTCACCTACACCCTAGAGTCCTTGTTGTAATCCCCTTTCAGAGTGATGGTGGCTTTATCATATGAGTAGCACTTTGAGATATGTTTACAGAGTTCTTTTTAAAAATTTTTTGATTTTTTTATTTTAGAGAGACAGTGTGTGCACGTGAGTGGGAGAGAGAGGCAGAGGAAGAGAAAGAGAGAATCTTTTTTTTTTTAACTTTATAGTTTATTGTCAGGTTGGTTTCCATATAACACCCAGTGCTCTTCCCCACAAGTGACCTCCACCAAGACCATCACCCCCTATTACCTTTCCCCCTTCCCCTTCCCCCCTCAGTTTGTTTTCAGTATTCAAGAGTCTCTCGTGTTTTGTCTCCCTCCCTCTCCCTAACTCTTTTTCCTCCTT
>CM053567.1:77086503-77150506 GCA_028646485.1 Cryptoprocta ferox
ATATGGTGTCTGTCCTTCTCCGCCTGACTTATTTCGCTTAGCATGACACCCTCGAGGGAGAAAGAGAGAATCTTAAGCAAGCCCCACACTCATCACAGAGCCCAACACAGGGCTCAATCACATGACCGTGAGATCATGACCTGAGCCAAAATCAAGAGTTGGATGCTCAATGAACTGAGCCACCCAAGCACCCCTACAGAGACCTTTTGACTAGAGTTTACAGGGACTCATTTATTTTACTTGCTTGGAGTCCAGTCAGGCTTTCCACTTTCCTTGTACCTACCTGTCCTATCTCCAGGTCTCGGATACCTCAGACACTGAGAAATGATTTAGCAGTTTCATTTTTTAAAACACACACCAATTGAAACACACTAAACTATAATCTCAAAACCTCAGTGAGACAAATGGAATATCCAACAGTATTAAAAAAATGGGGTTATTTGGATTTTGAAAATTTGAAAGAGTGCTGGAACATCTCTGGTCTCTGTAACAGCAAGAGCTCATTCTCATAAAAAAAAAAATGAAGCTGTTTCCTAGAGAACAGGTTATGCTCTCGTAGCCTGGAAAACCCTGCCCAGCTGCCTTCCTCTCACTTGCCCTAACATCTCCCTTCAAGTTCTGCTGCTTCTCTCAGCATCTTGCTTCAAGTAAATCCTGCAAAGATGCTTTCAGGAACATCTGCACTCTCTCATGCGGGAAGACAAGCAGAGCGGATATCCTGCAGAAGGAAATACCAGTAAACATTAAAACACCAGGAAAGACATTTGTTGGGGTATCTGCAGACACTTCTTAGGACTAAATTAAGTCCACAAATATGCCCCACTTCATGTAGCAAGCTACTGAAACTCTGTAAACTCTGCAGAAACCTTCCGTATTGCTTTTTATATCTCCAAATGCCACCCTCTGGTGTGTTGGGGCAGGGCCTAGATTTCATGGTGTAAGTAAAAAATAAACACCAACTTTTCTTTCCAAAAACACCTTCAAATTCCTCATGAATCTTGGACTGTAGTACAGTTGACTAAGAAAGCACTGTGCCTTGTACTTACAAAGTATTTAATAAATATCTACTAAAACTCAATGAAATTTTAGAATTAGAAGTTGCCTTAGAGATTGTCTATCCTAAGCACATAGTACACTTGATAAAGTGGGCCAACTGAAAAGCAAAAGCATCTTAATAGTCATCAACCAAGGAACCTAGTTATTACATTGGAATTTCTACAAAATACTTTAGCAACTATATGGAGCTATTCAAAAAGAAATCAAAAGTATAATCTCTTGATTCTAAGCTTAGCTAATTGAATTAAAATTAGAATACTTCAGTATATTTTTTGGTAAATTACTTGAGTTTTATTGGAACATCTTTGAGTTGATAATTATCAGTGTATTCTCTGCATTCTTTTGGAGTTTATAAAGAATATAGTGAATAAATACAGGCTAATTTTTAAAAATTCTGTGAAATATCAAAGACTATACAGAGGAAAATAAAACAAAGTGTTGTAGTCTTGCAGCAGAGATATTACATAGTTAATATTCTGATATCTTCACATTGTATTCTTTCTCTGCATTATTGAGGTCTCTATATACTTTATTTTGCTCAGTTAATGTTTTATCATCAGCATTAGCCTACTGTGTACTCAGTCTCCAAGATGTCCCTCAATGATCTCTACCTTACGGTATTCACACTTTTGCATAGCCCCCTCTCAATATTGTACTAGGATTGGTCTGTGTGATCAATATTATATATATGACAGAAGTAACAGTCTATCACTTCTGTGATTAGGTTATATATCATTTCATGTTTTGTATTGATAATGATCGCATGTTCTTCCACACACCCCTAACCCCTCTCTCTCTCTGTGTGTGTACTATTTTTCCCATCCACCCCAACCCCAACACCCTCTAGGGGGAAGCAGTCTTATGACAGAGCCCACTGAAGGCTCCAGCCAACAGCCAGAAAGCCTCTAATAACCACGTGCATGAGCTTGGAAATGGCTTCTCCAGCTCCTGTCAAGCCTTAAGAAGACTACAGCCCTGGCCAAGAGCCCAACTTAAATCTTGTAAGGCACCCTGAGCCAGAAGCACCAGATAAGCCATTCCCAGATTCCCAGTCCTGAGAAACCGAGTGAGATAATACATGTTTGTTGTTTTAAGATAATAATGTTTTGGTGTAATTTGTCATGTAGCAAGAGAAAACTAATGCACCCACATTTTTAAAGATTATTCAAGAAAACTACTTTTAGTGGTTGCCTAAGATTCTGCCTTATAGATTTATCATGATTTGTTTTACTACCCTATTATTGGGTTTTCAGGTTGATCTCGATTTGATTGCAGTATATATCTTTTTTTTTGCATATTGTCTATATCTGTGATTAGTTTCTTAGACTCTTAGAGGTGAAACTATAAAATAAAAATATTAGTATTTTCAAGGCTTTTGAAATGTATATATTGTTCTCCAAATTTATTGTACTAGAGAATTTAAATTTTGACTAACTAAAGGTAGGTCTGTCCCATGAGCAAATTGTATCTGTTACAGCACCAAATGTTCTTGATGTACACTGCTCTATATTGGATTGCCTTTTATTTTAAATGCTCTTCTAAAGAATTAGATCTTAATACACATTTGCTTATTGGTTGTATCTGATGATTCAACCATCCAATGCAAACATATTTGCTTTCCCTCCATACTTGTTCTCTTTCTTTCTTTCTTTCTTTCTTTTTTTTCTCGTTCCAGGGAATAGGTCCACCACTCTTGCAGTCTACCAATCCAGAAACCTGAGAATCATCATAAGACTCTTCCCCTTATCTTTACATTCCCCTCTCCTTTCCAGCCCCAATGCTACTGCCTTAATGCAAACCTTGTTCAATCTCCCAGACTGTTCCCTGTCTTGATTTTCAATCTTCTCTTATCCATGGCTCTCTGTTACCATAATGGATTTGTTACTCTTTGAAACACTAATCATAATCTGATTTTATTCAGCTACAATGACTTACTTTTATCTTCTATGACTACATTACTGAACACAGTAATGCTAATATTTTATGGACAAAAACTATAACTGTTTTCATGAGACAAACAAACACCTGGACAAATCATACCTACCCTTCCTGGCAAGGCATGGCTTTCAATGACCATGTCAACAAACCATCCAAGAGGATTTGGGGGTTGCAGATGCAAATCTTGGCACTGTCAAGACAAAATCTGCCCTGAGGAACAAATCATTCCTTCTTCTACCTCTCTCAGAACATTCACCCTAGTTGAGATTTTGTTTGGCCTTCCTTTAGGAAATCTCCTCACCCTTCCAGGCAGATTTCACAATAGACTTGACACAGGCTGTGGGACTGGAAGCAAACTCAGGCAGCCCCAGAGTAAAGTGTAGACAATGAGAAAAAAAGAATACAGTGAAAGTGGGGTGCCCGGGTGGCTCAGTTGGTTAAGTGTCTGACTTCAGCCCAGTTCATGATCTCACAGTTTGTGGGTTCAAGCCCCGCCTCAGGCTCTGTGCTGACAGCTCAGAGCCTGGAGCTTGCTTCAGATTCTGTGTCTCCCTCTCTCTCTATTCCTCCCCTGCTCATGCTCTGTCTGTCTCTTTCTCTTTCTCTCAAAAATAAATAAATATTTAAAAAAATTTTTTTAATAAAAAAAAGAACACAGTGAAAGATGACGTATCGTTTTTCCCATATCTTTCAATAGTTACCTACTCTGGAGCATTTTGGTATTCAGAAGGGAAAAAAAGATTGTAGTTGTTCCAAACAGTAAAGTTAATTTTGCTAATTATTATGAAATGTTTCTTTGGAAAAAAATGGAAGTGCTCTTAAATGTGGCTTTGGATTACCTGGTAAAATTCCCCTATCAATTCTGGGCCATCAATTTTGTTGGCTGAGGTTACCAAAAGAACTAAATATTGGTCAAGTATGTGTTTGAATGTATTTTATAGATATCTATAGGAATATAGCATTTTTAGTGTAGCTCCTCTAGTTGACTAGTATACAATAAAATTTTAAAAATATATATTTGTAAATTTAAATCCAAGTGACTTAACATATAGTGTAATAATGATTTCAGGAATAGAATTTAATGATTCATCACTTACATATAACACCCTGCTCATTCCAACAAGTGTCTTCCTTAATGCCCCTCACCGATAATCAACAATATTTTTAAATGATGCCTTATTTTAGCCAAAGCTAAAAACAAATAGTATGTTTTCAGTTCTCTGGGCACAAAGACAATTTCTACAGTTCAAGAGATGCAACTTCTAGGTTGGGGCTGTTTCTACTTAGTTTAATGTCACTATTATTTGAAGAGACATTGAAAGAACATATTAGAATATGATTCCCATTTTGTTTGGTTCTTGTTATCTAAGCAGTCATTTTTCACTCTCAGTTAAAATTAGCACAGAACATTCTTAAGGACAGCCCCTGCATTCCTAACATATTTCCACAAAGGGCCCTTGGTTGGAGGCCCCTATCTTCATGATGGAGTATTTTTGTGAGTATTTTATTAATAATATTATTCATAGTGATAGCTACTTATTATTTGTTGGATAAAGTGCTAAAACTTTCACATACACTTTCTCATTTAATCTGCAATCCAATGCTTGCAATGTGTCATTATTATCTCCATCTTCTAGATGAAGAAACTGAATCTTGTAGTTTGAGCAACTTGACCAAAGTCACAAAGTACGGGGCAGGAACAGGCTAGTTTAACACCAAAGCAAGTTCTCTCAGCCTTAATGCTATTTCTTCTCTTGTGACTCATTGCCTAGTAATTCCATATCAGATTGACTTATGACCTTGATTCTTCTAAGATATCTTCTAAGAATCTGAACAAGTCACTGTATATTAGGACCCTGATTTATGAAGAAACATCCCCACAGAGAATTAACCTGGATTTAACGAATTCCAATTGCTTACTGCTCAGAGAAGAGAAGTCTGTATATATTTTGTGCTCTGGTGCTCTGGTGACTTACACACTCAGTTTCTATTTTTAGTGTCCCCTCAGGGGTACACAATAACATATTTCCCAGGGCACTAAGTTCTCCAGGTCTAACCCTCAAGTGGCATCAGCTTTTGCCAGGATGGACTTAATGACTTTGTCTACGCAATTTAAACTTTTCCTATATGCAAGTGGGAACTTCCAGAATAGCCTCTTGCTCCTTACAAGTATAACTTCAGCCTTTTCCAGACCTATTTACTGATATTTGTATACTTGTGGGAGTCAAAAGAGATGTTTCTTTCAAAATAAAATAAAATGGTTGTCTATTCTGGGGCTCCTGGATGGCTCAGCTGGTTGAGCGTCCAACTCTTGATTTTGGTTCAGGTCATGATCTCCTAGTTCATGGGATCGAGCCCTGCATTGGGCTCTGTGCTGACAGCATGGAGCCTGCTTGGGATTCTCTCTCTCTGCCCCTCCCCTGCTCTCTCTCTCTCTCTCTCTCTCTCAATAAATAGATGTTTAAATAATGGTTTTCAACTTTTTAAAGTAATTAGGAGCACAGGCCACATTCAATCACCAACAGGGTACATTGTTCTGCTACCCCTGTTTTCCTTCTTTTTGTTCTTTCTTTTGCCTTCCCCACTACCACCCTATGTATTTTCTTACTTATCTTTGGAGCATTGTGGTGTTCAGAAGAAAGATGATCGTTATTCCAAATAACAAAGTTTTGTCTTTGTTAAATCATCATATGATTTTTATTGGGAGGAAATGTAGACTCTCTAAAATTTGGTTTTGGCTTATCTATTAAAATTCCTATGTCAGTTCTAGGCCATATATATATTGCCTGAAGTTCTCCAAAAGAACCAAGTGCATATAAAATACAGCTTAAAAGGAACATTAATAATGACTGATATTTGATTAGCATTTTGTAGTTTATCAAGCACTTTTACAAATATTAAGTTATTTAATCCTACAACAACTTTCTGTGGAAGGAAACAAACTTTTATTAAACATTTACTACAAGCTAGACATTATGTTAGCACTTTACATTTAGATTCTCCCTGAATCATCACTACAGTCTTCCAAGGCATGTATTATTTCCATTTTACAGTGGATAAACTGATATTTAAAGAAGTTAAAGAACTTGTCTAGAATCCCACAGCATTAGGATTGAAGCTGAGAGTACCGAGACCTAAAATCCAATGCCTGGTCCTATGCTAATTGGACATCCAGCCTGCTAGGGTGGGTCCCAGTCTCCTCCCAAAGAACACAGTCAAAGCCATGGGAGACACAGCGTTTACAACTATCTCACTCAGTAGCAAAAATGAGGTTTTTTAAAAATCTGTATCACCACTGTATCTGTAAATTCCCTTTTTAAAAATTTCTTCCCTAAACTTCCTAATTATAGACAAGTGAATAGATTCCTTTCTGGTTTTCCTCCAGCGGTTCATGGGAAAGTAAAGAGTTGATATAGGAATGAGACCTCTTGTCTCCAGATATATGAAGAGTTTATTCCACTCTAAAATGTTCGTCAAGCCCATGAGTAATCCAATTGTGCCAAGTTCTTATGTGCATCACTGTTCAGATCACATGTCCAATAACCATATTTGGCTTGTATTTCGACAGGATCAGGCTTACCCAAAAGAGAATTTAGCCCTTCCAGATGACCTGAATGATAACTCACAATTTTTGCTACTTGCTGGAAAAGTACCAAAATAGTAATGTGAACTACCCCCAGGACACTGCTAATTATTTGGGATAACATAAATTTGTTGGTTTTCTTTAATAGAGGAAAGTTCCACTTTGCAGACTTAGACAAAGGAAAATTACTAGGTGAGTGAGGTAATACAGAAGAGATAAATGATACCTGGGTGGGCGGAATTTCAATATCTCTCTAAAAAGAAATTTTCTCTCTTAATACCTTCTCAGACAAATTTTATAAACAATACATAACGGATGCTACTTTTGTGCCAAATGATAACTTCATACAACACACACACACACACACACACACACATGCATGTATATATGTATGATTTTTATATGTACCTCATTATTAAATAAAATTATCTTTATCATAATATAAAATAGTCCCATAAATCAGAAGCATAATAAGAGTAAAATAAAATTAACAAGTGTTTGAAATATGGGTCTGAATCACTTTATAAATACAAATGCAAACCTGGGTGTCTCGTAGACTTTAGAATACATAGTCTGTGAAATTTCATAAAGGAGCCAGCTTTCAGATATAAGATCTGAAATATTAGAATTCCTATATAAATATTTCCTTTAATTAACAGGTATTTCATGGTAATGGTTTTTTAAGACATCATTAACTACTATCTGTAGTTTTGCAGTTAACTAAATTTTCACATGAATTTCACAACAGGTTCCCAACAACATGTTTTCTTTCCAATGTGTCTCTGAAGATACAGTGGAAAATGTGACTTTTATTTACAACTTAATAAATAATTCAGTGATGTGAAGTGTTTTAAGTACAGCGATGTGCTACTTTAAACAAAGTGGTGAAAATATATAACTGACCGTGTCTAGTTGTTTTCACTTCTTTTAAGGTTTAGATTTCCCTTGCCTGACTGTCTGATTTAACTTAAAAAAAAAAACTCATGGAAAGTAGGAACCTTGGATACTTCAAAGTTAACCAAGATCAAAGGCAAATGAAGTCCGCTGAATAAGGAACAGCCTGAATGCAAAATGTATCACATTGATATTGGCTTGAAGTCTCTTAGTTTACGGTTTGTACCAAAGCCTTAACCTTGGATTTGTCAGGTATCTGGGCACTGGGAGTTCTTACAGAAAAGAACAGTTTGCTTCGTTTCTCTGAGAGACTGATTCAAACACAGACTCATCAACGTGACCAGGTAACTAACTTAGCTGTTGGTAACAAGCATTGAAAATGTGAGAGACTTCTCACCTACTGCATTTTTGTCCACTGTTTATAATCCTGACAAACATATACCTTCCACATGGTGCATCTTATTTAATTACAGAAACCTCATTTTTAAAATATGAATTATGGGAACATGCTATGAACACTGAACTTAGCTATTGCATCTTCTGCTGCTTGATGCACCCTTTGGTGAATGAGACAGTTTCTTTGAATGTTTGCAGGATTCCAATCTAGCTTTTAAATCTTCCTTGGTTCTCCTTAATTTTAGGGTCTGGGGATTTGTTGGATTATGTTGGATTCAAAAAATGCAGAATCATTAACATGCGAAAAGGTGGTGTGGTCTGTAATTCAAAAGGTGCAATGGGTGTTCTTGACTGTTCTGGTTCATTGAAGCCCTCGTACACCACACATGTTACCAGTAAAGGTACGACGTTTTTTCCTTGAAATGGTCCATGCTGTTTCATTTGAAACGATGTGTGCCGCTGCTGGGTGTTCTGTGGCTCTGTCTCAACAACATTGCTCAGAACTCACATTCAGCAGGTATCAGCCAATAGGCCCTTTGGTATCAGAGGAGAAAATAAATCACCTTCTACAGAAACACCCATCTGTTTTGAATAGTCCCATGTTTCAGGGAATATTTAATGTTAGAAAAAACTAGTCCAAACAGTTTACTCTCCTTAAGACTAAGCAGCAAGAGGTCTTCCAGTAAATGCTTCAAAAACTGCATAACAGGAGAGGCCAGAAACATCCCTCTGTGACTCAAAATCAAAACGGAAAGAAAAAAAAAATTACTAATAATCTTTATGACTTTGGTGACCTCTAGTGATCAAAACAGAGAACAAACTTACCAGGTTTTTTTTTTCTTTCTAGAAAAGAGGGATCTTCCAAAATCAGAAATTTATATATTTGTTTTGTGATTTTTCTATTCACTCTTTAAAGAATTTAACTGTGTCACTAATCTTTCTCATTAGCGAATAGCAATGTCTTCTCATAGTAGAATACTTCGTAAGCACCAAGGAAGGAAAAATCTCATTATTTGAGATTATATTCTTTTCAGTCTTGTTTCTCTGCTTTTATATCCAGGTTCCTAGCAACCTACAAAAGTAGGTAATTTTCCACAATGGATCGCACAAGACATTTGTTTGGCAACTTATATTCATAGTATATTGTGAATATCTTTCCCTGCCATTAAATACCTTCCAATGACAATTTGTTTTTACTGCCCAATTAATATTTCATAATAATTCATTTAAATATTTCTGTACTATTGGCCATTTAGGTGCCTTTGAATTCTTTTTCTCCTATCGTCGAAGCTAATTCTCTGAACTCTACCGGCACTATAGCATCAAAATAAACTCTTAGAAATGACATTTCTGGTTCCAAAAATGTGCAAAGCAGAACTGTTGTCAATACATAGTATCAAGTTCCCAGATAATTCTAAGAAAGAAACAGTCACCTAGACACGATTAACGTGTCATCCAGAGATGGGGTGCCTGGGTGGCTCAGTCGGTTGAGCATCCGGCTTCAGCTCAGGTCATGATCTCAGGGTTCGTGGATTGAGCCCCACGTCAGGCTCTGTGCTGACAGCTAGCTCAGAGCCTGGAGCCTGTCTTCAGATTCTGTGTCTCCCTCTCTCTCTAACCCTCCCCTGCTCACGCTGTCTCTCTCTCTCTCTTTCAAAAATATAAAACATTTAAAAACAATTTTTAAAAAAAGTGTCATCCAGAGGAAACATGTGGCAAACTGGAAGATCTCTGGCAGTCTACATGCACAGCAACCATATAAGCATGCCGGGAAGGGCCTATGACTGAAGAGGGAACCAAGAATAATCTAGAATGCTGCTATGTGAACTGCATAATAGCACTTGCTCCTTAGTGCAAGCTTATGCCATTTGAAAAAAGGAATATGCAGAGAGTTATCAGGTTCTGAGGAACTCTGTTTTGTAAACACATATAGAAATATGGTTCTCACATCAGCGAAAACCTCTCATCTAACATAAGGTATTTATTTACTAGCTATCAGCTGAAGGCTACACATGGAACATTGTTGCTAAAGGGTTAATTTTTTAATGGTTTCTGTATTCACAGGGTAAATATGCAGTTCTCCTTTTTTCCCCTTCATAAGACAAATAATGCCCAGGTAAAGTTTGCAATAGAAGCAAAAGCAAGGAGAAGAGAAATTCAGACATCTGTTTTCACAGTTATCCAAATAAAGGTAGCACATTCTGAAGTACTTTCTCAAAGTATAAATTAAATTTCCTGGCTACACTGCTTTATGAGTTTGCACTGTCAAAGAGACGTACTGTGTTCAGCAACCACTCTACACACGCCCCTCCCTCCCAGGAGGATGTATTCGAACATGACAGGACTGGGTCATTTTTAAAAGCCATGTTCATATACTCTTTGTCCCTCAATACCAATTACAGAAAGTAAAAATCAGTAAAATCTCCTGCATTGATTAAAACTGAGGAAGGTCCAAAGGGATGAGTGGCATGACCTAAAAAGATTGAGAGATGCTGTTTCGGAGCATCGTATATGTATACTGGTCCTCATGGTAGGAGCATCATTTGGTGAAGTTGAAGGAGGTGTACCAAGGTCCAGCCAACGGGCTCTTGCTTCCAAGCAAGCCGTGCCCTCTAGATGCTGCTGGCCTCCCAGTAGCTAAAAACAGCCACACTGGCTTTTTCCCAAGATCGAATAATGAAAGCAGAAACATGACCTCCACAGAGACTGGGGCCTCCTGGGCTGGCTCCTCAGCCTTCACCCCACACAAAGATACCAATGTCACAAAGATGCCAATGCTTTGATTAGAAGACCTGCTGTATCTGGACGTCCTGGTCTCTGGGTGTGGCATTGCCTCAGATTCTGAATTTCAGGCTACTTCTCTCTGATTATTTGTGCCTTCTACTGTAAATCAATGCTGGGTAGTAATGGAAGCCAAAAACAAACAAACAAACAAACAAATAAAACCCATAACCGAAAAGAATAGCTTAGAGGATCCGGGAGAAAGGTATTAAAGGATGGTTTCTCCTGGGCCTGGTTAGGAAGAAGCAGCTCAAGCAACATTCTGTGTTTGAGTCCCTCTACTCAAAATACCATGTGAAATATACCCATGTAGCTCCTGAACCATGCTCACCCAAGGCAAAGACTCTATATAGAGCCAAAGTAATTTTCCTTTACTGAATGGTACATATCGACAAAGTGAGACACTTATTGTGTACTTTGACATTCTCCCCAGATAAGTCATGATATCCATTAGGTATCTCATTGACAGTCTTGTGCCTTTTATTTCTAGGTTCTAATTTTTTATTAGCTATGGCATTTTGCAGAACCATTACAATCTATCAAATTTAAACAGATAAATCCCTAAACTACTACTGAAGCTATTGAAGAATCACATTACTGCAATCTTGTTTTCTTTCTTATGGCATAGTATTTTCTTATATATCCTTTTAAACTATATCTAGCAGCAGTCACAATTTCTGCACTGAAGGCAGTGCATTAGAAACACTACCATATGACTCGTTTATTAAATCATATCAGCTAATAGAATGTGAGTCTAGTAACATAGTAATTAACTGTGTGTTTGAAAATGGCTTCTCCTATCATTTCTTATTCTGAGAACTTTTGTCCTATAAAGATAGACATCCAAATTTTCCAGTAATTTCTTCTCCTTCCCTCCTATGTCCAAGATCTGAATAGAATGTCTGAATAAAAAGGATGCCGGCCTTCTGGACTGCCCCATTCTATGAAGGAAAAAAACAGCCCTGGCTTTTTGGCTGAACCATATAAATGAGAAACAGATTTGTGCAATATGAGTTTGCTCCAAGCCACAGAAGGCCAGCACCATCCTCTGGCATATTTTTAAGGCTAAAGGGTAATTGAATCCCTTCTACACTCGACAGATAGTACGAAAGGAAGAAAGAAAGAAAAGAAAGGGAAAGAAAGAAAGAAAGAAAGGGAAGAAAGAAAGAAAAGAAAAAAACCAACAGGGTTTGTCTGGAAGAGACAGTGCAGGCTCACATCTCACTTAAGGGAGTGTCATGGCGGGACTACAGGGCATATTTGATTGTGCTAAACATCCCACAAGTCTAGCCATGCATAAAAGGGCCCTTTAGTCATTTGAAGCCAAATGATCTGCAGTGACTTCAGTCTTCACTCCTGTTGTGGAGACTTGTGAAGCCGCCTCTTTTGGTCCCTGCCAGTTCATCTCAGCCTAAGCTTTGCCTCGTTCTGGTCATGATTCCCTAATTAGACACATCAAGGCCCGCCCTCATTAAGACTCTCTTGGTTACAAGTATCTCAAACCTACTTCAAAATAGCTTCCTAGAATGAGAGAATTTATTGCAAGGACATGGGCTACCTCACAGACTATGGGCATCAGAACAGGAAGAACCCAGACAGTTCGGTAGACCTCAGGAAATTTTTGCTGATAATCACCCGAGAACTCCATCATTAATAGAGCTTAACCTCTAACTTCTAGTCTTCTGTGCTTCTCAATAAAATATTCTCCAGACTCCAGGGGGGAATCAGATGGGTTCAAGTTGTATCAGGTGTCCATATGTGAGCTAATCAGCTTTGGACAAAATTAGTGGTCACATAATAAGATATATGTCATCTGCCCACCTCTGAAGGATAGAAAGGTACCCCAAGAAAGGGGGTGAATTCTGGGCAAAAAAATGCCTTTAATAAGGTTTCAGCTTGATGTTACAGGAACCTGTAATCTCCTTGAAACTATATGGCTTACGCCACCTCCATGTCTCCAGTTCCCAAGGGTAGATTTAGAGACATTCTGGGACCTGTCCACTCAGTCTAAAGACAGTACAAACTTTCCCCTGTCCCTTGCCCAGCAGTAGCTCCCTTCTCTCTGTGTACAGGCTGACAACTCTGCACCTCTATCTCCAGTCCAGATTCCTCTTCTGAGTGCCAGATTAAGTCATCCATTTCCTACTTGTCCTCTCCACTAGGATCTTCTAGGGAAATCTCAAGGTCAACATATCCAAATGAAATTCATCATCTTCCTTCACAGAACTGGTTTGCCTGCAGAATCTCCTCTCTTTAAGTGGGACCACACTTTACCCAGTCATGTAAGTCGGGAAGCTTGGAAGCAACCTGTGGTCTGCCTCTCATTGTCCTTATCTAGTCAAACACAAGACCAATCAATATTAACTTTGAAATAGTTGTTGAATCAGTTCAACTAACTCCTCAACAGCTGCCTCAAACACCTGGCTTTTCTGTAGTTCAATTTCTTTTTTTCTTTAAGTTTATTTATTTATTTTGAGAGAGAGAGAGAGAGAGAGAGAGTACAAGGGAGGGGCAGAGGGAGAGAGAGAATTTGAAGCAGGCTCCACACTATCAGTGCAGAGCCCAATGTGGGGCTCAATCTCATGAACCATGAGATCATGACCTGAGCTGAAACAAAGAGTTGGGTGCTCAACCAACTGAGCCACCCAGGCACTCCTGTGCTTCAATTTCTACGAAGCCCTTCTTGCTCTTCTTGTCAGCAGAGTTCCCTCCCTAGCAGCTGTTCTCCATCCTGGGGAGAGTCTGGCACCATGCTGCCACACAGCCTCCCATGGCCTACCAATTGTCTATGGTATGAAACTCCAAATCCTAACATGGTTTACGATCTCACTGTCCACAGTCTTTAGCCATATCTCCTGCCATTCTCAACTCTCACTTTCTATTCCCCAGCCATAAGGAGTCAAGTTCACTCCTCTGAACAGTATGCACCTGTCTCTGGGCACAGAGAAGTCTCTATCTAAAGCTTCTTTACCTACCCCTGCATGCACATAGAGAACAATGTCAGACGAAGCCAACAATAGTAACAGTGTAATAGGTATCCTATGGTATTACAACCTGAAAATAAATGTATTATTTTGGGTTTGGCTGGCTGTCTGGGGCTATAGAAGCTCACCTGTATTTATTACTATAGCAAGCCCCCCAGTTTCTGTCCTCTGACCCCAAAGAGTGCAGCCAGGAAAGACAAAAAGAGAGATACTGGGATGAATAATCCCAGAATTTTATAAAATACCACCAGTTTCTTTGGGTTAGTTTTTAAGTTTTTAAAAAATTAGAAGTCTATCACTGAAAATGACTCTTGGCTGTTTACATATTGATATTTGAAACATGTGATCCAGCTACTCCTCCAAATTTGGCCTACTGAGGAAAATGATGAGAACATCATGAGGAAAATTCTGTATTGGCAGCATAGTCATGTGCAGATATGAGAGGAAATGGGGAGTTACACGGTCACATTGAGGGAATCTTTCTTTCCTTGGGGGGATTTGCCTGTTTGATGATTTCTTCCACAGGGACATTAATAGGTTGTAAGCAGAAGGACAATATGGGGTGGTGGGGGGAACTGTCAGAGCTTTTGGTGGTTAATCAGGGCTGGCATAACAGATTGGAAACTAGAGGAGCCCCAACCACAAAGTCTGTTTCCCCGCAGGACACTTCCTGAATTCTAGAATGGCATAGTAGTCTGTGAGCTAAACTGGAAAAACAGAACAAAATTCTGGCAGGGGAGAAGCCTGCAACAAACCATAATGAGTCTCTTCCTTGGAACATTGTCACTGAAACTATATGGATAGGAAGCTAGAAAGCTAAGTTCCCTGTCCTACATTAATATATATATTAATTAATATATATAATATATATATATTAGTCATGCAAAGAGGTAGGAAAATGTAGCAAAAATTATGATTTTTTAAAATAAAAGCTGATGGTGGCACAACAATGTGGATGCACTTTAGTATGCCTCACATGGAAGCTTAAAAATAGTTAAAATAGGGGGGTGCCTGGGTGGCTCAGTCTGTTAAGCATCCGACGTCAGCTCAGGTCATGATCCCATGGTTCGTGAGTTCAAGCCCTGTGTTGGGCTCTGTGCTGACAGCTCAGAGCCTATAGCCTGCTTTGGATTCTGTCTCCTTCTCTCTTTGCCCCTCCCCAACTCATGCTCTGTCTCTCTTTCTCAAAAATAAATAAATGTTAAAAAACTTTAATGGTAAATTTTATGTTATACATATTTTGCCATAATACAAATAAATAAAATAAAAGCTGAACTACAGCCGTTCAGATTTTGGAGTCAGCAGACAAGAACATTAGAATATCTATGATTAGTTATGTTCAAGAAATCAAAGTAAAAGGTTCATAGAACAAATGAAAATAAGTAAAATTTTAACTGTCAATTGGAAGGTATAAAGAGAATCAAATATGCATTCTGAATTACAAATGCAATGTCAGAATCAAAGAATTCATGATATAGGCTTAACAGCAGACTAGACACAGCAGATGACAGGATTATTAAAGGTCATTAGATAATATCCAAACTTTATAAAGCACAGTAATACATATTAAAAAATATATAAGGTGAGTAATAATTTAAAAGTTTAATGTATGCATAACTGAAATGGCAGAGAGGAAAGTGAAAGACAATATTTGAAAATATTTAAAGGGAGAATGGTCAAAATTTTCCAAAACTACTAAAAATATCAATTCACAAATTTAAGAAGCTCAGATTCCCCTTCCTTCAATTACATGAAGACATATCACAACCAAAATCCTAAAAAATCTAAGACAAAGAGAAAATCTTAAAAGCAGCCAGGGGACAAAAACACACATTACCCTCAATAAAGGCACAATAAGTTGGAAACAGATGATCTTTTCAGTAAGGAGAGCAGAGTCTGCTGAATAGTCACAGTAGTGTAAAAGAAAGATCTCCTTATACATGAAAAAAACAATCCGAATAAATCTTTTGGACTTTATGATAAGCAGGGGAAAATCCAGACATGAAAGGGTTCATAACATGTCATCAGATTTACATGAAATTCAAGAAGAGACAAAACTAATCAATGGTGTTAGAAGTCAGAGCAGTGGTTACCTAAGTGCAGCAAGGTATCTTTTGACTGGAAGGAGAAAGAGAGAAATCACTGGGAATGTTGGAAATGGTCTGTATCCTTATCCGAGAGGTGGTTTCACACACACACACACACACACACACACACACGTATGTATGTCTGTATGTGTATGTATAACTGATCCATCGAACTGCACACTTAAAATTTGTGTATGTTTCATCTCAATAAAAAATAAATCAGAAATTACTATCTATTTGTCCTTTATCCTTTGCTGATATCCTCCCCACAGTATTTCTTTATGCAGAGAACAAGGACCAAATTCATGCACACAAAGGTAAAGGGCAGACTAAACTGAAATCCTAGACATTGAAAAGCACAAACGTGCATGTTTGCGTGTGTGTCCTCAGAATTTCAGTTTTACAAACCACTACCATGCTGTATCTCAATTCCAGACCATCATTTATGCTATTTTCTCTGCCTAAATGTGCTTTCTTCTCTCTTGACCTGGTTACTCATTCTTTATGTCTCTTTCCTTGCTCTGGAAAGTCTTTCCAGAACCCTATGTCTGAATAAGGAGACTCCCTTTAAAAAATTTATTACTGAAGGATAATTGACATACAATGCTGTATTAGTTTCAGGTGTACAACATATTGATATTCAGGTGTACAACTCAATACATTACTCAGTACTCACCGTGATAAGTGTAATCACCATCTGTCACCATACATTATTACAATATTATTGATTATATTTCTTACGCTGTACTTTTCATCTCTGTGACTTATTTTATAACTGGGTATTTGTATACTTAATCACCTTCCTTTTGAGTTTGGAGCCTCTCTTTGTGCTCCCCTGGTGCTATTTTCTCACTATTACATACCCCTGGCACTCCATAATGCAGTTCCCTTCTTACTTGTTTGTCCCTCAGGTAATCTGTAAGTTCATGAAGAAGAAGCTGAGTTACTGAAGGTGTATCTCTGATACTTGATACAGTGCCTGGTAGGTATTCACTAATCATTTGTTGAATGATTGAATGGATGCAGAACAAACTGGACCTGTTAATCATCCATGGAAAGGTCATGCCTGGTACCTTATTCCAGTAGGATAGCTCAGTAGAATTCGAGACAACCCAAAGCACTTGTTCATGCCTACTCCTCACATCGATGAGAGTTACTTATTTCTTGGGTGTTACTAAGCGCGCTTCCAACACATAGCACATCACCTTATGGTTGTAAAGGAAATGGGGACCTGGGTTAAATCTCAGCTCTAAAAGGCCTTAAACAGGTATCCTAACTATCTAAATTGGATTTATAAACCCAAATGCAGAAAGAAGCTGGGTAGAGAGCATAAATGGATATGGTTGATTGTTGTTCACAATTATTCACTGCCCTTCCTGTAAGTGTTTTATATAACCTCACCATTGCCATAAGACTTGCAGGACTTCCCTTTAGAGGAAGTAGACTTCCTTGACCCACTGATGTCGGCTTGGCCTGTGGTGTGCTTTGGCCAATAAAGTGTGAGCAAAATGGCATGTGTGAGCAGAAGCATTAAAAGCCATTGCTCCATTTGGCCATTTTTCTTGTCCCTCTGCACCAAGAACAGCATATTCCAAATGGTGGGCTGCTCCTTCAGTCTGGATCCTGGAAGCCCTAGTCTTTCCACAGACAAAATATAATCGGAGCAGGAAATGAGCCAATGCTGCTAAAGGCACTGAGGCCTTGAGGTTTTTCCAGATAAGGTAGTCTAAGGTGACGGACGCAAGCATCAGGTGAAGGGCTTGGCTAACTCAAGAAAGCCTATCTGTTCCAAGGGACAGCCAATCCTCCCTCAGCTCCGGGGGATCCTGACTGGGCGGGGATGCAATCTCACTTTTGACAAATCTTCCTGATGTTTTAGAGGAGCCAGATTTTTAATTAAGTCCCCTCTTAATAAATGTCTAATATGAACAATACATACCTCCTTTTCATTAAAAAAAAAAAAGTAAATCCCCTCTTGATTTTTAATTAAAATATAACACCTTCTAAATATTGGCAACTAACTCAATATGTTTAAAAAGACACTTACCGCCAAATCTAATTAAGGAATACATTTGCAATCTCTTCCTACCCCTCAATTTTCTCATGTATAAAATAAGAATAATACAGGTAACCCTCGTTTTTTGAAATTTTCTTGGTGTGCCACTTTGCTTTCATGAAAGACCTACCTACATTAGAACCTGTTTTCAGTAACCGAAAGAAATCCGAAGAGGATTTTCGCTTTTAGGAAAAAAGAGGAAAAGTGAAAATAGCAGCCAGTGTTTGTTGGGCAGCTGACAGCGGTGGAGGCAGCCGGAGCAGTGAGAGCGGCCCTGGGAAGCTCCTTCCGTGGGAACTGTACTCAGCATTTCCCACATCCAGTCACCCCAGCCTTGAACTGTGTCTGTGAGCACCTGTGCTTTATCTCAATTTATTTTGTGCACCTGTTAGTAAGATGTGTCCTAACGTATTAGAAAAGCCTAAGAGTGGGGCGCCTGGGTGGCTGAGTGGGTTAAAGGTCGTGCTTGAGATCAGGTCATGATGTCACGGTTTGTGGGCTTGAGCCCCGCATCCGTCTGTGTGCTGACAGCTTGGAACCTGGAGCCTGTTTCAGATTCTGTGCCTCCTTCTCTCTCTCTCTCTCTCTCTCTGCCCCTCCCTGGCTCTCACTGTCTCTCTCTCAAAAATAAATAAACATTAAAAAGAAAAAAGAAAAAAAGAAAAGCCTAAGAGAGGTTTGGGGGTGGGGGTTCTGGAAATGCTCAGATATGTTTCCATATAAATTAGTGATAATTGCGTCTTTGCTTAATGCCATTTTGGCCTATGAAAAATTTCATGAGCATGCTCTACGTTTAGACAGCAGGGGAAACCTGTATCTGCTCTGCCTAATAGGGTTATTCTGAGCATTGGATTTGTCTAAGTTTGTGTTTATTTTAATTTTGAAGTGGTAAAATAACAAAAGAAGGTCCAGGACAGAAGTGAAACCACTCTGGCAAAATAGGCTGCAGTTTCCTTAAGACGACAAGCTCCTTAGGAGGCCAATGGTGCAAGTCACTCTGTCTCAACTTTCCTGTCCCTCCCCTCCTCTTCAGTTCTCCATGCAAAACATAAAAAGTAGACTTCTTCACAGGCAGATCAAACTATCAGGCAGCCATCGTTAGGGACAGTCTGATCCTGAAATAGTTGGGACATAAGTAATTGGCAAAAAGGGATATCCCCCATGGGGAATGAAACAAGTTCGAGCTAGGTTGATAGATCCAAAGTGACTTTCCTACTTCGCCAAATTATAACTCATCCTTCATCGAGGCCAGTGACAATCAAGAAAAAATAGCCTAAAGACACCCAGTACCAAAATATTGAGGTAAGGTTTCTATGTGGGATTAAATGTCTCAAAAGTATTTGTTTTTTACTTTAGGCATTGACTCAAAATACTCAAAAGATATGTAAATTTGTCCGACCCTTTTGCATGATTATCTTACAGGTAGGGTTTCATGGTGATCCTGAATATGTGTTTCAGTAAGAATATTAAGAAGATTGGGGAAATGCGTGGAAGGGAAAAGTGAATCTGATGTACTTTTTTTTCTGTTGCATCTTCAGGTCTCACATTTTTCCTTCCATTATGTAGACAGGCCGCTAGAGGTCACTGTACATTCTCCCATGCACCCTGCGTGTAATGCTGGGTCTGACCTCCAGTTTCTACACTGAGACCCCTACAGGTTTCAGAAAAGTGTTCTCAGAGACCAATCAGTCCAGGTGGAAGATGCTATGAAGCCTGGATTTTAGACTGAGTTTCTGTTTCTCCTTCTGCCTCAGAAAGAGACTTCCATGCTTGGGGTAGCCTGAAACTTGACTTAGGAGATAGATGATAGATGATAGACAGATGATAGATCCACCTCTGTTCCCATGACTGCAGTGCAATATTTATTTGTTATTTATTGATTTGACAAATATTTATTGTCAACTGTGCCCCAAGCACTCAGTGGTAAATAAGTTAGCCACAGGTAGGGCATCTTAGAATTCATAGTCCAGCGAGGACATGCAGATGACTGCAGGGCAGATTATATCTTATAGCGTTAAGTCGTATGATAAGAGAAGTACAATATAAGTACAGAACTGGGGCCCCTGACGCAGACAGGAAGTTAGGGAAGGCTTCCCGGAGAAAGTCCTCTGAAATTGAGATCCTAAGCATTATAGAAGCAGATCACGTAAGAAGACAGTGTGTTCCAGACAGAGGTAACAAGCACAAAGGAAAAAGAAAAATCAAACAGGATTTTATTCTTGTATATACATTTTGGATCTTGCCATTTTCCACTTACACTTTTTACCCTCAGTCTCCGTATCAACTGTTTTTGAAAATAATACTTGATTTTATTTTTGGAAAACATGATTTTAATAGCTAGTAATAGCAATCCATTGGGAGGATAGTGACTAATTTATTTACCTATTTTCTTTTTTTGGTTTTAACGTTTATTCATTTTTGAGAGGCAGAGACAGAGCATGAGTGGGGGAGGGGCAGAGAGAGAGACACACACAGAATCGGAAGCAGGCTCCGGGCTCTCAGCTGTCAGCACAGAGCCAGATGCGGGGCTTGAACCCATGAACCGTGAGATCATGACCTGAGTAGAAGTCAGATGCTCAACTGACTGAGCCACCCTGGAGCCCCTTATTTTCCTATTTTTAAGGCTCATGCCAATTGTTCTATCCTTAAAATTATAAAATCACGTGACATAATCTTTAGTGCTCATGTTAATATCCAAAATAAATCTCCTTTATTTGGCTATCTGTTCAAAACAATTTCTGCAACCCAACTTGATATCCAGCCCTAGCAAATACTAAATTAAGCAAGTTATTCATATTGGTTACATTTAATGATTGGTAAATTTTGCTGTATTTGTTTTTGCATGAATTGGTACGGCCTTCAAAGGGGCTTCAGGATTCAGGGGCTTTCACATTCTTGTGCTGTCCCTCAGAGTCCCTTCTATGTCCCTCAGCCTTAGTCCCCCCTCAAGTCTGCATCTCAGTGCCTTCTCTATCCCCCAGAACCCCTCTCTGGGATGTTAGCTGACGTTTATCTCCATATTTTCCCCAGTAAATGATGTTTTTTTGTCCATGGCTGTTTCCTGAGGCTGCAAACCATTAATTTCCTAAATAGTTTCTTAACCACATTTTGGGTAAAAATATACATATAATTAATTTGTCAAATTGCTGGCATAGGAAATTGATTTTCTGGGTCAAGCAGGAAAGATATTCACAGCTTCAACAGGAAGGAGATCACCTTCTTTTGAGCTGTTTCAGATTTAATTCAGATGATTGTTTTTTTTTTATGCCTCTCTTTAAAATGGATCTGCGTCAGCCTTCCATGTCCCTCATTTTTACCTGTTTTACAACAAGATTTTTTGGGTTGTCTGTTTTTGTTTTTGACTGTTTGCATTTATTGCCTTGGCATTCACTCACACTTACTTGGTGAGGCATATTTTGGAGAGAGATGACTCACTGACCACAGCCATGTGGGCACTAGCTGTTGAATTGAAACGCTGTTTTGAATTCAAATTTTCCTGTGTCTCATGTACTCTCATATCGCTGTGTGACTTGTCATGAGTTTAACAGTTCTTTCAAACCCCAGAGCACTCAGTGGTAAGGTAAGTTCTCAAATACATTTCTTTCATGTGTAAGAAGTCATTGTCATCCTGGCCCACAAGCATACCCACATGAAAAATGAGAAAGTCTCTAGCTCCCTCATAGCTACCACAGCCTCGCTCAGGACCCCAGTCTCAGGCCTTCAAGGTCCAATCCTTCTTCATTCAAATGGGAAGCTCCTGGACACTACTGCCTTGCTGTGACCACTTAATTTAAGCAAAGTAGATTTAACATTTAACAACCAGTTCCCTGAAGTGAGAATTTTACTTAATACTTTAATAATCCCAGTTAAGCAGTTATCCATGTATCTTTATTGACAGATGTTTCACAAATTTGCATTATTTAAAATGCCTCCCAGGCCTATCAACTGATGCCTCAGAAAGGTGTGTCTGAAAGATAACAGAGTCCCAGCTGGGGCCATGGACTGCCACTCCAGTTGTCTTTGGTGGTTTTCTGGTATTGACTTTTGAGAGCCAGCTCATGATCTCAGGATGTACAAAAAAATAATAATAATAACTGTATTACTACTCTCAGGTAAGTGGATTTTTTTTTAGCATGATGCTGTTATATTGGATGTCAGATTATAGGTAAAAATGTAAACTACCTGATTTTAGTTCTGTCTTAAATGAATAAATAAATGAGTAGTATCTCAGATCCTAGTCTGGTGGATGGATTTCTATTGGGACTCAGCTGGTAGGGTGGAGGAAATTGGGTTAAGGAGTTCCGTAATTGTCACTGGATAACAATTTTCTAGTATGAGAAGCATGCTTCAGTTCAAAGCTTAGCTACAGTGAAAAGAATTATATCAAATATTATGAGAAATATCTCTGTGTGAATAAATTTGTTGCCTTATTTGTTCTTAATGAGGTTAACTTCTAAATTAAATAGTCATTAATGAAAATGATGGTGGTTATACAATCCTCAGTTTTCAAAGAATTTTCTGAAAAATTATAATCTCCTTCGCCCGCCAAAAAAGTACAAGCTGCAAGGGTGAACTCTGAATCCATTGAGGAGCTGTTTCCCACTCTTTGGTCTTTTACTGAGGTATGATGGAGGAAAAAGAAAAAGCAGCTTATTGGCTTAGGTGTTAGGTGGTTTGGGGAGAAATCAAAATCAATTCATTAAGATGAAGAAATAATGTGGAGTATTACTAAGTTGTATTAAATTAGCAATATTTTTGGCCTCTTTCTGAGAACGTTATGGTTAATATCTTTTCAAATGCAGTGTCTATGTGTTAGAAATACTAGTGCCCAGCACATAGACAAGGAGCAGACAGTTACTTGAAATGTATGGAGCCCTCAGACATTGCTCTAACTCAAATTAGGGTACATTCTGAGGATCTACTGGGCACTCTCTAGGAGACAGAGAAGGGAGCCAGCATTTTCTAAGATATATTAGTAGATTAAAAAAAGTGTAATGGTTAAAGCATAGGCATGAGGAAGAGACAGGACTAAACTCAAACCTGGTTCAACATCTAGAAGGCCTGGGAACATTGAGGCAAATGACCCTCTTTTCACTTCCCTGTCTTCATCTGTAAGATGCCCACACTGGTGGTACCTGCCTCCTACTAATGAAATAGGGACTATACAAAGGAATAGTAAATTAGTAAATAATTTAGCTATGATAGTAATTACTGACTAGGGAACAAATCTGGGTATGTGATGATGATTTCTGAGAAGTCAAGGAGAATGGGAAAATTACAAGAAAGCAGAAGACTAACAAAATTACTCTATATTTTTTTAAAGTAGCAAAGTATGAAAACATTTAGCTTGAAGAAAAGAAAACAAGCAGAAGGGATGTAGTATAATATTTAAATATATTCCAATACTTCTAGAGCTATTGCACAGAAAAGAAAAGAGGTACTGTGTTGTTCAGAGGGCAAAGGAGGCCTACTCAATCGAACTAGATGCATTATCCATTTGTTTTGTTTTGTTTGTTTTGTTTTTTGTGGTGAGGGGTGGGGGATATTTGGAAAGGATTCCTGGAGAAGAAATAAATACTTCATGTCTACAGCTGCTCAAGTGGATAGTGTACTAAGGCCTTCGATGACAGTTCATTAGAGGTCATCAAGACCATGTGACCCCGAAGACCCCCTGTGGCTCCCAGTACAAATGCTGCCATCACCTTTGTGTTTTCTGAAACCCTCCAAAGACATTCTCTGGAATGATGGAATAATGGAAAGGTGTTTGAGCAGTTTCAACCCTCCTCTTACTCATTAGTTGAAATGGAGAACCTGGAAAGTGGTTTAAACATCTTTGGCTCGGGGGAAAAAAAGAAAAGATGATATTTCTTTCCCTGGGAATCTTCAGGGTAAAGACACTATTTCCAATTCTAAATTTATCAGATGTCATTCTCCAAGTGGAGAATAAGTTCTCTTGAAATTGTTTGATTCCCAGTATCTGAATTCATTTACTCATTTGTTCATTTGGCCCTTGTGTGTCAGGTGCTGGACACGGAGGCCACAGCAGTAAGAGTAGTGAGCTCCTGTGGAGGACGCACTCAGGGCAGTGAGAGGGAACACCAGCAATAAACTGAATAAGTAATTCACTAACATAAGAATGATGATAAAGAACACAAAGAAAATTAAACCAGGAGAGATGATAAACATAATGCAGAAGGCTGATTTACAAAAGGGTAGAAGGAAATTTTTCTCAAAGTAAGTGACATTTATGAAGAACGGTGAACAACCGACGAAGCCGACCTTGCAAAAGTTGGGGGAAGAACAAGGGCAAATTTTCTGACACAGGACAGTAGTGTGTTGAATGCTTTTATTTGAAAATCAGATTCGGACACTAAGAAGGAATTTGAGAATGCAGTATTGTAACACTTCAACCAGGAAATTAAGTCATAAACCAGGACCCTCTAAACGTTTCCTGGTTTTACTTTAAAGTTTATGCAAAATTTGCATTCTAGGCCATAATATACTGATTAAATTGGAAGATCTGAAGGGACGGGTATTATCACAGGTTTTATTCATTAGTGTATGTCCAGAATCTAGTACAGCTTTTGCCATCTTGTAGGATGTCGGGTGAATCAGCAAGGAAACAAGTAAAGGGAGGGAGGAGAAGGAAGGAAAGAATATTTGTTTTTATTTGTTTAGGCAAAATGAGAGCTCCATATAGATAGACCATGATACCCTGGACATCTTACTACACACATCTGCAGGTACATCAGTTTCACATACTTAGAAGAAGGACTAAGTAAAGAAACAAGGCATCTCCTTTTTCTTCATTGATCCAAGAAGAGAGCCTTTCTGTCCATGTAAATGTTATAAGGAAGAGTTCTGAGCTGGGTTTCAGGGACCATTTTAATTTCTTACAAGTAAAACCTGTGACTTTATTTATGCATCCCACACATCGCTAGGCACATAGTAAGCACTCAATAAATAATAGTTGCAGAAATGACAAATGACCAAACTTTTGCTGCAGACTAGTTTCACTATGGAGAATCAATTTATCCTCATGGACATCAGTTTCATTGTCCCTGTTGAATAAGACATAGATAGATAGCATCTAAAATCCCTTCCATCTCTAAACTTCTATGAATTCCCAAAGGTCAACCTGAGATGACCTGTAGCCTTGTTCCCCAACCTACAAATCTCATCATCTTGGGGGTAAAATGGGCTTTTAGATAGAAAAGGACACCCCACTATAAACGCCTGGGGAAAGATCCTGCAAAGAAGGGAAAAAAGAGATAGTACCTCAATACTGACACACATTAATTTTAAATTGGCAAACCAGATTTAGCATTCTTGTGATGAATTTCTTTTTGCTTTGGTTTCTAGAGGATTGTTGAAAACGTCTATGAACCTTTCTGGGAAGCACATTTTAAGTAATTTCCTCAACTTGTCTTTATAGGCTATACTTCCTCTCAAGAAACTACTGAAAGTCACCCAGTAGAAACCACGACTCATGAATCACCAAGTAAGTTACTGACAAAAGCAGATGGGTAATAGATTTCCAGCCATTATCATTGTTTTTGCATATTTAATAAGAACCTCTCAGTGTGGTCTTCTGTGATACATGATCTAGATGGAAAGTAAAGCAAGAATCCTAAGAAAAAACATCCCAGGGTTATCTCTGGGTGTTGTGATTACACGTGACTTCTTTTTCTTGCTTTTTGATGCTTTCCAAATTCTCTGCAAAGAGAATCATAAAACGTAATTAGGAAATGGTAAAAAAAAAAAAGAAAGAAAGAAAAAGAAAAAGTAAACAGAACAAATAATCTTTGCTTTCTAAGAGGCCTCTGTCATTAAGCAATGCTGACAAATATGAACAGGAAAACCAAGATACTGGCAGATGCATTTCACTGCGGTTACTCAAATAAGCTTGGTTAGAATGTCTACTGAATCTTATTCCAGGGATCCGGTAGAGAAAAAAGCAAGAATTGTCAGTAAACAGTGGAGATAAACCATCATTAATAGTTTTCCCATTTTTTATAGGGCTTGTTTCTGTTATGATACACAACTCGTCCACATCTATTACAATATACAGCTCAGACATATCTGTTATGACACACAACTCTATTATGATATACACGACCCCAAGCCACCAACTGCCACACTCCAGCAGCTAAGAATATCCGAAGAGTTGGCAGACACATAGAACCTGAGGACGCTTTGTTCACTAAGAGACTTACATTACCTCATGGGAGTCAGGCAGTGCTCCAGGCTGCACCTGTCTCAGAAAAGTAAATGACTCTAAAACCATTGTACACCCCAAATCATAAAACACCATATATTCTGTCCCCAGGCACCATACCAACCACCAAAGCAAAGGTACTGGAAGAGATTTCTGACCTCATCTCAGCTAGAGCTTTGTCTCCCCTGATATTTTAGACTCAGACTCAAATTTAGCAATTTGCTTTGAAGATCCAAGCAAAAGGGCTGGGTTTCTCTCAGAGGTGTGCATAACCGACAGAGGTATTAAACTTAAGCAATTACCCAGTGATAGAGATGATGAACTCTCTCCTTTACAAAAACCATATATAAAGAGACAATGCAGGTCATGGCGTATATTTAACTTTTCACATATTCATTCAAGAAAAATGAGAAAAGTATTAGTTCAAACTGAACACTTTCTGTATATCAGGCACTATGCTAAGCCCTCTATGTGGATTTTATTCTGAAAATAACTCTGTGGAATAGGTATTATTCCCATCCTGCAGATGAAAAGACAGGCTCAGAAAGTTTTTAAAACTTGCCTGAGGACATACAGTCAGTGAGCAGGAAAGCTGGATGCAAATCCAGGAGGTTTGACCGAAGAGCCCTCAGCCTTAGCAATCATTCCTGATCTGCTATCCAGAAATAAGCACTGCTGATATTTTGGTACAAATATTCCAGATATTTTTTTATAAGCATGTTTACTTAAAATTATTGTATGTAATATTCTGAAACCTGACTTTTCCTCACTTAAAAAACATCTATTCCATATTAGTAAGTACACTTATAAAACATTTTAATGGCTTCACCTTATTACATCTGATGCCTAACCATGGTTTATTTAACCTATGCCGTGTTTCAAATATTTAGGTTGTTTCTACCTTACAGTTCCAGGCTTGGCTCTTCCTGACTCTTGCAACATTGTCACTCAGTGTTCTGCTCATGGTCTGTCTTCTCCTTCTGGTGCAGCTAATAAACTCTAATTGGGGGACTATGATGTTAGCCTTTTGCTCCTTTTAATCTGGGCTAGATACTTTTTAATCTAAGGATCTTTAATCTAAGGATCACCTTTGACGATTACCACTTATTTCTCAGTCACAATTGTATTTAAAAATCAAATGAAAGAAAATAATCCTAAAGTACAAAAAGTGAGTATAGTCCATCTGTTGAAGCCAACTGGAAAGAGGAACCATGGCAGTGAAATTGTATCTTGCCAAAAGAGACACTACACAGATATGCCTCTTGGTGTCCTCTGAACTATTCTGTCACGTACAGATCTCAAAACCATCTTGTCAGGCAATTCAGCAACATCACTTCAAAATGAGTGTATGAGAATGTGGAGACACACAGTAAAGTTTATTCTCATTGATTTATTACTCCAGAAAAGTCAACATCAATCACTTGTGATTGCAAGTCCAATGTTTTTCAGGTCCTGTCAGTGTTTATTGTTTTGAGTCATTGATCTATCACAGTTGGAGAAAACTATTAAAATTGTTCCACTACTATTGTAATTCTTCAAATTCTTCTTTTGCTTTATATTTCTTGTTGCTATGTTATGGGGATACAATGGCCCATATTTACCTAAGAATCATTGTGTAATATATCCTTTAACAGTATAAATTAATCCTTTGTGCCTTTTTAAGTGCCATTGCCTTTAATTATACTTTGTCTAATCTTAAATTTTTTATTTCTGTTTTTATTTATTTGTATTTGTCTAATAAACCTTTGCACTTTTTTCTTTACACATTTTGCATTTTTTTGTTTGTGCTTCTTGTGATCAGCAGACATTTGTTGGGGTCTTTTTTTCCTGTCTATTTTGAGTAAATTTAAAGGTGCTTGTTTTTTAATATGGAAATTTAATCTATGTACATATATGGATTCACAACTGATGTGTAGTATATTTTGCTATCTCTATTCCACACTTTCTTTTTTTAATGATTTATTCCTGATGTTGTGACATATATGCTATGGTCAGTTTGCTTTTATCCTGTTTATGTTTTGAAGGTATATAGCCTATTTGTAATTATCCCATTGGTTAATTTTATGTTTTTAAAGAATTCTGTCTCAGAACTCTTAAATCATTTTAATGACACAGTACACTTAGAAACTGTAACTACTTTTATGGACCCTATAAAAGCCAACTGGGCAACAGCTCATGGGTGCCTTGAATGGAGTTCAGTTGTGTCATGGGCTGTTGATTCCCTCAGCCTCTCCGGAGGCCAGGTATTCAGGTAGGGTATAGCAAGGTATATCAACCTTAAGACACCGTCACATGTGATTAAGACGTAATGAATGTACACTGTAACTCATTGTACACAAATACATAAACACATATGAAACAAAATTCCATAAAATAATGTCCTTATTATGTGTGATGCAGTCTCTTCTATTTTATACAATTTACTATTTTAATGTCAGTAACCACACAGTGAATTGATTTCAAGGACCATTAATGCAGGAATTCACTATCTTGACTACATGTTGGAATTATCTGAGGGACTCTCTCCAAAAGATACTGACGACTGAGTACCATAGCCAGAGATTCTAAATACACTAACACAGGAGCCAGCAAACTACAGCCTGGGAGCCAAACCCAGCCCACCACTGGTCTTGTAGAGCCTGCAAGTTAAGAATGGCTTTTGCTTTTTTAAGTGCTTTAAAAAAGCAAAAGAATAATAACATTTTGTGACATATGACTATTATATAAAATTAAAATGTTAATGTCTAATTATTGGAACAAAGCCATACCTCCTTATTTACACTTTGGCTTACACATTGCCTTTACTGCTTTTGCACTGTAATGACAGAGTTAAAGAGTTGTAACAGAGACCAACCACGTGAGCCACAAAGCATCAGATATTTGTTGTTTGTCCCTTTACAGAAAGGCTACCAACTCTTGCGCCAGGGATTTTATTCTGCAATTTGAAAACTCAGTTTTAGACGGAGGATTTCCCAGCTAAGTTCTTGCGGAGCTCCTTGGAGCTGCTCCCAGCCGGCCGTGAGCACAGAGTGTGAGGCTCCGGGCCTACTGCCCACCTTCTTTCCAATAAAGCCATTCCCACCTAGTCTGTTTCACCCACTGAGGAGCTTACCCTTGCAAAATGCATAAGGTTAAATCAACTGTTGGGGGAAGAGGGGCTTTTCTAAGACAAAGCCACAAGAAATACCATTACGTAATATGGTTATTATTTCTCAAGCAAAAAATCAGGCTATTATCCTGCCAGTGCTGCCATTGGCTCTCACCACTGGCAGCACACTGGAATCTCATGCCTGTGCACCACAGATGATTCTAATACACAGTCAAGATTGAGAATATTGATCTAGTTTCTATTGTTGCTATTTGTCATTGTTCAACCAGTGTTAGAAAGTCTCAGTGGTATGAGAACTTTGGGATAAAATTTTCACTTTTTCTTTTTTTTTTTGAGAGAGAGAGAGAGCATGCCCACACATGCAAGCACACCAATCAGGGAGAGGCAGAAGGAAAGAGAATCGCAAGCAGGTTCCACACCCGATACAGGGCTACATCTCACAGTCCCTGAGATCATGACATGAGTCAAAATCAAGACTCAGATGCTTAACTGACTGAGCCACCGAGGTGCCCCTTCACATTTAATTAGAATTTTTCTCATTCAGCCTAACTTCCTTAAGCTCAAACCTAATGTGTGCAGGAAGTTCACTACCAAAATGCCAATAATTTAAATAAAGCTGGCACACCTAAAGTATGTGATCCTCTTTTGTTCTGAGGATTTGGGGTAGGGATAGTAACTGGATTGGAAGATGCTTGGCTCAAAAAAGTGAGATTTCAGATAACAAATTGTTACTAACCAGAAACATCTGTCTTTCCATAACATGGCTGTGACACTACACGTTACCCTATACTTTTAGGTTAGAGGTACACCCCTACCACCTCAGGTTATACACAAGGTGAGTTATTATTTTTGTATCTTTTCACTTAGCCCTACTTTGCCATAAGTGAAGACTTGCTTGAGAGTAGTTGCATAATTTTTTGAGAATTTAATCTCTCAAAGCAACTTATTTGGGGCTCTCATTCTTCTTAGTCTGCATAGATCTTGGTAGACCTTTACAGATAGTTCTGCAGTCAAACAGATCTGAATTTAAAACCCAGCTCTGCCATTTATCAACGGAATCTCTTAGGCAAGTTAGGCAATGTTTCCGATCTTTGTATTTCTCCTCTACAAATAATGGTTAATATATAATAATATGCTCTCAGGTTTTGAAGGTGGAAAGAGAGGATACCCAGCATGTAGTGCATACATAATGGGTTAAATATGAATATTATTATCTCGGCCATATAAATTTCCATGATTTTGGACTTGTGACATTCTTTACAGGATATCTGTTCCATTACTCTCATATCAGAGGCAAGAAACTGAGGCTCAGATAAGCTGAGTGACTTACTCAGATCCTCAACCAGTTAGTTGCAAAGCTTGGATTGGAACTCTGACCTCTTTTCTCACTGGGACAAGGGAGATAAACCTCCCTTGCTTTCTTTCTGTCTGGGCTGAAGAATGTACAGCAGCCAAGATTATAGGCTGATTTTTCTTTCTATGCCTGCTGCCTCAACAATGATTTGGAACAGTGAGAATGGCCAACAGCTGGGTTGTACAGAACCAGGCTATTAAGCTCAAGGTTCTTTGAGGGAAGCTGTTGTCATCCTAGTCCACAGCAGCTTCAAGGCAGACTCAATGAGGAGATATTATTCTATCAAGTTAAGGAAAGGCAGAAGTGTGAATACCTGGCTTAAAGGGAACTGCCAGAGTATGTCACTCTATAGATGAGCAAAAGCTGGGTCATTGCATTGGCCACCTCACCCACTAAATGCACCAGGCTGCTGCCTTCTTTAAGAGCTAGTGATCAGAGAGTTCAAACAAAATATTGAGGGCCATTCAAAACACTAGGCTCAAATATTATCACAACAACCACTTTAGAAAGCTCATTTTTTTTCTAAATTGTAACTGGCTCTTTTGGCTTACTAAAACCTTTCCAAAAAAGAAAAATTAATGACAACTTGACCCAGACTGACTTTGTCAATCCTTTGGTTCAATAGCAAAACTGAGTATATTGCTTAACATCCAAAGCCTACTGCAAACATTTTTTGGGGTGGCAGGCAAGATCCCCATTTGTACATTCATTCTGTATAAAATAGTAGGGCCTGTCAGAAAAGACACTGAGCTGGAAGTCAGCAGATGTGAGTTTTTGTCCCTGTTATACCACAAATTAGCTATGTAAAACTTCCACAAATAAATGTATCAATCAATATTCATGATCATCCAATGACAAAAAAAAACCTACAGCACTTAGAAAATTTAGTTTTCTGACTTGGAAACTATTTAAGGCATTTCATATGCAGGATGTATCCTTGTAAGAGTTTGCTTTCATAAGATAAGACTTCTATCAAGTCCAAGTCAGGAGGGAACCAAACCCAAAACAGCAGCTATAAGAGCCAACTTTATCACATCGTGACAGGAGCTCTGCTACTGGAAGTTTTGGCATAAAGCAAAATTATAGGGTATTTGTCCAACATTGCACTTTATTGTTATCCTTCTAATAACATTTCATGTTAAAAATGTCATCTGTTTGGGAAAGCCATGTGATTTGGTGTATAGAGCACAGAGCAGGGTATTAGGAGACTGGACCTCTATTCCCCATCATATCCCTAAATGTGTCCTGGGTCACAAGTCGTCCCACCTTCTTGGTACACTGAGGATAGTGACAGGGGCCTTCTCGTGTTCCTTGCCTCAATATACAGACATCTCAGTCTGTTTTAGCAAACAACCGTGAGGTCAGAGCAGTGAGGGTAAGAAAGAAAAGGGGTGAATGTTCTGGAACAATTCAGATATTATAAGTGTGAGATGATAAGTCGTGAAAATTTGGAATCTTTAATACTCTGGGTAGTATATTAATTTATTCATTACACCCTTCCAGAACCTAAAATTATGTGATTCAGTTCCAGTCACTGTAATGCACTTTGTACAAAGTACCATAAAAAATGCCATTTCAGTGTCTGGGGACTGAAACAAACAAACAAAAAATTTGTTTAATGTGTATTTATTTTGGAGAGGGAGAGACAGAGCATGAACTAGGGAGGGGCAGAGAGAGAGACACACACAGAATCTGAAGCAGGCTCAAGGGTCCGAGCTGTCAGCACAGAGCCCAATGTGAGGCTCGAACTCACACACTGTGAGATAGTGACCTGAGCCGAAGTCGGACGCTTAACCGACTGAGCCACCCAGTGGCTCCTGAAATAAAATTTTAAACAAGGAATTTGAGGCCTTGATGAAGCTACCCTTGTGATTTATTTTGCACTAATTTGCCAGTTGAACTTGAAACTCTTGTCAATCTGAGAAGTTTGCCAACCTTTGCCTGCCACCTGTTCCCTGGTCTCCACACAAATGCACATTGCAACTCCCGTCTTTGCATTTTAGCTCATACTATTTCTTTACCTTAATTCCTCCTCTTCCACATTTCTACCCAAAAGTCTTCCCATCCTTCAAGTTTCTGCCAGTGAGTCATTGTAAGTAGGCATGGGGTAAGGACTTCAGAGTACATTTTTTAGAGCAACTAAGGAAATGTGTAATGTTGGGTAGCCAGATGCTGACACATCTTCCATAATACCTCATATATATATATATATATATATATATATTTCTCTTAGACAGGTGGAATTTTTCAGAAATAATCTGGATGTGCTCCTCCTAGGAAAAGTGAACAGATTTAAAAAATGACCTTCATGTCAAAATTACTAGAAAAGAAAACAGTTCCTCTTAGTGGCTATAGCAAGAAGACACTGAGGGCTGAGATATAATGTAATCAGTACAATAAATTGGTGTGAAAAAGTCAAAATGAAGAATACAGGACTATTTTAAACTCTTTGGCCCTAGGATCTCAGAATCTCAAGGAATTCGTCTTTTTTCGTGTATAATGCACCCCAGTGTTCACCAGCTAATTTGCTAACATATCCAAGAAATCTTGCTGACAAGATTTTGACCAGTCACAGATCTGGAAATGGAAACATTATTGGAAACTAGCAGAATTAGGTCTTAGTTCTATTCCTTACCAGCTGTGTTAAACTGCGCTTCTCATTTAATTTTTATATCAAATTTCTTATCTGTAAAGTAAGGAAATTGGATTAGATGTTCCAAGAGACCTTGTAATATAAAATGTAAAAGTACATTCTGAATTAAAAAGGACAGTATTTAAATTGACCTTTTAAAAGTTTGCAAATGATGCATTCAGATTTCTTGAAAGCCAATTTACTTACAAAAATCTGGGAGCCCAGAGCACAAGAGAAAAAAGAGAGAGAGAGAGAGAGAGAGAGAGAGAGATCTTTCTCATAAGTCCATCCCTAAGAGGTTTAGGCAAACCACATCTGTTGTTCAATGGTTACAGATTTGCTTGGATGCTTTCTACCTAGTCAATCCGACTGAAGACTCTGTTATAAAAAGCCCTATGTATCCCCTTATTCACAGAAATGTTGCAACTTTGCATAACCATATGTCCACAGATGTTCACTAGCTGATTAGGGCCCAAGGAACGTGGGAGAGTCAGATAGACTGGAGAGCTATTGCTGTCAAATGTAGGCATCAAAACACTCCCAATGGTTGTTACGGGTATGTATTATGGGATTTTGGTTTCCTTGCCTTGAATTTGGAAGTAGCTTAAGCACCTGGGAATGTACAAAGAGATCCTTCTTTTATTTCCTAAGTGACATTTTTCAACCAGGGGCTGGTTTATTTAATTTGAAGTGATTGATAAAATTCTTCAAATTGTCCCACGTGAATCTTCGAATAACCAGCAAGTCTTTAAAATTTAACCAAGTTCTAGAATATATAAAAATTTATGTGAGTGAGCATAGCTATGTTTCATTCAAGCTGACTTTTTTTTTTTTGCTAACTATGTATTTTAGTGACAGATGTCTGAGCCTTCCTCATACTGCTAAGCAAGCACAGATATTAACTATTATTGAAACACTTACAAGACTATCTATTTTTCTTTCTGAAAGTGGAAGGAAAACTATGACAAAGATCATTTTATAGATCAGCTACAGATATTTGATTATTGAACAAACGATGTTTAAACATAAAAAAACATTTTTTATCAAGTTGCTCTTAGGACATTTGTTTATTTGTTTACTCTATGTATTTACTGTGTTGGGGGCTTTAGGTGACTGTGATAAGAAATTGCATCAAAGCAACTAAATCTGGAGAATTAAAACAGGTATTTCTAAGAACATCAGTGGAAAATTTCAGCCTCAAATCAATTTGGCCACCATTCATTCAGCTTTTGTAAGAGTGCAAGTAAAACACAACATTCGCAATGAGGACTTGAATAAAGTATATGCAATTTTTAGAAATTGCCTCAAGGACTTTGTTCCTCTAAACAATGTGTTGCCTTCGATGTTAGATATTCTTAAGTTCTGACTACAGTTTAGAGCCTTGGGTTTCAGCTAATTCTTCGGGAAAAAATTTCCACTAAATGCTCCTTTTCTCTGAGAAATAGCTGTTGGAAAAGAAAAAAGTCTATTTGCTATAGGCTGAAAATGGTTTCGATAAAGTTCAAAACTTCTTTTGACGAGGTCTCTCTCCCTATGCATCTTCTCATTTCAATATCAAAAAAATTTTTTAAGTTATACATACTTTGCTTATACATTTAAAATACTTTGCTCTCCTTCTCTGACTTTGTTTAAAAGCCAAAGCCTAAAGTACCAGTTGCAAGAAATGTTAGATCCTATTTTGGGGTCTTCGCCATATTTTTTTACAACTTGCTGTAATTTTCTACTCCTTTAAACCTTTAGACTGCAGGCCTTCTCCACCAAAAGCAACGCCAAATAGTGATAAGGACCCTCTGTGAGGAGGCGTGGCTGGGTTACCAGGGAACTGCTTATCTTGGCCAGTACTGAACACAAGGTGGGATCTTCTTATGATGAGTTCTGGGCATGCTCTTCTTTCCCACATCATCCAACCTACTACTGACAGTGATCTCCCGCAAATGAAAACTTGGTTCAAACCCTTTATGGTCTTTCCACTGCTTTAAGGATAAAGGCCAAATTCCCTACCACGGCCCACAGCACATGGTGGCACTTCACTGCCTCTGCAGCTGTTTCCCTTGTTTGCTGCGTTGGTCTCTTCATATTTTGTGCTGCAGCCACATAGATACTTGCAGTTCCCTCAGTGGCATCTCAAATTCCAAGACATTGCTGACACTACCGACTCTATACCTAAATGTCCACACAGTCAAAATCCTAGAATTCTCTCAAGATGAGTTTAAAGAACACCTCCATGAGGTCTTTCCACCTCCTCCTCCTTCCCGTAGAATTGACTGTAGCCTCCTTTATGCCCCCACTTCCCCACCACCCTAAAACACTTTATTATACATAGGTGAAATCATTGGGTTTCTTTACTAAGCTGGAATTTCTTTGCTGTCAAGACCATGAATTAGTTGTTTGTTTGTTTATTGTGTTCTTTGTGAGCATGCTAAAACACTTTTGTAAATTAATGGAAAAATGAATACCCAAGATTCCCAGTAACCATCAGGACCCTAGTAAGACAGATCTGAGTTACAGTCAATCGTAAGATTTCACTGAGACTCCACCACACCATGCCAAACACTGGGGACTTGGTAGAGTTTGTAGTCTAGGTAGGGGAAATAAGAAAGGACCTCCAAAATGAAATGGTTTTGAGCTGAGACCTGAAAACCAAATAGCTAGGCCAGATGCGTGTGGGAAGGGATATTTCAGGCAAATGGAAGAGGAAGCACAAATGTGTGGGCATCGAAAGTACAGGGCCTTTCAGGAACCAAGAAGCGTCTAGTGTGGCTTGCACCTGAAGAGAGAAGGTTTGGGGCAAGCAATGAGGTGTGGAAACAAGCGGGGGGCTGGATCACACAAGGCCTTATAGGTGTGCATAAAGAGGAAGGGGCCCTGAACCATAGACTGAGCACACCTCCCTAACTGGCCCCTGCAAATCCAGACTCAGGCAGTCCCTGATGTGCTGCAGAAGAGTTAGGAAGCCTGGAGGAGGGGCATATTTGTGCTCACGGTCAAAATTTCTCACTGGCTTCGGTTAAATTTTTAGCATTTTAACACTTTAACACTTAAAAATTTGGGTGTGGTTTGTTTTGTTTCTCAGTTTCAGATTTTTTCCTTGAGTTTAAAATATGTGCATGTTATTGAAATGTTTAAAATATTTTATTGGTCTTCTGTGAATGCATGTTTTTCAAATATTCTTGCACTCTTTCTGGGCATGCCACTTTGCCATATGGCTTATTTAATTCACTGTTATGTTCATTTTAGAGGCAATCTGGAAACTCACTTGGTTGTTTCTCTGTAAGAAATTGGCTAAAAATTTATAACTATTAGTATTTCACTGAATACCTATTATGTACAAAGCACTCTTCTAATGCTGAGGGAATTCAAAATGAGCTAGCCCTGGGAACTAGCAGCCCTGGAAACAAGTTTTACATCTCAAAAGAGTCTTTTTGGTATCCTAAAGCAATCATAAGTTAATGCCCTACATGTAAATAATTATACTGAACTGCAGGGTATAAAGAAGATGTAACATTAAGAGATATGGATAATTTTGTTCATTAGTTATACTTTTTTATAATTTTTACACACTTTCATTGATTCTCAATAAAAATATTTCTTTCCCTAATTTTGATGTTAATAGTTACTGAAACTTCAAATACCTATCACCAGGTTATTGCTTAAAAACATTTCTTCTTATATTACCTTTTAAATCATCACACCCAAGTGTTGAAGATTAACTTAGAGATATATTTTATTTATTATATTTAGTGAATCTGTATAGCAATTTTTTTTAAATATGTGTGATGAACCGAGTGGTTGAAACAAGTTGAGAAACATGGTGAAAATTGGATTTATAAGAGAGGAGAAAACATTGGGGAAAACTGTTGGAGAATAATGATTCCTACCTACACAATTTGGGGGTAAGGACTAGCTGGAAGCTGGTAGAAAGAGGCAGATCTTGGTATTCTGTCCTTGAGTAGACTGACAAGAAATGTCAAAGACATTTTCAGTTCTTTGTAGATTCTCCATGAAACCTTGAGCATTTAGGTGAGGCGCCGAAGTGACACTCTCACTCTCTCGGGGGAATGCCTGGAGGCGCTCTTCCACCCACTCTTCATTGTAGTTGGGCCCCATTTCCCTCACTAGAATGTCTCAAAGGAAGAAGCAAACATACATCCACAGCATTTAGTTCACTGATATATATCTAAGAATGATTTTTAAGTCTCATAAAGATAAAAATTACATAAATGCTCAAAGTCAGCGATTGATGACTAAACAATGGTACATTCACAAAATGGAATTCCATGCAGGCTTAAAAACTTGTCATAGAAGAATAATCTGTGACATAAGGTACATGTCTGTGGTATGTATATTTTAAACATTATGTACATATTTATACATACTTAAACACAATGGTCCTATATTTAGATGCAAAGCTAAAAGTTCAGATGGCTCTGTACCAAAATGTTTAGTGTCCATCTCTGGGTGGTTTGTTAATAGATGATTTTTATATTATTCTTGCTTTCCTCATATTTCCCAACTTTTCTTCATTGAACCTAGATTATTTTTGCAATTAAAAAATCCTATTTAATTTTTCAAACTTTATAAAATAATTCACAAATTTTACATTTATAAAATTTAAAAATAAAAGTATAATTGTTTTAATTCTAAAAATCGACTTGTAATGCATTTCATGAGATTTTAAAAGGATATACGAGAATATATTTGGGTGCTTATGTTTAGTCTAAAGAATAACCATGGCCTTGAATTGATTACATCACTTGGTTACCTGCATCCTCAGCCACTCATCTCAGACTGGAGCCAGCATTTCCTGTAATTCTATTACAACTTGAAATGCTACTTTTGAAAGAGAAAAAAGAAGTATGGGAGGGCACCTTAGAATTGACTCACCCTCTATTAAGTGAGAAGAAATTGAATTCAGTCATGTCTTTGTTTCATTTTTACCAGGGAAGTAGAATTGTACCAATGACAGGGATGCATGAGGCAGAACATTCGTCCTATGTAATCATCATGAGTCTCCCCCTTTCTTTAACATCAACAATTTCCCAAAGTTATGGAAAATACTGTGCAAAAAAAGCTTCTAGTCCTTCCCTCCTTTATAAGGATAATAACAATATAACCAACATGTATGTAAAACTCATTATGTGCCAAGTACTCTGCTAACGTGTGTGTACACACACACACAAACACACACACTAAACTATCTTAGTCCTTATAATGACATTTTGAAGCAGGTTTTACCATTTCACACATGAGGAAATAAAGATACACTTCCTCATCTGTAAACCCCTGCTATAGAAATTCCGGAGCTGCCCCTGGGAGGGACATGGAATAAACTTTTATTTTATGATATGTTCTAGAGTCCACTCAATCACCTCGTTTCTTATCTTTTTCTCAACTTCTGTTTTTTATAGGTTTGGATTCCACACAGGCCCAACATTTCAACATTCCTGGTAAGAAAACAAGATAAGAATTTTTAGTTACTATACACCAGCATCTCCTAGATGGGAAACAAAGTTTGTTCATTAATTTTTTTTAAATTCAAGTGTAATTAACATATTGTATGATATTAGTTTCAGATATACAATATAATGATCACAAGACGTGTACTCTTAATCCCCTTCACCCATTTCACTGTTGGTGGAAATGCAAGCTGGTGTCACCACTCTGAAAAACAGCATAGAGGTTCCTCAAAAGAACAGAAATCAAAATACTATATGATCCAGTGATTCCACTACTGAATATTTACCCAAAGAAAATGAAAACACTAATTTGAAAATATATGTGCACCCCTATGTTTATTGCAGCATTAATTATAACAGCCAAGAAATGGAAGCAACCTGAGTGTCCATCCATAGAGGAATGGATAAATAAAATGTAGTATATATACACAATGGAATATTACTCAGCCATAAAAAAGAACAAAATCTTACCATTTACAACAACATGGGCGGATTTAGGATGTATAATGCTAAGTGAAATAAGTGAGCCAGAGAAAAACAAGTACCATATAATTTTACTCATGGGTGGAATTTAAGAAACAAACAAAAAGAAAGAAGAGACAAACAAAAAAAAAAAAAAAAAAAGCAGGGTTTGTGCATATTTTAAGATCGTTACTTTGGAGTCATTGTTATGATGCAACTCTATTAATTAGACCAATCACTGTGGCAAAACTGTAATAACACTGAGAAACAGAAGCTAGGTAGACACAATCTCTACTCCAGAGGAATTTTCACTTCTGGAATATCTTACAGAAATCCTACTGTGGGCTACAGAAATTAAAACAATCTAGCAGAGTGCACAAATGCTGAATATGACCATGAAATGGTGCACACAGATAAAAGGGATCTCACGGGGCAGTGGTGAGGATGGTCTGTGGTCAAACCAAGCTGTATTCAGCTGTCCCAGCTGTTGACCTTGAGTGAATCTCCCTAAGGGGTTTCTGTCCCCTTAATTTTAAAATGGGCTCATAACATTCATCTTACAGTATTTCTCTAAAGATCAAATAAGAAAATGTAGGCAAAATTGCTTCATCCCGAGCCTGACACATCATAATTGCCTAGTAAATGAGAACTCTAAGCCAAGCTGAGTGCTGAGAAAAGGGTAGTCAGGCAGCCTTCACTATTTTGGGTTATTTTTTCTTTTCTTTTCTTTTCTTTTCTTTTCTTTTCTTTTTCTTTTTCTTTTTCTTTTCCTTTCTTTTCTTCCATCCTCTTCCCTTCCCTTCCCTTCCCTTCTCTTTTTTGCAGGCTCCACGCTCAGCACAGAGCCTGACACAGGGCTTGATCTCACGACCATGAGATCATGACCTGAGCCAAAATCAAGAGTCAGACGTTTAACTGACTGAGATACCCAGGCACCCCTCTGGTTATTTTTCTAGGAAAAAGAAGACCACTTCACAAGAGTTGGCTGAACGTAGAAAGGAAAAAGTGTCTTTTGTAGGTGGGTTTTAGGCAAGATACTCTAGATTTTTTTTAAGGCTCAGAATTAACTTAGACTGGCCGCAGGATCATTAACTAATAGAAACATTGAGAGAATGCACTGAGATAAATGGAAGCAGCAGATTTTAAGAACAGAGACCAGGAGAGGAAAATTAGGCTAAGTGCTTGGAACTAATTATTAGGCTTCTGCATTCAATGAGACAATCTAATTTTCAAAGTGACTTCAATGTGAAGTCAACATGATGGTGTCAAACCAAAAAGCATTTAAAGGTCAAATATAGACACCCAGTGCTATATGTCCTGAATCCCAAACATAATGGCTTGCATGGTGGGGCATTGTAAGTGTTTCTATGCATTATCTAATTTTATCCTCGCAGGAACCCAGAGAGATAGATATTATGATCTTCATTTGCCCAAGAAATTGTTAAAGCACAGAGAAATTAAGTAACTTGTCCAAGGCCACACAACTAGTAAAGGAGATTCTTATGACTGAAACCCCATCTGTTTTGCTCCAGAGCTCAATACCAAACCACAGCTACCAACTACCATGAAGAAAGAGGAGACAAGCCCCAATTAACCTTTAAACATAACTTCTAAGGAATGATCAAATATAACCAAGTTCCTGAGTACGTGATACAATAAGGTATAATGTTATTTGTAATAAATAAATTCAAGAAAATTGTAAGGCTGTAGTAGTCTTACAATTTCATGATGTAAAGTGGCATTGGAGACAACGGAGAAAGAAATGTAAGAAGTGGACTGATCAGGTTAACTCTGGTGGTGCATTAAGGCAACAATACTAGAAACTTCTGCAGATAGGGAATCCTGTGCAACTGCTGATAAAAGCTCAGATGAGACACAATAGGGATTTGGATCCAAATGGTGGCCATGGTATAAATCTGGAAAACTGGCAGCAACATGACCTCTCTTGGGGTTGAGCTACAGTTCATGTGGGGTGATGGCTCGCTGTGTCTCCTTTTTCCTCATCATTTTTACATGTTTTTAAAAATGCACTTCTTTTGATAGAAGTCGATAAGTGGTTCTTCCAGTACTTTTTAATAACACTTTCCTTCATTTAAGGAGATGGTTTGCTAAGTTTTGACCCATGAATACTTGTTGGGTAGTTGAAAGTAGACACTGGAATGACTACTGTTAAGATTGACACATTACCTCATAAATTTTACTAGCTAGCAGGGCACCTGGGTGGCTCAGTTGGTTAAGCATCTGACTTTGGTTCAGGTCACAACCTCATGATTTGTGAGTTCAAGCCCGCATCGGGTTCTGTGCTGACAGCTCAGAGCTTGAAGCCTGCTTTAGATTCGTGTCTCTGTCAATCTCTGCCCCTCCCCTGCTTGCACTCTGTCTCGCAAAAATAATAAACATTAAAAAAATTTTTTTAAATATTGAACAGGGGTGCCTGGGTGGCTCAGTTGGTTAAACAACGGACTTCGACTCAGGTCATGATCTCACAGTTCATCAGTTCGAGCCCCGAGTCGGGCTCTGTGCTGACAGCTCAGAGCCTGGAGCCTGCTTCAGATTCTGTGTCTCCCTCTCTCTCTGCCCCTCCCCTGCTCACACTTGCTCTCTCTCTCTCTCTCTCTCTCTCTCTCTCTCTGTCTCTGTCTCTATCTCTCTCTCTCTCTCTCAAAAATAAACATTAAAAAAATTTTAATATTGAATAGTAGCTGCCAAAAAAGTTAATAAAAAGAAACCCACTCAAGAATCTAATTCCAGTACAAATTGTAAAGACACACTCTATGTATTCTGACTTTATTTTGATTTTTTTTTTTTAGGAGCAGGACAACTTGAACACATTTTTTCTGCAGGAGGTATGTTAATATTTGATGTAGAATAACACTAATTTCATCTTAAATTATTGTTTTAAGATCAACTAGGCACATTGCTAGTTCCAAGTGCCTAAGAAAATAAGAATCATCAATTTTTTTAAATAAATGTTTATTCATTTTTGAGAGAGAGAGCATGAGCAGGGGAGGGGCAGAGAGAGAGGAGGACAGAGGATCCGAAGCAGGCTCTGTGCTGAAAGCAGTAAGCCCAATGCGGGGCTCCAATTCATGAACCATGAGATCATGACCTAAGCTGAAGTTGGACACTCAACAAACTGAGCCACTCAGGTGCCCCAAGGAGCATCGATTTTTAAAACAGAAGAGCATATGTTACTAAATTTGATCATACAAAACTGTGAAGGCAAGCAAAATATGCTCTTTTTAAAATTAAAAAATATGGATTTCTTATTTTTCTAAACATTTTGGAACTAGCAATACAAAATTTGATAATAATTTTTCTTTTAATTTATATATTTTAGCTTTCTAACCAACCATGGGTACTTGAGCAAAGTCTTGTAAAAACTTATAAAGCAATGGAACTTCCTTATTTCCACCTTGTAAAGAAAGCAAGGAGCTTAAAATCATCTAGTTAATTGGTACCATATCAAGAATAAATATAGACCATTTATATCTCAGTCCTGATTTATTTGGGGCCCTATGCCACCACTTTGGGGTTATCCTCCCAACCCTCTATGACTGGAGGACTGTCACTCCCACTTCTTAGGTGCTGCTGTGGATCTAGCTTTAGTTGATTCATGTGTTCCTTTACTATTCTGCATCTCTCAGCTTCCTTCACACTTGGACTGCATCCATACTTCACACAAGAAAAATGGATTGTAGGGGCGCCTGGGTAGCTCAGAGAGTTGAGTGTCTGACTTTGGCTCAGGTCATGATCTCACACTCGTGAGTTTGAGCCCCATATCGGGCTCTGTACTAACAGCTCAGAGCCTGGAGCTAGCTTCAGATTCTGTCTCCCTCATTCTCTGCCCCTCCCCAACTCGCACTCTGTCTCTCTCTCTCTCTCTCTCAAAAATAAATAAACATAATAAAAAAAATTTTTAAAAAGAGAAAAAAGAAAAATGGATTGTAGAACTGAATCACTATTTCATGAATTAAAGCTAAATGGACAGGAAGTCTGGACAATACCAGTGACAGGAAAAACTACTTTTACTTTTTTAAATCTATAAGTCTTTTAAATATAAATTAGCCAAATAAATATGCCAATTTACTTCTCTGTCTTGCCTTCAGTTCTATTTACCTCATTTGAAAGCACTACAAATATGAATAAATATGCAAGAACCTCTAACTTAAACTGTGTTTCATTCTTGACATGTAAAAGATTTGAAAAATATTTTTAGTATACTTACAGTGTAGTGTATTTTGTATATTACATTAGCAATATACTAATCAGTATACACATCATATATTATATTAGCCTATAGTATAGTTTATTTCCTCCAAAACTTCTGATTCAATAATAATGATCTGTCCAAAACCCTTTTGTACATCAAGACACTGTTTTCTCTCATAACTTTGAAACTGTGAAAGAGTTTGTGGGTTTTTTTCCATATCGAAGTAGAATGTCCACAAAGCTCTTATCCATAATTACGCCTGTGAGGTACTGTAGGACAATGGAGGTGAGTTGGAATTCTTTAGTCTTAGCTGTCATTAGATATGTGACCTTGGACAAAGGCTTGAGCACTCAAAGTTCCAGTCTCCCACATGGTTACTGTGGAAACCTAATTTTTTTAAATATAAAATGCACTTAAAATTATATTAATGTATTTTATATAAAAAGGCAAAGTGATATTACCATGATTTTACCTGTTTTATTTTTCAGTTGTTCTGTGGTAGTTTATTTCATATTTTTGTAATTTTCTGTTCTCTTTTTCTCCCATAGAGATAATAGGGATTATTTATGCAGTCATGGCTGGTATCATTGGAACTATCCTCTCGATTGCCTTCTGTATTAAGCAACTGACAAAGGTGAGATTCAGTTTTTCATTTTGCTGTAAGTGCTCTTCCTCTGAGTGCAATTCAACTCAAAGAGAAACAAAATTCCATAACACTCCATCTTTTTCAACTGGACACTTTTTTTTTTTTGCCCTATAAAGGAATCTGAAATATAAAACTATCCTCCATTTTCCAATGAAAAATTTTGCAAAATTTTGTCTTACTTGATTTAATATACTTTCAGGCATACAGATGAAATAATAAAATTTCTAATTATAGTATATACTTTAACTTGTGTGTGCCAAATATTTAAAACACATGATATATTTACATACGTTTAACACGTTTGCTGTTTTTCATTCTCATATTTCCTGATACAAATTGTTCAAATCCCACCTATGTGTTTTCCAGCATGAGTGATTTTTTTCATCACAAAAGCTAACTTTACATCCATATGATACAGCATTCCAAAGCACATAACCATTATTTTAACTTTATATTCAAGATGTTTAAGACACATTTGTGTGTGTGTTTATGATGCTATAATTAGAATTGTAATCCTAGATCATTAAGGACCTAGTCACAAAAGAATGGTGTGATTGAGTTCTCATTCATCCTCTGCTCTTGATCTCCATTGTGATCTTCATATTCTTTAAAAGAGGCTTATTTAGAAGGGTTACAACCTTGCTATGACAAGGGTATAACAAGATTGATAGTAAATTCACATTAAGTTCCTTTTCTTTTTTTTTCTTTTTTTTCCTTTTTTTCTTTTAATGTTTATTTTTTTGAGAGAGTGAGAAAGCCAGAGTGTGAGCAGGACAAGGACAGAGAGAAGAGCGAGACACAGAATCTGAAGCAGGCTCCAGTCTCTGAGCTGTCAGCATAGAGCCTGACACAGGGCTCAAACTCACAGACCGGGAGCTCATGACCTGAGCCAAGTTGGACACTTAACTGACTGGGTCACCCAGGCACCCCTGCCTTTTTCTTTTTTAACAACTTCTATTAGGTGACTTCTGTAATAATCCAAACCTATTATTGATTATAAATACTCCATGTAAATGTATCTTGTCTAAATAATACTTCTTAATAAAAGTAATTGAGAACGCCTGTTGTAACATGAGAAATTTTACAAAGACTTGAACATAAGATGACTCCTCTTGTCTGCAGTATAAATTTTGGGAGAAAATGATCTTCTTGTGTTTGGGCCTATATGGCAAAATGAGTTGTCTTCTCTCTTGGGTGGTGATCTAAAACCTAAAAAAAGTCAATAAAATACTTAGTTGGCAAAATTCAGAGAAAATATTCTGTATGCATATAGAAAAATTGGATCATTTCCAATATGCTGAGACCTTATCACTTTTTTTTTACCTGAGAAAGAAAGAGAGAGAGAGAGAGAGAGAGAGAGAGAGAGAATCTCAACAAGCTCAACACTCAGCGCAGAGCGTGACACAGGGCTGGATCCCATGACCCTGGGATCATGACCTGAGACAAAATCGAGTCTGACCCTCAACCAACTGAGCCACCCAGGGGCTCCCTTACCTCTTTTTAAAAAAATTTCCATTTTAGCTTTTCATTACAGTAGGGAAATATGAGAGTCAATGTTTGGGGTGATAATTCACCTATGGAAACATCAAATACTATTTAGAAAGGCAAATACAAATTGAAATCAAAGTTTGTAGATAGCTATGAAACCATGAATTCTTCCAAAAGTAACCTCCACCAAGCACATTTTAATCAAAAAGAAACAAACTTTAGCCCCAAAAATATTAAAACAAAATTTTTTTTAATGTTTATTTATTTTTGAGGGAAACAGACCGTGAGCAGAGGAGGGGCAGAGAGTGAGGGAGACACAGAATCCGAAGCAGGTTCCAGGCTCTGAGCTGTCAGCACAGAGCCCGACGCGGGGCTCGAACTCATGGACCTCAAGTTCATGACCTGAGCCAAAGTTGGGCACTTAACCGACTGAACCATCTAGGCACCCTATGCCCAAAAATATTTTTAACTTGAGGCATTTTCTTTATAAGGTCTTAACTTTAAAAAATTGTGGCATTAATATTTATCTGGTTTTTATTCATAGAAAAGTCCATCTCCTGTGCAACCCGAACACCCAGAGGACGCAGATCCTGAAAGTTCTGTAGAAACAAGAAATCCAGGTTGGTGCTAATATTCTTAATGCCTTTTGCCTTTTGGTGAGGTAAAAAACTTCTGAGTTGGGAAGCGTACGCCCAATTAAGATTCATTTGTATTCTATTTTATCGAATAGATAAAATACTTCTGTAAGATTTTTTTTTTAATGTGAACATTTGTCTCAGCATAATGAAATTATCCCTTAGGCACAAAGTATCTTTTAAGAAAAAGGTAAAACAGGGGCACCTGGGTGGCTCAGTTGGTTAAGCATTTGACTTTTGATTTCAGCTTAGGTCATAATTTCACGGTTGCTGAGATAGAGCCCGAGTTGGGCTCTGCATTGACAGTGCGAAGCCTGTCCCCCACTTGTGTTCTCTCTCTCTCTCTCTCTCTCTCTCTCTCTCTCAGTAAATAAATAACATTTTAAAAAACAAGTTAAATATGTTTTCACTCATAAATGTAGCAGGAGAAACTTGGCAGGGGACTATGGGGGAGGGGAAAAGGGAAAAATAGTTGGGGAGAGGGAGGGAGGCAAACCATGAGAGACTCTTGAATACTGAGAACAAACTGAGGGCAGATGGGAGAAGGGGAGAGGGAAGAGGGGTGATGGGCATGGAGGAGGGCAATTGTCAGGATGAGCACTGGGTGTTACATGGAAACTAACTTGACAATAAACTATAAAATAAAATAAAATAAAATAAAAAATAAAATAATAAATAAAAGGTAAAACAAATACTATAAGTAAAAGCAAAAGTAAAGATCTTTTGTATATTTTTATTTTCCAAACTGCAATGTTGAATATAGGAGACCCTAGAGTGGGTACAGTTTAATAGCCCCTGATCTGCAGCCAGACCTGGGTTTGAATCCATACTCCCAACACTTACTAGCTGCATTACCACGAGGAAGCTACTAATATAAAGATACTGATAGTTAATGTGGAGATTATTTAATAATGACATAATGATAATGTTGACCTCATGGAGTTTTATGAGAATTAAATGAGTTACAACAAGTAAAGCATTTAGAACAGTTCTTGGCCATAGTAAATGCTCATGCCTGTTAGCTCTAATAAGTAATGCAGGTTCCGTGACCAAATGACCCCCTCTGCACAACTGGCTAGTCACTTGACCCCCTGTTTTTCCACTTGAAGGTGCTACATATATACACAACATGTGGAAAACTATAGGTCAATTTTTTTCACACAGAACAGTATTTTTTTTAAGAGAGAAATATCATTTGAGTGGGAGAGAGGGGTGGAGGAAGAGAGAATCTTTAGCAGGTCCATTCAGGGCCATGTAGGGCTCGATCCCAAGACCCTGAGATCATGACCTGGGCTGAAATCAAGAGTCAAATGCTAAACCAACTGAGCCACTCAGGTGCCCCCACATAGAAAAGTATTAACTCGCACAGTGGTTTTTAAAAAGAGCATTCATTGCCAACTTAAAAAAAGTGGGACATTTTTACATTAACAAACATCTAAGTATCAGTGCTTCCTTACAGAAAATAATATAAACTCTAACAGTGCTGGAGCCTCTATACCAGCATGAGAGCAATTAATTCATAAGAACCGAGGAGTGCTTGCAGCCTCAGCTATTGGTTTAAATACCAAGCCAATTTCATTTATTTTATTCATTATGGCCTCTTGTATAACCTCTATAATTAAGTGTATAGTTCCTATTAAATGTTGCCTGAAGCATAAACCCAAGTGATGTTGAGAGATGTCCACCAAGAACAAATCCCTGTGAAAAGGGCTTTAAGGCTCAAGCAAAGAGGACCTGACTCTGCCTTCTACAATATAGACTGAGGTTTTCCCATAATTATAAAAACTCATGATAGAACTGAAGACCTGTAAGTTTTTGGATTCTAGTTTTAACCTGGGACCAAGCACCTATCTTCAAAGGACTTGCTAGGTTTCCTAGACTTTGAAGTGAGGAAAGAATTAAAGATTCACTCAAGGTACATAATCTATAGGCAGGATTTGCCTCATTGGGTTATCTTGTGTACCGTGGTTGTTACATAATTACTTAGTCCTAGGAAGGGCATGCTATGTAGAATAAATGGCATATACAGGGACACCTCGGTGGCTCAGCCGGTTAAGCTCCAACTTCGGCTCAGGTCATGATCTCATGGTTCACGAGTTCAAGTCCTGCATCAGGCTCTACGCTGACAGCTCAGAGCCTGGAGCCTGGTTTGAATTCTGTGTCTCCCTCTATCTCTCTGTCCCTCCCCCACTGTGCACTCTCTCTCTCTCTCTCAAAAGTAAATAAACATTAAAATTTTTTTAACAAATGGCATATACAAAATTCTCAGCTAAAAGGATTAATAAAACCTAATCTGCCTATACTTAACAAAGGTTTCAGTCATGTGCCAGATTTACTTAATTTACTAAGGCTACCTAATTATAAGATTTGCAGGTGAAACTAATATGTGTATTTTTTAATCTACATTATGCATGGCTTCAAAAAAATGTTTTCATGGTTTCAAAAAAATGTTTTGGTACTAAAGCCTAATTTTTTTGTTACTCCATTTCTATATGCTTTTAACTACTGATGTACTTTGGTGACAAATTTAGCATTTCGCATTTCCTCTGCCATTTCTTCCTACACCATATTGAGCCTCTCTGTATGTAGGATAGTCTGCAAAAGTTTGGGACAATTTAATCCACCAAAGCATATTAAAATACCTTTGTTAGTTTAAGTGCAACAAATGCTTACTATGACCTAGGCACCACACTTAATTAGATTTACCAGTTTATGTCTCTATCCTTTAGAAGCTGAGAATCTAGTGAAAGGTGCTTATTGCAGTGAACAAATTTTAAGGTATTAGAGGCAATAGTATCTAAAGAGACTGGAGCAGGTAGCAAAGACTTCTGGAGACAGAATCATGAGGGGCCAGTCTTAAGGAGAGATGAACATTACCCAGGACAAGATAAGGCAGTTCCAGGCTGAAGGACAATACGACAAAAGGCATGGAAGAAGACAAAATATGCTGTACACAAGGAATTATGTGCACTTCTATATTAGCAAGATTAATGCTTTGATTCTCAATTCATGTCTCAAATATATGGAAAGGCAGTGGAAGAGTCCAAAGAACCAGTAGAAAGTCAGATGAACCAATTTTCAGGCTTCTTTCATTTCCCCATATTTGTGCAAATGAGGTTATTAAATGTTCCTTAGTCAGTTAGTGAAATGGGTTGTAAAATCTGATCCCATCTCACAGGAAACATTGGGAAACACATACAATTATTAAAAAATGTTTTCGTAGAATCCTGCTATAAAGAAATGTACAAGTCAAAGGCAATAAAAGACAGTAGAGTGACCATGCCATTTCAACAAGAACTAGAAATGTTAGGGTGTAAAGTATGAACTACTTTAACCCCCTTGAACTTGCACATTGTTTATGCCTGGTAGGAAATGAGAATAAGTGAATCTGAGTTCGCTGTCCATGGTAATGGGCACATGTGACTCCATCAGCTCGTTTCTCACAGGAAAATGTTTGGGATACACAGTTCCTATTATGCCCAAATAGAAGAAAATAGTGTGGAAAACACTCTGTTTTCATAAGAGCAAAACTCTTCTCATCCATTTAACACACTTTCCAGGAGTAACATAAAGCCAACTTTCTAGCCAAGGAAAGTGGAGGGTCAGATTTGATGAAGGAAACCAATCCATCACCCTTTTCCCACGTGCTAGTATCAGAGAGGAATTTAGCAATGAGTTGTTGCAGAGACTTCTTGTTTATGTCCAAGGAAAAACTTATTCTCAAGATGGATTATAGACTAGGGAGGTTGCCTTAGGTTCAAAGACATGTATGTTAATTCAGCTCACTTATCATTTGCTGCCTTCCCACTATACTTGCCCCCTACACAGGTTCTGTGTTAGTTTCTCATCTCTGTAGAAATTAGGAGCAGAGTAATTATATTTGTGCCTTATCTAAGGCTTTTGGAATAGATTTTCTAAAAAATTCTGTCTTTCTCCACATATTATTCTAATAGTGCTGATCTGAAAGAAAATTCCTTTCATTCCCTAATAATTATGTTCAAGAATAACTCTCTGAGAATGTAGAATTCTAAAGTATATTTTATCCATTAATTTCCTATTGTGCTTAAATATAACTATGCCCCATACTACTGCTTTTTTTTTTCCTCTATAATTCTTCTACAGAATAGTAATTCATGAGAATCTGCTCATCAAGAGAGATTTTGGAAGAAGTCAAAGACACTTCAGTCAAGTGAAAAATGAATGTGTGAATTACACACTCCAACATATTGTATACCTTCTTAGCTGTGTGTACAACTTTGGGATGAAAATTTCATTGTAATGAGTCCAGTGACTCAATGATGAAAAATGTCGCTATTCATTAAGTCTCTATTTCAAAATGGAGAATGAATATTTACTTTCATGCCTGCTTTTGTGTGTTAGCATTATTTTATAATTAATTGACTTGGAATTCTGATCCCCAAACTTTAGCCGGCTTCATCCACAGTTCTTTGCAAGTGACTTATTCCATTTTATTGTATTTTAATGATTGTGCTGTCAAATGAAAGACTTGTAACATCTAGATGAAATCTAAGTTCTCATTCCAAACTTCTGCATCTTGTCATTGTTTTACATATATTAAGGAGACCTGAAATCCTAATATTTCTTTCATTGCAAGATAGGGTATTACAATGATGATGATGATGATGATGATGATATTTTAGTCACATGAATAAACCTTGTGTTTGGAGATGCCATCCGTACACACACACACATAAAAACATATGTTATACATAACATAGATACAGATGTATAAAATGACATTCACATTCCTTCTCTCATACATAAAACAACACAAAAAGTTTCCCCCATGTTAAAAGGAAGTGGCATGTTACAAGTGTGTGAATGACCTATTTGAAAGAATTTGTCTGACAGTTGAGCATTAACTCCTTCAGGGCACTGACAGGTGCATTATGTTCCACTGGAAGAGTTATTTATGTAAGAGGTCATAGTGTCCTGACAAAGAAAAGAATTAAAGACTTTACCTTGCAAAGTTAATAACTCTATAAATTCAATAAGATGTGCAAATTTGACAAGCAGGTGAATATTTTAATAAGTTGTACTGTGTTCTCAATTGAATTCTTTAATCCATCCAGTCCTACATTCTCTTCTTAATAAAGCTTTGAAAATTAGCTTAAATAATCCAAAAGAAATTTCTAGACACGAGACTAAAGCTTTGTAACTATACAGCTCTCATTTATACTAAAATTTAAAAAGCAACATAAAAACAAAGAAGTACCCTCCTGTGATATTCTATTTCCAAATTACTACAAATCCATATGGCTTTTCATTGTGATACATAAATAATAGTATGTACATATTTGGGCTTGGCAACTTAAATTTTTTAAAATAAATTACAAAATCTAAATCTTATCTACATGTTTGTTCTGAGAGTGTTGTTTTGTTAAATTGACCATTCAGCTGAAAATAAGAATAGCATATTTCTGTTGGTATATATTTTTAAGGTAGCTTTAACAGTATTATTGGGTTAATTTAATCAAATGAATGGCTCAAGCACCAAGGCAATTTTAAATGTGATTTTTCCAATAAAAATAAATTGTTGAACCAAGAGAGAACAGATGAGGCTTGTTGCTAAAGTAATTTACAAGTCAAAGACAATAGACCAGAGTGACTGTACCATCTCGACTAAAGCAAGAGAATTTGGAGAATAATGAAAGTATGAATTGCTTTAAACTCCTGAAAGTTTTCCAGTTAATTTCTCTGTACTTTGATCTGTGGACTTTTCACACTTAAACTTAGTGTTTGTGGGAAGAAATTGCCTTTACTCTCTTCATATTTTTACAATTAAACCAGCCTAAAATGATAGTAAAGAAATCTTACCTTGGAAGCCAACATGAATGGTTCATATTGAATTTCTTAAAATTTTTTAATGTTTATTTATTTTTGAGAAAGAGAGAGAGACAGAGAGTAAGCGGGGAAGGGGCAGAGAGAGACAGAGACACAGAAACAGAAGCAGGCTCCAGGCTCTGAGCTGTCAGCACACAGCCTGATGCGGGTCTCTGACTCACAGACCGAGAGATCATGACCTCAGTTGAAGTCAGATGTTTAACCGACTGAGACACCCAGGCGCCCCCATATTGAATTTCTTAAAATTAAGACCAGAATCAGGAGTGGGAGTAAGGCTGATTAGAAAATTCTATCCTTCAGGCCTGGGTGTTTTCTCATGTAGGTGTGAGCAGAGGGGCCATGTGAAATGAAAAGAATGAAGAAAGGTGAGACACTAGTGAAGGAAGAACATGGGGAGTTGCAGAATGACATGGTGGAAGGGGTATTTTAGTGATATTAAAATATAGTAATGGAGCAAGAGCCTTCTGGTTTATTCTAAGCATTTGTCTTATCAAATGTAGCACATTACTCATAAGAAACTCCTAAGAGCCACATGTCATCCAAGCAAAAATCAATACAAAATTCTACCCAATATCCTGCATGAGACTGTTCTTGTGTAAATAGGTTATCTATCTAAGCTTATGCCCTCAGCTCTGTTCAGCTAGAATATGTGCACTGGCAACTAACTGATAACCCACTTTCAGTCTCTAGATTGCAACATGTGGTCTGAATTCTCACAGCACTGTGCATCTTGTGCTGCATTTACTATGATCTAAATTCTATCCCTACTTAACTGCAATCCCTTGGGAGTGGGGACTTTAAATCATTTTTGTAACTCCTGCGAGGCCTCACAAAATGTGCACTTATTCCATGATGCTTTTCTTAATATTTAAAATGACATCATTCATAGTAATAGAAAGGCGTAGTCTGGTGTAGTATGGAAAGAGAATCCATTTTGGACCCAGAGTTTGAATGCTTGCTTGTTTATAACGTAACTTCAGTTTCCTTACCTGTAATGGAAGGATAAGAATAACTACCTTGAGGAATAACTGCCTGGGTGGTTCAGTCAGTTAGGTATCTGACTTCAGCTGAGGTCATGATCTCACAGTTCGTGAGTTCGAGCCCTGCGTTGGGCTCTGTGCTGACAGCTCAGAGCTTGGAGCCTGCTTCGGATTCTATGTCTCCCTCTCTCCCTCCCCTGCTCACATTCTGTCTCTCTCTCTCTCTCTTCAAAAAATAAATAAACATTTTAAAAAAGAGTATCTTGCAAAAATGCCTGGACATTTGTGTGAAATGAGGTATGTAGGGTGTGGTCAGCACCAAGGAGGTGCTCAATAAATGGCAGCTCTGATTAACATCACCGGTGACAAAGTCTTCCTTACTTGCTACCTGCAAAGCAGCAGAGAGTTCTGCTTTAAATGCCCTGTGGAAATATTTAGCCTTTAAAGGTGGTCCCTATGTTTCTTTTGGCCATCTCAGTTTTTTGTTGTGCAAAACAGGAAAGGTAGTATTTCTTATCTTTTGCCACTGGCATATTTCAATATGCGTTTTCACTGATTAGATGTACAAAACCAAATCAGTTGCCTTTTACAATTTCACTTCTCCTAAATTGCTTTTAAAGTGCTACTTGAGATTAAATTGAAAAAGTAGGTTTGTTTTGAAGACAATAGGGTTAGAAAAATTGGATTTCAATGATAAAAGGAAGTAACCAACTAATTTTCATGTTTTAGATATCCAACACAATCACTCACTGTAGGGTTTTGTAATTGGAAAAAAAATCCTTCCCCTCTCATAATTCTGACTTGATTTCTTTCCTTTCTTAGATAATTAGATGGAAAGCATATGGGGATGCAGAGTGTTATGAAAAATATTCTTGCCATTTGTACTTAACAGCTAATAATGGAACCACCCTACAAATTAAGTGTTGTGTAACTCTTAAGTGACAGTTACAGTGTATACAATTTACCAGAAAAAAAATTCCTTAAAGTAAGAAGTCACTATTTTTTAGATATTAAATGACTATTAAACTGACAGCAGCATAGCCATTCTTTTCAGAATTATGGATTCTATTGACTTTTAAACCCAGAAAGTTTTTATCATTTTGACATATTCTCTTCAAAAAGAGAATTCTCGGGGTGCCTGGATGGCTCAGTCAGTTAAGCGACTGACTTCAGCTCAGGTCATGATGTTGTGGTCTGTGACTTCGAGCCCTGTGTCAGGCTCTGTGCTGACAGCTCAGAGCCTGGAGCCTGCTTCGGATTCTGTGTCTCCCTCTCTCACTGCCCCTCCCCCACTCACACTTTGTCTCTCTCTGTCTCTCAAAAATAAATTAAAAAGAAAGTTAAAAAAATTTTTTTAATTAAAAAAAAAAAGAATTTTCTTTTCTAATTCCAGGTGCTTTCTGGATTCATAAACCTTCTTAAACTGTCTCTTCTCCTTAAGTGACATAGTTGTGATTTTAACAATGATTTGTTTCACTTTGCTGCCTGAATAAATGTGAACATTGGGTTATATATCTTAGATTGTAAGGCCTTAGCAGAAACAAGATTGAAATTTTTTCTTTTTTATTACCACAGCACCATAGTACAATTATGCATTCAATAAATATTTTATCATTTCAATTTATTTTAAACACAAACCTCATGGATAATGATATATTAATATAACATTTATTGAACATTTGTCATGTGTCAAACATTGACATGATTAATGTGATCTTCACAAAAACTTTGAGATAGGTATGAGTTTATTCTTTAAAAGATAGATGACAGTATATTTTCTCCTAACTAAAGAAAAAAAAACAAAAAAACAGGTATATAAATTAATAAGTTCAGAAAAATGTGCAGCAATACTTAATAGATTCTTTTTTCTTGTTGTTAAGTGGCACTAATTTAAAATGAAGTGGTAGCAACATTGCAGGATCCTGCTGAATATCTCTAAGCCAGAGTTCTATTTTAAAACTGAACACCAGCGATATCTTGGTTTTGCACCATTGTCCATATCTCATGAAACATATTTTTGGGTGTGCTCAAAATGTGCTGTGACTCTGCAAAATTCACCCTTGAAAGTTGAAGGATAAATGTTTCAAAGGAAATGCCAAACAGAAAAATTCATCAATAAAATAACTTGATCTGTACACTTTAAAAGGAATGCGATCCTATTTATTTAATGTGCTATAGTCTTAAAAACTATTTTTTTCATATTAAGACATCTATCATTTTGATGCAATGTTAGATATGTATATGATAATTCATGGGCTCAACAAATTTTACATCATTTAAATCTTTGTTTGAAAGAATCAGGCTACTTTTGCCTCTTAGAAACCCAAGGAAGCAATAGCAGAGTATCATCCCAACAACAGAAGGCAGAAAATAGTGCATCTGTTTCCCCCACACACTGAATCTGCTAGTGGATAATGTTTATTTCCAGATATCTGCTAGCCACTCCATTCAGCAGTGGATCAGGGACGGACCATGGTTCCCACAGGGGCTTTATAAGGAAAACCCAAAAGGAAAGTAAAAGTAACCATCACATCTCTCACTGGACCATTTGAGCAAAACATATAGGAGTTGTGTTGTTCGTTTCCCCGGACATATAACAGTTCTTTTTCACTTCTAAAGCTAAACACAATCCTCTAAGAAATGATAACCGTGTAATAATTTTTTTAAAAAAACATGTAATGATTTGTTTTGATCTCCTTACCTCAGGGTTATTACAAAGCCTCCAATATATGGAAGCTCAAGTTCCCAGCTTTCTTCCTTTATTCTTATTTAATAAAGCTACATAGTATGATCTCCGATATCATGTGGTTTACTCTTCTCTTACTTCCAGTGTGTACCAGGAGAGTTCCCAGGGCAATACAGAGGATCTTCAAGCCATAGTTCCTCCACTGTGTTCAGAATAGAGCCCACCGCAACGATACATTATTACATACGTGTCTTAGTAACTTCTTGAAATCAAAACTAGGACAGACCAAGAGTACATGATTTTTTTTTTCTCAAGTATTCTGAAGACATACTTGGAACTGAGAACACCATTGTGTTTCCTGGTAGTTTGAAAATGTTTTTTTAAGTGACTGATACTGATTTTTGGATTTATAAGAATGGCTTTTCCCACATTTCCTCTACTGATTAGAAAAATGGGCTTGAATCCTAACTCTTTCATCTGGTTGCTGACCAGATAGCCCTCTTCTTTGTACCCTCGGGGCCTGATATGATCATGATTCTAAGCTTACTCAGGCTGCCATCCATTTGAGTTTGAATATTGTCACTGCCTGAAATTACCGCTACCTTATCTCACCCGCCTGATTGCCTGTGACTTTAATTAGATCCGTGTAAGCCCCAAATTATAATGATGCTAACACATAAAAGTTTATTTTATTTTTTGTTCAGGTAATGGTACAGAAATATTTCAAGTCAGTGGGGAATAGAGATTATCCTGCACATAGTCATTCATGGATCTAAGCTGATGACATCTTTGCCATCATCAACACATGGTTTCCAAAGTTTCCCTGGCCATCAATATTCCAGAAGAGAGAAATAGTAAGTAGGAGCACGTGTGAGAGGTTTCATCAGTCCCTTCCATGAATCAAGAACCAAAAGGACAGGGATGGGGAATGGCCATTTCTTGACTCCCATTCCATTAACTAGTATTCAGTCATGTTGCCACACTTAACTGCAAAGGGGTCTGGGAAAAGTCAAGCCCTGTGCCCAGGAGTAAAGATAGAATGATTTTATTGGACAGCTGGCAGTCTCTGCCACAGCCCATGCCTCTGGTCATGACATACTCATATATGCCCTTATTCCCACACATATATCACACCCTTCTCTTTCCCCCTCTATTATTGCATGTAGCTCAAAGCCCCGGATGTCTTGGTGATGTACAGTTTTCTCATCAAGTTGAAATGTATTTTCTCATGGTCAGACAATCAATAAACTAAGAAGACAAGTTTTCTGCCTACTCTTATACCTAATACACAATGGTGGAGCTAAGATATCTGCAAAAAAAAGAGATGAATGTGAAACACACGTCAGTCAATTGTCCATAGCAATGAGAGAATCTGATGGGCAAACACTGTGAAGACTCCTGCCCAGGGTATGGAAGGGTCTGTTGTTCTCTATGGCAATACACTTTGCATTTGGCTTTGGACTTCGTAAGTTCTTCCTGCTCATTAAATTCCATGGCCATATTTGAACGGAGTGTTGAGCAGTGCACCCTGCTTGTGAACTCTACGAATTTTGTAACACATTGTCTAATGGTGTTAGGGTTGCTTTGCTAGAGGAATAGGCAAAAGCTTTTTCAAGCCAGTCTGACACTTACCCTGGCAACACAAATTCCTTAGAAAATTGAGTGACTTCTAGTCAGTTTGCTTTCAGTCAACTCCATTTGCCTGTAACTACACCCAAAATTAGTATGAGACAAAATTCTACATCTTTTCCTTTCTTTGTGGAATTAATCTTTGCCTCTAACTTAATGACAGCTCCTTTGAGGCATCTTAAATAATGGGCTATGATGAAAAGCAATATTCTTGATGTGATCTTAGCCCTAGGGCTGAGTTCTTTTGGTTAATGAGAAGTATTGATGTGTTTTCCCTCTAAGTCTTTGTCAGTCTTCTCCGTCTTACTGTTTTAAGCATTTGCTTTCCCCAACACCCTGAGAATCTTAATTTCTTCTTGAAAATAAGTCAATTCTTTCCTAAACTCATTTTTTGTTATAAGATTATTAAAAACAGTAACAGTTAACAAACACTAAAACTTGGGCTCTAACCACTCTTCTAAACTATAGATGCAGAAGGACACTGTATCCCTTCCAAGTTACTGTAGACAATGCTTACCAGATTATTTACTTCAACATTGCATGAATAGTCTTCTTTTCTGAAGTAATATCTAAATCTTTGTCTCCTGACACCCAAATACTAAGCCAATGCCATGTATTTCAGGCTTTTGCTGTGGTAGCATCCCTATTTCTGTATTAGATAAGGTAAATGCTCTAACAAATAAGGCCAAAATTTTAGGGTTCTGCACAATTAAAGTTGGTCATTTTGGTCACATAACTGTCCAGGGTGTATCTGGGAGGGGAAGGGGAGATATTTCTGTTCCATACAGCCATTCAGGCATCTAGGCTCATAGTTCCTCTTGGTCTGCAAAGCCATCTTTCTAATCACCTAGTGGCCGGGACAAAGAAGGGACGGATACTCATTTGAGGTTTTCTGGGCCAGACTGGCAAGTGGTGTAAGTGGTAACCTTCACTCACATGCCATTGGTCAGACTTAGTTGTATGACCACAACTAAAAGTCATGGAAGCTAAGACTTGTTGTTTTAGCCACTGTCTTCAGTAATATGTTACACAGTGGCAGTGATAGTTGGCATCCTTCTCACTCTTTTTCTTAAAGGGAATATGTCTGAACTGAAGCTTCTCCATTAAGAATAGTGTTTCCTATAAGGTTTTTTTTAACCATTATAGTTTAAGAAAGCTCCGTCCTAGTTGGTAGGGGGATATTTTTTTCATCATAAGCAGTTATTGAATCCTATCAAATGCTTTTTTTCTTCAGCTATTGAGAATTTGTAAAGTTAAATCTTTCTTACTCTTGTAATTATTATTTGAACAGAATTGCACCTGTTTCAAGCCCAGGTTTTTCCACTACAAAAGGATTTGGCAACTACTCCTTAGAAGCTTCTGTGTAACATGGAAATGAAATTATGCATAGGAATGGTTGTAATAAAAGAAAAATTATGATGCACATCTTGTCTCCAGAGAAACACCACAAGTGTTCCAAGGAATTGAGATGAGAGAGAAAGATCATGTTCAGCTGTAGCTTTCAAGAAAGACTGAAGGGGTTAGACACCCACAGTCAGAAAAATATGAAGCATATATAAGAAGCATATCCTAAAAGTAGGAGTCAAATTTGGGAGAGCAGGGTAGATCACAAGTTATACCTGATGAATCCTAAAGCAAATCTCACTTCTCTAGGTCATGTAAGTCATGTAAAAGTAGACTTTTCAGTCAAGGTGGTACAATGAACATGTGACTATATATTTTCTCTTTTCTAAGATGCCATCTAATAATAGTAAGGGATAAGAAGCAAAATGGAAAGAACAGAAGAAATAATAATAACAACAAATGAATATTTCAATAAAGATCTGGAAAATGGAAAAGAAATTAAAGAGTTAACTGATGAACTCAAAAGAAAGAGGAAATATGATCTGTGTAATAGAACTTTCCCAAAAAACTGAATAAGCTACCAGGGGAATAACAAGACCACCTGTGTGAGTGTTGGTTTCTAGGGCCTGCAATGAGCAGTGGGGAGAGGCTGGAACAAGAATTGTGGTAGAAAGTATAGTGGTTAAAAACACAGTTCTTATGGCCAGGACACATGAGTTTGAATCCAAGTTCTACCACATACTAGTTGTGAGGTCTCAAATATGCTAGTTAACCTCTCTGTGCCTCATTACTCTTACTTGCAAAAGAGGGTGATAATTACAGAACCTTCTCAAAGGGCTGTAGTGAGAAGTGAATGAATTTATATATATATATATATATATATATACATATATACATATATATAAAATTTAAAATAGTGATCAGTTAATATCAGCTGTTATTATTTTTACTATAATCCCATGAAAAGATATTTGACTTTAAGAAATTTACATGTATTACTTTATGATTTATTATTTTCAGTCTATTTAAAAAAATTTTAAGCCCATCCCAGGAGTAAAGTATGAAGGAATGAAGGCATGAACAAAGCTAAGGGCAGGGAATGTGCAGAAGGGGGAGGAAGACATCAGCCTATATTCTCACTGTGTGGCTGTCCAGACACAAATGAAATAAGATGTGAGGGATGGGAAAGGAATGTCATAGAAAAACTGAGATTTAGTCAAGTGCCCCCAAGAGCCCGCTGCTAAAGCTGCACAGGGATTAAAAACAAGCAAAAGGCCAAGTTTATTATTCTGTGAGCTCCTTGAGGGCAGGACTGAGTTTAATCCAAGTCTTTGTCTCCAAGGCAAGGTTTTTGTTAGGCTTCCATTGGTAAGAAGTAATCTCAATTATAGTTTACCTGCCTAGAGTTTAGAGTCTTCACTCAACAGTAAAGAGAGGGACAGGCATAGGGTAGAAATATGCAGAGGAAAGCCTGACATCCAAATGATCTCTGGAGAGTACCTGTCATCTCAAGGACAGGGCAGATCCTGGGTCAGAAATGTCTGACAGACTGCATGAGCCCCTCATGCCTATGACATAAAACTTAAACCAAAGGGTCTAATGTCACAACATGGAGTCCTCCCCCTCCCCGTCACTCACATCAGACACAGCATGACAGCCTTGCCCCAGGATTGAGGGTCAGGGATGTCTGAGGTTTCATGTCTCCTGTCCTAAATGACAGGGTATGGCAGGGCCCTGGCCACAGGCCACATGCTTTCCCTTGATAGACCATAAGAAGACTGTCACATATCTGTGTTGCTCAGCATCATCATTTGCATAAATGCTTACCATGAGCTCCCAAAGTGACTACTTTGAATGTATAAGTTCTAGTGCATTTTAGAAATCTCAGAACATTACTTAACAGTCACTATGCTGAAGTCTGTCAGATTTAATGAGAAGGGATGTGGTTTGTTACATGTTTAAAAGATTACCAAGTTGGAGGTGCCTGGGTGGCTCAGTTGGTTAAGCGCCCAACTCTTGACTTTGGCTCAGGTCATGATCTCATAGTTTGTGGGTTTGAGTCCCATGTTAGGCTCTGCAATGACAATGAAGAAACTGCTTGGGATTCTCTCTCTCTTCTGTCTCTTTGCTCCTCTCCCACTTGCTCTCTTTCAAAATAAATAAACTTTAAAAATGTTTAAAAATTAAAAAAAAAAGATTACAAAGGGGTCCAATAGTAAGAGTTCATTGTGTGTGTGTGTGTGTGTGTGTGTGTGCATGCATGTGCGCATGCACGCATGTGTGTGTATTATAGCTAATTTTAGGTTTTTTCTTTTTTATATTTGCCCAGCTTTCAAATTTTCTATAATAAGCTGTATTACATTTTTAAAGAAAAAGTGCAGTAGAAATCACTAACTTCTTCAAAGTTAAAAAAAAAATCATGACCACACAGTTGCTAACTCACACTTCCCTAATGGATAAACTACATTAGTCTACATGGGGTTTTGCTTATAAATGATAAAAACAGTCCTCCAGATCTATGAGTTCCTAGACCGTATTGCTTGCATGTCTTAATATATTCCAGTGGCTGCTTAATGTGGTTTATAGAGAATTGTGACTTCAGTTCAAATTAGAGACAAGAGTTTCAGTCCTGCAGGGGGTATCCAAAATGTTCTTCAGTACAGATGGGTTTGGGAATGGAATTTGAGATGATCAACACATGCTGAGTGTTTTCTGTTTATTTAAGCTTGGCCTTGAGCTTATTTGACCCTTAGAGTTATTCCTAGAATTGATCTTCTGCTCCAGCCAGTCATTTTGCAATGAAGAACACACAATTTCTCAAACTTCCCTCTTTCCAAGTTTTATGACTAGAGTTCAACCTGAGTTCACATTATCAGTTGATGAACATCACTCAGTGGAGCTTATTAACTGGGATTGTTGTCTCATTTTGGGTCTCTTCCAGATGGTTTTGCCAAATGCTATCAGTGTATCATATATTAGAACATGTTATTTCAGCCTCTACTTATGTTACTCATAGGATGTCCTTGACCCTTCTCATGGACTCTTCTCTCCTGAGGATAGTGTTATTTGTAATGAGATGTACTCTGAGGAAAGCTAATAAAGCAATTTTTAGAACATTTATCAACTGAAGTTGAGTAATTATTTCAAATATTGCCAACCATGTGAAAATAATGTCCATTCTCTGATGAAAGATAATATCTTTAAATCAAAAGCAATCCGTTTAATGTAAGTCTTACTTACCCTAAATCAATTACGTCCTTTCTAGGCCTACTAAAGCACAAAAGTGCTGAATATTTTAATTTTCTCAGATCAAAGTACCTCCATCCCTGAGTATTTTGAAATTAAGAAAAGGGAGCACTGAAAAGTGACCCACATCATTTATTCTTACTACAAAGAATAGATGAGATTGTCTGGAACACAGTGACAGCCCACATTGTTATCTCCATATCTCTATTCTTACCTACACTCCTTCTGCCACAAAGCAATCAGAGTAATTTTTCTAAAACTGAAAACATAAACTACTACCCCTATTTAAAAATCTCCAATGGGCATCCCATTGCACCAGAGCAAAATCCTTATTCTTCACCATGCTCTTCAAGGATCTCACTTCCTTAGGCCAGATCTTATCTCTCCCTCCCCCACCCTCTCCCACCCATTCCTTATTCATAGGCTACAGCTACTGACCTTTTCTCCTGAAACACCAACACACTCTGCTTCTTCCTTTCTTGTTCTAACTTTTTCTCCTTTTTGTCTCAGATCTTTGCTTGGTTACCTCCTGCATATCATTCCTGTCTCACACATTCAAAGGTTATTGATGGTTTTACTTCTTGTGTGCTTTGTTTACTACTATATCCCCAAAGCTGGGAATAGTGAGTGGACAGAAAAACAATAAAATTTTGTTGAATGAAATAGGTCTTTCCTGCTTACCCAAAGTAAAACAGCTGCCTCTCTCCTTCCTCCATTAAATTCTATCTCACTTTTTCCCTTTGTTTTCTTCATAGCACTCAGATCCTAGGACTGTCCTCTACATTTGTATAACTGGTTATTGATAAGTCTCGATTCAACTGGGTAAAAAACATTCAGTCTTTTAAAAAAATTTTTTTTCAGTGTTTATTTACTTTTGAGAGAGAGAGAGAAAGAGAGGCAGAGTGAGAGTGGGGAGGTGCAAAGAGAGAGGGAAACACAGAATCTGAAGCAGTCTCCATATTCTGAGCTGTCAGTACAGAGTCCAACATGGGGCTTGAACTCACAAAGAGATCATGATCTGAGCTGAAGTCAGACACTTAACTGACAGAGCCACCCAGGTGCCCCAAAACATTCAATCTCATATTCACTTATGCTGTAAGGAATATACATTCCCTATTATTTCCAGATATCTTGGAGACTTAATAAACTTTCTAGTCTCTTTTGTTATTAAAGCTATTTCAATTTCAAAATGCTAATCTCATTCAAAACTCTGTGGCTACCCTTTCCTTTCTACCTTTTTAGCTTCCTGAGAGTTAGAAGCTGAGAACAAAAAGCAGGGAGGGACATCATTGTACTTAACTGTTCCAGGTTGTGGTTCTCTGCTTGATGGTTGCAGCTGCTGATCTGGTTTACACAAACTGGCCACCAATGGTCTCTGGGAGTCAAAGCACGCAGCTGGATCTCTCAAAGGCATGGGGGAATCTCAGAAGGCTTTGACATCACATGGAGATTTATACCAGCTCTACCTCTTCCGTTCTTGCTCAACTCCAATCCCCAGATTCTTATCCCAAGGCTCTTACTGTTAATGTCACCTTGCTTAGGGGGCAGCCCTTTTATGCGAGATACCAGCAAGATAATTCTTTGGCCACTTTCCACTCGATCTGTTGGATATTCTGTACACACCAAATAGATGGAGTTCAGCTGCTCAAGCACTGCCCTTCTCTAAGCCCTGTTGTTCCATTCCAGGTGTCTCCCCCTTACTCATATAGAAATAGAGCCATATTGGCAAAATGCTGCACAAACAACCTTACAAGAGTAAGCAAAAGAAAATAGTCTCTCCTATTTTCTTGCAGACATCCTCAACCTTTATAAGCTTTTCTTTCAGAGTCCCTTTCCCTTCCCCACTTAGATTCTGGGACTAGAAAGCACCTTTCTTTCCTCTTCCATATGTTCCCTACTAGGTCACTGACAAGGAACCCCCAGTGAGTTTCTTTCCTCCACATTGTTCACTTTCTATGGACTCGGCCAGCAGAAAGTCTGGTTCTGTAAAATCTAAGAAACTCCTGTGAGGTGGTTGGGCCCCAGAAGTGAGCAGCAGCTCAGTGGTTCTCTTTAGAAAATGGAAAAGCATTCCATGCTCATGGATCAAGAATAAACATCGTTAAAATGTCATTATTACCCAACGCAAGCTACACATTCAATGCAATACCAATTAAAATTGCACCAGCATTCTTCTCAAAGCTAGAACAAACTATCCTAAAATTCGTATGGAACCACAAAAAACCCAGAATAGCCAAAGTAATATTGAAGAAGAAAACCAAAACA